>JANJGN010000037.1:6502777-6532777 GCA_026770705.1 Isurus oxyrinchus | reverse complement strand
ACCGGGACCCCCTCTGTGTGTTTTGTTTGTTTATATCATTTTTATGGCACAATTTGCATTAAAAATTTAAAATGCTCCCCTGATTGCCAGCTCCTCAACACACTGAGCGTGACATGCATGAGCGATGAGCTCCATTTTCAACCTTAAGGACGGCCAGAAGTCAGTAGACGCAAAATCGGAGCAGAGATAGGCCATTCGGCCCCTCGAGCCCGCTTCTCCATTCAGCATGGCCATGGCTGTCCTTCTCCCTCAGCTCGACCTGGTGTATGAGTATGGCATTTCCACGATTGTTTATGCTGACGCTGATTCATCCATTTTAGGCTGACAAGTCAAGGGTGGAGGGGGTGGGGGGGTAGGGGTGGGGGTGACACTTGCGTGTAACCGAGCATCGGCGAAAGGGGGCGCATTTTTGGGGGCCTAGCTTCTGGGCTTGGTCTCTCGGTGAGAGGTGTAGCGTGATAGACCCTGCGAGCGAACTGAGAAACCCGGGGAGGGGGACAGTTGGAGCCGAGGTAGAAAAAGTCGGCCGCGGTCTGACTGAATCAATAAATCAATCAACGAAACCGGGAATAATAAAGCTGACAACTCTCATCGCTTGTTGTGAAAACCCGACTGGTTCGCTGACGGCCCTTCAAGGGAGGGAAATCTGCCGTCCTTACCCGGTCTGGGCCTTACACGTGACTCCAGACCCCCACACAGCGATGCGGTCGACTCTTAACTGCCCCCTCTGGAATGGGCCGAGCGAGACACGCCGTTCAAGGGTCAATTCGGGCTGGGCAACAAAATGCTGGGCCTAGCCCAGTGACGCCTGCCTCCCAGGAAAGAATAAAGGAGTGGTGGCGAAGGCTTCGGTGGGTTTTGGGTGGGGGGGCCGCTGGCCTACTCCTACTGCGCTTATTATTTTTATTATTATTATACAGAGGGTTACGAAAAGAGGAGTGCTTGATGAGTAAGAGCAGCCACCAATTGCGATGGACTCATGAGAGGGGGCGCGGTACAATAAGACACTGAACTCCCTCCAACAGATCCTTGGTGCAGCCACACCTGGAATGGCAAATTTTTGTCCCTGGACCCTTGCAGACGGTCTGGAGCTGGCGTGCACCCCCTTAAAGTCCCATTACCGGCTCCAGCCTTTTCCCAGTTGGATCTGATTAGCACGACGTGAGAATTAAGGTAAAAGCAAGATACGGCGGACGCTGGATATCTGAAATGTGGACCCAAAACCCTGGCAAAACGCAGCAGGTCCGGCAGCATCTGTGGAAAGGGAAACAGGGTTAACGTTTCCAGTCTGTGTGACTCTTCCTCAGAGCATAACTCTCCTCCAGGAGAACTAGGAGCTGTGCTTTTACTTTGCAGGAGCGATAGGCGAACTCGTTATGCTACACTTTACGATTTCGAGTGATTATTTTGAAAGAGAAACAGCGCTGGGGCTGTAAATAAACCTGTTCGAGTGGTATAGCTGCACCGCGGCTGGAGATAATCCCATTTGGTTCAAAGCACAGGGTTTGTGGTTATGACTATCATTGTATTGAACAAGGCTGAGATGATGAGTTATTACGAATGAGCTATTAGTAGTGGGTTGCATGGTGGTGCAGCGTTAGTGCTGCTGCCTACCAGCTCGAGGAGTTCAGGTTCGATTCTGGTCGTGGGTATCTGTCAGTGTGGACTTTGCACGTTTTCTTAGTGGGGTTACCCCTAAATGCTCCAGTTACCTCCCACTGTCTAAAGATGTGCTGGTTAGGAGGGTTGGCTAAGGGTAAATTGCTCCTCAGTGAGTGTGTGTGCCCCTGTGATGGACTGGCATCCCATCCTGGGTGTACCCCAACCCAGCACCTGTTGGGATGGGCTCCAATTCCCTGCCACCCTGAATTGGGTGACGCAGCTCTGGAAAAGCGAATGAGGTTAGAAGTTTTTCTTTTTAATCACGAGAGTCAGTAGCCGAAAATCGTTCTTAATTCGGCACATCTTAATTTAAAGTTTGTTTTAAAGATGACTTTATTGACAAAATAACAGTTTAAAAAGAATCAAGAAATGACTTTTCCTTTGTTCACGGGGATGTGGGCGGCGCTGACTGGGCCCAGCGTTTATTGCCCATCCCTAATTGCCCCTTGAGAAGGTGGGGGTGAGCCGCCTTCTTGAGCCGCTGCAGTCCCTGTGGTGTAGGTACACCCACCGTGCTGTTAGGGAGGGAATTCCAGGATTGTGACCCAGCGACAGTGAAGGAACGGCCGATATATTTCCAAGTCAGGATGGTGAGTGGCTCGGAGGGGAACTTGCAGGTGGTGGTGTTCCCCATGTGTCTGCTGCCCTTGTCTTTCTAGGTGGTAGAGGTCATGGGTTTGGAAGGTGCTGTTGAAGGAGCCTTGGTGAGTTGCTGCAGTGCATCTTGTAGATGGTACACACACTGCTGCTACTGTGCGTCGGTGGTGGAGGGAGTGAATGTTTGTGGATGGGGTGCCAATCAAGCGGGGCTGCTTTGTCCTGAATGGTGTCGAGCTTCTTGAGTGTTGTTGGAGCCGCATTCATCCAGGCATAATTCAGTTGGATCTATTTTAATTTTGATTTTTTTTTTCACTATTGATACATAAATTCAATACATTTCAATATTGATGCATTCTGCCAGAGACACTTGGCAATTTGTCAAGTAGTTGGTTTCAAGATGCCAAACGTCCACCCGGAAGGCTCCGATTACTTTCATTTTAGGCAAATGGTTTTGTTTGCAAAAGCCTCTTCAGGTTAGAAAGAGAGTTTCGCTGGGCTAGACTGATGCCTCGTGTCTGAAATAAAAGAAAGACTTGCATTAATATGGCACCTATATCCACCTCAGGACGTCCCAAAGCGCTCCACAGCCTGGAAACGAGGCACTTTTTCAAAGTGTGGCCGCTGTGCCGCAGCTTAAGAAAAGTGGCTGCCAGTTTGCGCACAGCAAGATCCCACAAGCAACACCAGCCTCAGGACCGCCCCCCCCCTTCCCCCCACCCCAGAAAGCCTTTTACAGGCTAACGCAGAGCTATTTTTTTTAAACGTGTGGTCACTGTGTAGTACCGTTGGGAAAGCGGAAGCCAATCTGCGCACAGCAAGATCCCACGAACAGCAATGTGGTAACGACCTGTTTAGCGATTGTTGGGTGCTGCGAAAACGGTAAATGGCTGGATGCGTAGGAACCACGCCGGCGAGGGGGATAGTGCGGGAAACGAGAGGCGAGGCCGGGGATCGCCCGCGATGCGGTTAAACGGCGGAGTGGGCGCAAGAGGGCCTGCTCCTGCTGCTTATGGTCTTATTCTGCCATGGCAACGGGAGACGTTGGCCATGTGATGGGTGGCACACGAACGGGCGGGCGTTGTGGAGGCGATGGCGAGCTAAGGCGCCCAGTTGGTGAGCCGGTCAGAGCCCTGCTTCCTCTCACCAGGGAGGTTTGGCACACCTTGCCCCACTCGGGCACTCGACAGGCCAGCCGCGGGTCTTAACTCCACTGATCAAGGAGCCCGGGAGGGGAGGGTGGGGGGGAAGGAAGCCCCACCCACCGAGAGCTCCCAGCCAATCGGCGGCCTGTAGGGCCGCGGACCAGCAGCGCCGCTGGTGGCTGCCGCCGGTATGACAACCTGCCCGACATCGCCAGATCCCAGGCCGGAGGTGAGCGATGGCGGGAGAGGGAGGTGGCGGGGTTGGGGGGTGGGGGTGGGGGTGGGGGTGGGGGGGGGGTGTCATGGTGACGGTGGGCGGAGAGGGGAGGGGAGAGTCAGCAGCAAGGGCAACGGTGGCGGCTCGCAATGGCCCACCCCTCCCTGATGCCCGCACCCCCCTCCCCCTCCTCGATGGGGGCACCAAGCCCCTTTGAACGAGGGGGCGCGGTGGGGGGGGTGCTCTCCCGGAAGCCCACGAGATGGCTTTCAGTGTGCTGCCCGCATTGGCGTGCCCCCTCCTCCCTCTGGGTGAATAGAGTGGTGGCGGCAGGATGAGGCCTACTTAAGGGCCTCAGTAGTGGGGGGTGGGGGGGGAGCGGGGTAGGAAGGCTGCCCACCTCCCCACCGTGGGCTTGGTCGAAGCTGGAGGCGGGAAGGGCGCCACTGGCCACCTACCCCTGCCCGATAAAATGCCTCGCCCACCACCACCCAAGTCGGGAGGGCACCAGGGTTCCGGTTAGTGGGTAGGAGAGCGAGGCGATGCGTGAGCTGGGTCATGAAATGGCCGATGCTGTCACTCGGTGCTGGACGGAAAGCAGGGGCGGGCTGATGGGAGTCTCCCCGCGCTCGCGTTGCGCTGATAGCCGGACGGGCAGACGGGTTCGTAAATCAGCCCGCAAGCTGTAGCGCTCCGTCGCCTGAGGTAATGGCGGCAGTGCCCCAGTCAACGAGGAGGGCCGATTTGGGCCGGACAATTCAGCTTTTCCAGGCCGTAGGCCCGTTTGGCGCTCGTGGCGCCGGTGCGCTCTCGGCCCATGTGGGTGCCAAGCCTCAGCGGGTGTCTGTCAGCCCGCGGAAGAGCACAAAGGCAAGGCACGGGTTTTGAATCCCCGTTGAGGCATTGGCCGGCAGGTTTTGTCACTCGGCAGCTCCACGGAGAGGGGGCTGGGTGGGGGGGAGGGGGAGGCAGTAGCTGCTGCCGGAAGGGCACCCGCCGAGTGTGTCCCAGGATCACGGAGCGACACGGACCATAGTTAAGTCGTGTGGCGGGGCGGGGTGGGGTTTTGTTGTGTTGGTGGGGGTGGGGTGGGGGTGGTTGCAGGAAAAGGGGTTTTTTTGGGGAGGGGGGAGGGGTCAGCAGCCAAGACAGGGCAGTAGGCCTCAGTGGGTCCCTCCCCTTCCTGAAGTCAGGCCTATCTATCAGGCTCCGTATGCCTTTGATCGAGTGACTGAAAGACCCCTGGCCCCTATCAGGAGGTGACGTGGTGACCGGCCTGTCTGCGGCTGGGCTAAAACCCCCAGGCCCCTAGGCGGTCAGCGATGGGCTACTTGAGGGCCTCAGTTGGCAGCAGGGGAGGGAAGGCCAGTCCCAGGGCATCACTCTGAGCGGAGGCGAGAGGGCTGCGGCTCTCCGGCGCGCCGCCGAGGGCACGAGGTTCTGCCCGCCGCTGGGTAAAATTCGTCCACTTAGTCACCGGTGCCTGCGGGCAACGAGAAACAGAGCCGATGGGGCAGGATGTGCGATCTTGGAGGTGGCAGTGCCTGAGGTAGGAGGGCCCCGCAATTGCCCCCGGCACTGGCCGGTGTGCCAGTTTGCCAGCGTGCTCCCTCTGCCTGTGCGCCATTTTGGACCACGCTGGTTTGGGGAGGAAATGGCTTTCCCGGCCTCGAGCTGGGGACGGCCAATAAGGCCCTGATGAAGGGCCTGGAATTCCCCAGTCATCGGGTGCTTCCCAACTCTTTACCCATGCTGGCCAGCACGTGGGATGAGTAGAGACAGCCACTCAATGGCAGACCTGGAGATGCCAGTGCTCCCACAGCTTGTCCACCATCTACAAGGCACAAGTCAGGAGTGTGATGGAATAAACCCCACTTGCCTGGATGAGTGCAGTTCCCACAACACTCAAGAAGCTCGACACCATCCAGGACAAAGCAGCCCCGCTTGACTGGCTCCCCATCCACAAACATTCACTCCCTCCAGCACCGACGCACAGTAGCAGCAGTGTGTGTACCATCTACAAGATGCACTGCAGCAACTCACCAAGGCTCCTTCGACAGCACCTTCCAAACCCACGACCTCTACCATCTAGAAGGACAAGGGCAGCAGACACATGGGGAACACCACTGCCTGCAAGTTCCCCTCCAAGCCACTCACCATCCTGACTTGGAAATATATCAGCCGTTCCTTCACTGTCGCTGGGTCAAAATCCTGGAACTCCCTCCCTAACAGCACTGTGGGTTTACCTACACCACAGGGACTGCAGGGCTCAAGAAGGCAGCTCACCCCCACCTTCTCAAGGGGCAGTTAGGGATGGGCAATAAACGCTGGCCTAGCCAGCGATGCCCACATCTCATCAACGAATTAAAAAAAAGGCTTGTTAAGCAACCACCCTCTGCTGCCACGACTAAGGAATGGATTTGGAAACAGTCACAGGCTGGGTCTGTCGACGAGTTCCCCGTCAATAATGACGCTCTTTCACCTGTGCCCAGTTCTTAATGAAAACCTCTTATTGGCTCTGAGCGGAGTCTCCACTTGAGGCACCCCCTCTTCCTCTCTTACCTGCACCTACAGCGCCCACCTCTGATGGTGAGGCTGGCATTCGCTCAGCGCTAGAGTGGTTCCAATTGGCCCTCCAGCCTAGGGAGCCCACCTGGCATCCTTACTTGGGATGGCAAGCGCACCCACTGGCCACAAATTGGGTAGCCCATCGTAAACCACCGCGGGCATGTCACGCCGGTGGCCTTTGGGCTTGTGGTCCTGGAACAATCCCGATGTTGGGAGTCCAGACCCCAGAATAAAAATCCAACCCAGCGATTCAGGTTGGCGGCCCCCTCATTAGAACTGGAGACTGTTCGAGATGTCGGCATTTTTAAGCCAGCGCAGAGGCAAGGGAAAAGAGGGAGGGAAGAAAAGAGCAAAAAATGAAGGCCATAGAGATATACAGCACAGGAACAGGCCCTTCGGCCCAGCTTGTCCGTGCTGGCCATCAAATCCCTATCTATTCTAATCCCATTTTCCAGCACTTAGCCCCTAGCCCTGGATGCTATGGCATTTCCAGTGCTCATCCAAATACTTCTTAACTGTTGTGAGGGTCCCTGTCTCTACCACCCCCTCAGGCAGTGTGTTCCAGATTCCAACCACCCACTGGGTGAAAAAATCTTTCCTCAAATCCCCTCTAAACCTCCTGCCCCTTACCTTAAATTTTAGATTTAGAATATTGTGAGCAATTTTGGGCCCTGTATCTCAGGAAGGATGTGCTGGCCCTGCAGAGGGTCCAGAGGAGGTTCACAAGAACGATCCCAGGAATGAAAGGCTTAACATATGAAGAACGTTTGAGAACTCTGGGTCTATACTCGATGGAGTTTAGAAGGATGAGGGGGGATCTGATTGAAACTTACAGAATACTGAAAGGCCTGGATAGAGTGGACGTGGGGAAGATGTTTCCATTAGTAGGAGAGACTAGGGCCCGAGGGCACAGCCTCAGAGTAAAGGGAAGACCTTTTAGAACAGAGGTGAGGAGAAACTTCTTTAGCCAGAGAGTGGTGAATCTATGGAATTCATTGCCACAGAAGACTGTGGAGGCCAGGTCATTGAGTGTACTTAAGAGCGAGATAGATAGGTTCTTGATTGGTAAGGGGGTCAAAGGTTACGGGGAGAAGGCGGGAGAATGGGGTTGAGAAGCTTATCAGCCATGATTGAAAGGCGGAGCAGACTCGATGGGCCAAATGGCCTAATTTCTGCTCCTATGTCTTATGGTCTTATGGTCTTAAATCTATGCCCCCTGGTTATTGACACCTCCACTAAGGGGAAATGTTTCTCCCTATCCACCCTATCTGTGCCCCTCCTATTGTTATTTACCTCTATCAGGTCCCCCCTCAGCCTTCTCTGCTCTAAGGAAAACAACCCCAGCCTATCCAGTCTCTCTTCATAGCTGAAACACTCCAGCCCAGGCAACATCCTGGTGAATCTCCTCTGCACCCTCTCCAGTGCAATCACATCCTTCCAAAAATGTGGCGACCAGAACTACACATAATATTCTAGCTGTGGCCTAACCAGCGTTTTATGCAGCTCCAACATAACCTCCGTGCTCTTATATTCTGTGCCTCGGCTAATAAAGGCAAGTAACTCTATGGCTTCTTAACCATCTTATCTACCTGTGCTGCTGCCTTCAGGGATCTATAGACATGTATACCAAGGTCCCTCTGATCCTCTGTACTTCCTAGGCTCCTACCATTCATTGTCCCTTGCCATGTTAGTCTTTCCAAAATCCATCACTTCACACGTTTTAGTATTAAATTCCATTTGCCACTGCCCTGTCCATCTGACCAGGCCATCTATATCATTCCTGTAATCTAAGGCTTTCCTCCTCACTATTTACCACACCACCAATTTTTAAGTCATCTGTGTACTTACTGATCATGCCTCTTATATTCACACCTAAATCATTAATGTACACTACAAACAGCAAGTGTCGCTGCCCCAATCCCTGTACATGTGTGTGTGCATGTGTGTGTGCGTGTGAGTGTGAATGTGAGTGTGCGTGTGAGTGTGTGTGTGTGCACATGAATGTGTGTGTGTGTGTGTGTGAGTGTGTGTGAGTGCGTGTGTGTGTGTGCGATTCTGAGTGTGCGTATGTGCGCAAGAGTGTGTGTGTGATTGTGTGGGCGTGAGTGTGCGCAAGAGTGCGTGTGTGATTGTGAGTGTGCATGTGAGTGTGTGCGAGAGTGCGTGTGTGATTGTGAGTGTGTGTGTGTGCGCGAGAGTGCATGTGTGATTGAGAGTGTGCACGAGAGTGCTTGTGTGTTTGTGTGTGTGCGTGTGTGTGCGAGTGTGTGTGTGAGTTGTGTGTGTGTGTATGTGTGCATGCGTGTATGTATATGTGTGTGTGTGTGAGTGTGTGTGTGTGCATGAGTGGTGTCTGCATGAGTCTGGGCATGAGTGCGTGTGTGTGTGATTGTGCGTGCGTGTGAGTGTGTGTGAGAGTGCGTGTGTGCGTGTGTGTTTGTGCATGTGTGTGTGTGTGTGAGTGTATGTGAGTATGCGCGAGAGTGCGTGTGTGTGTGTGTGTGTGTGCGTGCGTGCGTGTTTTTGTGCGTGCGCATGTGTGTGTTTGCGAGTGTGTGTGTGTGTGTGTGTGAAATTAACCGACAAAAGAGTTGAAGGTGCAAGGCAAAAGGAGATGGCAATGGGAGAGGTGTAGGAAGAAAACCTGGGTGTAGAAGAGGTGTGAATGGCAACAGACAGCTGCCGTTTGAAAAAATAGGGTTGGCAATTGCGATTTGAAATTGTTGAACTCGCTGCTGAGACCGGTAGGCCATCAAAAAATGAGGTGCTATTCTTTGAGCTCCTGTTGAGCTTTATTGAAGGCGTGGAGACTTAGAGATCACGGTGAGAGCATGACGGATGCATCAAAGTGGCAGGCAAGGTCAAATAAAGTGCTGGCGGTTGTCTTTAGTCATGGTGAGAAACTTTCAGAGCTTGAAATTGGGAGAGACCCAGGAGCCGTCAATGTGCAATAGCGGCTGATAAACCCAGTCAGGGATTCAGGAGAAACTTCTTGACCCGGAGAGCGGGGAGAAGGTGGAACTGGCTCCCACAGGGAGTGACTGAGGCCAGTGGTGCGGACACATTAAAAGAGGAAAGCTGGACAATTGCATGGGCCGGAATTTCACCCCCATCGGGCGGGAAGGGACTGCGGTTTCCCAAGCAGGCAGGCCTAGTGAGGCCTGCCCGGCGAGAAACGGGCGCTGCAGCGCTCAGCGTTGCCTGTGTTGGGGGGGGGGGGGGGCGGAAGGGGGGGGTGCGGTGCGTGGGTGGGGGAGGAGAACAAAGCTCGAGCAGGAAAAGCAACCCTGAGACACAGAGCTGCCTTGAAAAATCAAAAGGAAAGATTTTAAATACGCTGACGACATGTTCTCCCCCCACCACCAGCCCCCCAACTTTGTGTGACCCTGTCACAAGAGCGAGGACGTGTTAGATATTAGCCTGAAAGTATTTTGTGTGTTTTATTTTGTTAATGACGTCTCGAGACCTCATCCCACCCCCTGGATGAAGGTTGGCAAGAAGTGCAAAGGTCACTTGGCCTTTCTTGCCCACCTTGTCCACCGTACGGCTGGAGGGGCAGCGAAAAATGTAGCTCGATTTGGTCTTTAGTGGCCTTAACGGGCTGGCTCATTGTCGGTGGGGGGGCGCTGCCAACTCCTCGCGCCCGCCGGCCGGCCGGCCGAAATATCGCGCAAGTGCACGGTGACCATAAGAGCATAAGACATAGGAGTGGAAATTAGGCCATTCGGCCCATCGAGTCTGCTCCGCCATTCAATCATGGCTAATAAGTTTCTCAACCCCATTCTCCCGCCTTCTCCCCGTAACCTTTGACCCCCTTACCAATCAAGAACCTACCTATCTCGCTCTTAAATACACTCAATGACCTGGCCTCCACAGCCTTCTGTGGCAATGAATTCCATAGATTCACCACTCTCTGGCTAAAGAAGTTTCTCCTCATCTCTGTTCTAAAAGGTCTTCCCTTTACTCTGAGGCTGTGCCCTCGGGTCCTAGTCTCTCCTACTAATGGAAACGTCTTCCCCACGTCCACTCTACCCAGGCCTTTCAGCATCCTGTAAGTTTCAGTGACATCAGTTGACGCCTCAAGCAAGCGTAAAATCCTGTCCGTGAGGGGGAGAAGGGAATGGAAGGATGGGGTGAGGTGAAGAGGAGGTGGGAGGATGTTGAGGTGGGTTCTAAACGCCGGCAGAGACCACTCAGGCCGAGTGACCTGGCTCTGCGCTCTGCCATCGAACTGCAAGCGCTCCAGCCCTTCTCAGCATTGAGCAGCCCTGTTTATTAATTTAAGAGCACACGTGGACAGTTATGTTTCACTTGAATCACTGCTGTGCCTTCCCCTTGTGCTGTACGCTACTGCCGCCCGGGCTTCTGTCTCATGTACTGCTCCTAAATGATGTCCCGCTGGCAGCAGTTGGTGTGACAAATCCCTCAGAGGTCTCCAGAGGACCTGCTGGAGTTGCAGGGTTACACGGCGCAGAGACAGATTTTTCTGCGGCTCTGGGATTTTAGTCCTGTCAGCTGCCCAAAGGCAGACGGCAGCTAAGGGACTCGAGGGCCATCTGCCTCCATCTATGCTCCTGCTGAAGGGCAGACGCCGAGAAGAGCTGCAAAAGCACAGGGGCCATCAAACTGCTGCATGGCACTGTTCGCCGAAAGCCCCTGGTTAGGCCACGCCTGGAGGCACTGCGCACAGCAAGATCCCACAGCCGGAAACGTGACCACGACCTAGATCGTGCCCTTTGGTGACACCGGTTGAGGGGTAAATGCCAGTCGGAGGGCCCAAGAACTGCCCTGCTCGTCTCCTAATAGGGAACCATCGCTTCGGCCTGACGGAGCACAGGGAACCTTGGCCTGACGTCTCAACTGAGAGGTAGCACCTCCGCCTGTGCAGCTGGCACTCCCTTAATCCCACCCCGGGCACCGCACCTTAGTGAGGATACTCGCCCTTGGGGGGAGCGCAGTGTAGATTTGCCAGAATGACACCGGCAGGGCTCAGCAGGTCAAATCCTGAGGAGCGACTCCCCCCCAGACGAGGGTTGCATTCCCTGGGATTTAGAAACTCACTGATAGGTTTGAGTGAAATTTTCCAAGATATGAAGGGGGAAACAGACAGGGCTGATAGAGAGAAACTATTCCCGCTGGTTGGGGGAGTCTCGGACTAGGTGGGGGGGCAGAGTCTAAAAATGAGAGGCAGACCTTTCAGGAGTGAGATTAGGAAACACTCCCTCACACAAAGGGTGGGAGAAGTATGGAAACTCTCTCCCGCAAACGGCGACCGATGCTGGATCGATTGTTAATTTTTAAATCTGAGGTAGATTTTTGGTCAATGAAAGGCATGAAGGGATACGGGGCAAAGGTGGAGTTAGGTCATAGATCTCAGTAAATGGCGGGACAGTTTCAAGGGGCTAAATGGTCCCTTGCTGCCCCTTTGTTCCTAATTATTGTACTTGGAAAGCTTTTAAGTTAAATGGCGTAACAAATTGGAAGTTATAGGCTAGGTTATGGTTGCCCTTTGAACTGAGTGGCTCGCTCAGCCCATTTCAGAGGGGCATTTCAGAGTCAGCCACATCGCTGTGGGGGTCTGGAGTCACGTGTAGGCCCAGACCGGGTAAGGACGGCAGATTTCCTTCCCTAAAGGGGGAACATTAGTGAACCAGATGGGGTTTTTAACAATGCTGATTGTCATTGTTCAGACCGACTCTCAAGTCCAGATTGATGAACTGGACTTCACTGCCACCACTCGCCATGGATGGGATTTGAACCCGTGTCCCCCAGCACTGTTAGCCTGGGTGTCCAGATTACAAGCCCAGGAAACGTAACCATGATGCCACCATCTTCCCCTCCCCTCCCATCCCCTCCCCTCCCCGACGCTATAAGCCCCCCCCCCCCCCCCCCCCCCCCCCCCCCCCCCCCACCCACCCTGCGGTAAAAGGTACCCTCAGTCCATTTTCACGCAGAAGCTTAGACAGGCAATTGGAAGGGAGGCATATCACTGTCTGTACGAGAGGAGTGTCATCCTGCTTCCTGAAAGGTGACTTTGCAATTCATGATTGTACATTACGCAACCTGTCAGCCTGTGCAATAGGACCCGGCTAGCACATTAGCAATGTTAGATTAATCTCCAGTGTTTAATTAATCCTTGCAAAGATTAACGCCTGGGCAGGTATGCAGTCTGCATCTCCAAGCATTATAAATATTGATCTCAGTAATTTGGAGAAATATTGCAGAGGTTATCACTTGCTCCAGAGTTAGGCCTTATCCAGGATAATCACGTGAGATGGAGGGATGGTGGGGGTGGGGGGTTAGGGTGGGGTGGGTGTGTGGAAAGCGGCTTGAATTTATTCCGGGGTGGGATTAAGGGAGTGCTAGCTGCACTGTCGGAGGTGCTACCTCTCAGTTGAGACGTCAGGACAAGGTTCCCTGTGCTCTGTCAGGCCGAAGCGATGGTTCCCTATTAGGAGACGAGCAGGGCAGCTCTTGGGCCCTCTGACTGGCATTTACCCCTCAACTGGTGTCACCAAAGGATATGATCTAGGTCGTGATCACGTTTCCGTCTGTGGGATCTTGCTGTGCGCACATTGGCTGCCAGGCTTCCTAAACTGCAACAGAGATCACACTTGGAAAAGTGCTCAATCAGATGCATAGCACCTCGAGGCTATGCTGAAAGGTTACTACTATATAAAAGCAATCACTTGCTTCTTACAAACAACCATTGCGTATCCAAACATCATCCCAGCCAATGAATTCGCTTCTGAAACATCAACCCTGATGTCACATAGATGAATGTCCGTAGAAACCATAGAAAAGTTACAGCACAGAAGGAGGCCATCCGGCCCATCTTGTCCATGCCAGCCCGAGGACACCCAGGTGCCCTTTCTAATCCCACCTTCCTGCACCTGGCCCATAACCCTGCAGTTTACAGCACTTAAGGTGCAGATCCAGGTACTTTTTCAAAGGGTTTAGAGTTTCTGCCTCTACCCCCAACTTGGGCAGCGAATTCTAGACACCCTCGACCCTCTGTGTAAAAAAGTTCTTCCTCAAGTCCCCCTACACCTTCTACCACTTATCTTGAATCTATGTCCCCAATTCTCCCACCAAGGGAAACAATTTTATCCTGTCCCACTCCATCTATTCCCCTCATAATTTTGTACAACCTCAATCAAGTCACCTCTCAACCTCCTTTGTTCTAAGGAAAATAACCCCAACCATCCAATCTCTCCTCGTAGCTACACTTTTCTAACCCTGGCAACGTTTTTGTAAACCTCCTCTGCACTCTCATGTCATGATCCATTTATGCGCAACAACAAGGAACAGGACTGGCTAATAAACCTACATGCGTTGTTGCCTTATTGGCTGGAAAGTCGAGGACTCATCGGGTCACAGTCTCTGGATCAGGGGCCCGCCATTTAGGACTGAGGTGGAGGCTTATGGAGGGCCACTCCAATTTCTTACATTCTACACGGCGTTGGTTGAGGACACTGCTCTGCTCTCTCTCTCCGGTAGGGCCTTTTGTATTACCCTACAGAGTCAAATGGAGCCTTGCTTTAATGATTAATTCAAAACGTAGCAGAGAAAAGGCAAAGTACTTGTTTCTTATTGGATTTTTCGCAACATCCAGATGTTCTAAAGTACATCGCAGCCAATGTAATGCACTTGGAGTGTCGTTGCTGTTGTCCACAACTGGTGGAAAGAAATTACAGTAAAAACTGTTGGCCTATCTCGGCCTTCTGAATCGGAGTTCATGCTAGTTACTGAATTTGTGGTGAAGTCAGTTTATTTGGTTGTAGCTTATCTATTTTGTTAGAAGTGCGAGATTTTGTTAGACGGCTATGTTTAAACTGTCTCCTTTCATATCGTGGTCTAATTCTAACTCTGCCGGAGACAGGTCACGTGATCTGGATTTTATGGGGAAAAGAGCCTCAACCAGATGCTACTGAAAAGCAAATGATAGTTTTTCACTTCCTTGACCTAAAAGAGAGGCAGCTGCTTTTTTTTGGACACAGAGACACAGAGAAAGAGAGAGAAAGATCCAAACAGATGCTGCTGTGAAGAGCAGAGGAAAGTTCCTTTTCTGTGTTAGCCACCAGCAGGATGCTGGTGAGAACTGGTTCTCTATTCAAAGAGACAGGGCTTGTGGAGATTTAAGGAACAAGGACCCGCCAGTGGGCCTGGCTTCTGGAGGCTTTTGCTTCCAGATCGGTTGAATTTGCAAGGGCGAGGAAGCCTGTACACCACCATGTTTATAAAATGAGGTGGTCTACACCAAAAGGCAGGGATGATGCAAGTGGACGAAGAGCCGTTAAATATAAGAGGTTCACGACAGATCCAACTGGAGGATCTTCTTTTGCCCAGAGAGCGGGAGAAAGTGGAACTCGCTCCCACAGGGAGTGGTTGAGGCGAATAGTATAGATGCGTTGAAGGGGGAAGCTGGATAAACACATGAGGGAGAGAGGAATAGAAGGATATGGTGCTGGGGGAGAGATGAAGAGGGGTTGGGAGGAGGCTGATGTGGAGAATAAACACCAGCACAGAGCAGATGGGCCGAATGGCCTGTTTTGTGCTGTAAATACTCTTGTAACGGCTCAATTTTCAGACTTTAATTATGTGGAAAGATTGGATAGACTGAAGTCATTTTCCCTGGAGCAGAGGAGAATTGAGACAGGACATGATAGAGGTGTATAAGATAATGAGTGGCCTACGTAGGGTAGATAGGAATGAACTTATTACCCCTGGGTGGAGGGATTGAATAACCAGGGGGCATAGATTAAGGTAAGGGGCAGGAGGTTTAGAGGGGATGTGTGGAAAAATTTTTTTCACCCAGAGGGTGGTGGGAATCTGGAGCTCACTGCCTGAAAGGGTGGGTAGAGTGCAGAAACCTTCATAACATTTTAAGAAATATTTTGGATGAGCACTTGCGATGCCATGGCACACAAGGCTATGGGCCTAGTGCTGGAAAATGGGATTAGAGTGTTAGGTGCTTGTTTGACCGGCACAGACTCGATGGGCCGAAGGGCCTTTTTCTGTGCTGTAGACCTCTGTGACTCTATGACTCTAAAATGACTGCCTCGCAATGATGGATCTTTCCAGAGTCTCCTACGGGGGAGTAAAATGTGCTGAATCCACACGCTGAGGTCATGAAATAGGATAAAGAAAAATCGCAAGCAGATGGAAATGACTAAAGGCCTCTCAGCCCATTGAACCAGAAAAGGGGCCTTGGTCAGAAATTAAGATGTTGACAGGCCTTCTATCCGTCCCTAGCTCTGCGCCACCACAGTCAGCACTAGAAATGGAACGTGGAAACAGGTGGAAAGCCAGAAGAGCAAATGCTTCTCTCATAACGTAGCAACCTCCTGGGGAATGCCGTACACTCTTTGATGGTGCTGTAGTTTCAGTGCAAATATAGGTTATTGGTTCCTGGAGGTAGTGTTATTCAGTCTGCTTTACAGTTCTCGTCTGTCCTCTGATTTAACTGTGATTAAATGGGATTTGTACTTGCAGTAGGCAGTTTTCTCTTGTCTGTGGAAATGGACGGGTGATATTAGTTATTAGGCAGTCCCTCGGATTCTAAACTGCTCCTACATCTTTCTCCGTAGCTTGGCAGTTAAATGTTCCCTGGTGCATTCTCCATGGCAACGTCCCTGCCAATCAGAATACACTTGTCAACCAATCAGTGCCCTCCTCCTCATGCAGCAAAAATTGTTGCTCCCTTCGAGATTTGGTTTTCCTTGTGAACCTGTCCTGACGAGTGCAAGATGAAAAGCTTCGACATGTCTCCCGGGGAGTGAGGGGGGTGATGCAGGGAAGTGGAGTTGAGTCGGAAGACCAGCCACAATCTTATTGAATGGTAGAGCAGGCTGGAGGGGCCGAGTGGCTGACTGCTGCTCCTACTTCTCATACTTTTGGATAATCCACATTTAAAGGAAAGCAGGATCCCACAATATGTCCTTTAGCGTTTCAACCCACAACCCCTGGGACCTTCCCTTGTTTGTTCAGGGAAAGTCTCCTCCCACCCCAGGGGCAGTTATAGTTAAAGAGAAGGTTCTTAAAGGGACCATACCCGTACCTGGCTGACACAGTGGCCAGCAGTCGGCCAGCTGCACAGGTCACGTTGATAAAGGCCTGATAGTGAGACCGGCCTGGCAAATGGAGTATCATGTGGGAGAATGTAAAATTGTCCATTTTAGCAGGAAGAGTAAACAAGAGGCATATTATCTAAATGGTGAGAGATTGCAGAGCTCTGATATGCAGAGGGATCTGGGTGTCCTACTGCATGAATCACAAAAGGCTAGTATGCAGATACAGCAGGTATTTAGGAAAGCTAATAGAATGTTATCATTTATTGTGATGGGAATTGAATACAAAAGTAGGAAGGTTATGCTTCAGTTGTACAGGGCACTAGTGAGACCACATCTGGAGTACTGTGTACAGTATTGCTCTCCTTAGTTAAGGAAGGATGTAAATGTGTTGGAAGCAGGTCAGAGAAGGTTTACCAGACTAATACCTGGAATGGGTGGGTTGTCTTATGAGGAAGGTTGGACAGACTGGGCTTGTATTCACTGGAGTTTAGAAGAGTGAGAGGTGAGTTGATTGAAACATATAAGATCCTGAGGGCTCTTGACAGGGTGGATGTGGACAGGGTGTTTCCTCTTGTGGGAGAATCTAGAACGAGGGGGTCAGTGTTTAAAAATAAGGGGTCACCCATTTAGGACAGAGACGAGGAAATTTTTCTCTCTCAGAGGGTCGTGAGTCTTTGGAACTCTCTTCCTCAAAAGGTGGTGGAAGCAGAGCCTTTGAATATTTTTAAGGCAGAGGTGGATAGATTCTTGATAAGCAAAGGGGGTGAAAGGTTATTGGGGGGAGGCAGGAATGGGGGGATTGAGGTTACATTCAGATCAACCATGATCTTATTGGATGGCGGAGCAGGCTCGAGAGGCCGAGTGGCCTCACTCCCGCTCCTAATTCATACGTTTGTATGTACCGAGGAGCTGTGCCTCCAGGCAATGCTGATGAGACAATGCTCCGCCACATGGCACCCCATCCCGGCACTGAATGCTTGATGACCCTTAGGGGACTGGCGCTTGCCTTAGGAGCCTATTTCGTGGCAGGGAGCTGGACATGGGAGTGGCTGTAACCCTGAGGGAAGCTGGGCAGTCATGGGTACCCTGTTGCTATGCAGGGGGACTGCTCTATAATTTTTTATTCATTCACGGGATGTTGGCATCACTGGCTGGGCTCAGCATTTATTGCCCATCCCTAATTGCCCCTTGAGAAGGTGGGGGTGAGCTGCCTTCTTGAGCCGCTGTAGTCCCTGCAGTGTAGGTACACCCACAGCGCTGTTAGGGAGGGAGTTCCAGGATTTTGACCCAGCGACAGTGTAGGAACGGCCGATATATTTCCGAGTCAGGATGATGAGTGGTTCGGAGGGCAACTTCCAGGTGGCAGTGTTCCCATGTGTCTGCTGCCCTTGTCCTTCTAGATGGTAGCGGTCATGGGTTTAGAAGATACTGTCGAGGAAAGGTGCTCGAGAGAAGGTGGCATGGGAAGGAGAACATCAAACACTTGAAGGGAAATAAAATACAGGGTGTGGGGACAAAGCAGCAGGTACAAGCGGATACAAGCCTAGCATATCCAACCTTTTCCTCATAAGATAACCCACCCATTCCAGGTATTAATCTGGTAAACCTTCTCTGAACTGCTTCCAATGCATATACACCCTTCCTTAAATAAGGAGACCGATACTGTACACAGTACTCCAGATGTGGCCTCACCAGTGCCCTGTCCAACTGAAGCATAGCTTTTGTATTCAATTCCCCTCACAATAAATGATAAGATTCTATTAGCTTTCCCAATGACTTGCTGTACCCACAAACAGCTAATTGGGCGGATCTCCCAAAGAGCTGGCACGGGCACAGCAGGCTGAATGGCCTCGTCCTGGGCTCTTATAGCTCTATGGGCAGGATTTTGCCCCTGGCAGATTATTAAAAAATATGAATGAAGGGAAGGAAATTGTCATGAAAGACGCAACCCCTTAACTTGACCCTGTCACGGGAGCTGGGACATGTTTTCAAGTCCAAAATAAAGTTTTTATTTAATGCTTTATCTGCTGTAGGAAACGCCCGTCCCATCCGTGGACGAGGTTTCCTAAAACTCGCAAAGGCCGCCTGGCCTCTTGGCCTGCCCGCCAACCTGTCAGCACCCACGCCCGACGTCACCGCCGGGTCACTTTATGCTCGGGCGTGTGCCCGCCCGCCAAGCGTAACACCCTGCCACCCCCCCCACCCCACCCCCTACAGAACCTGTGGTACCCCAGGCAGCAGGAGGCCTAAGCTTTCCTTGTGGGGCCAGGAAGAGGATCCCCCCCCAACACCACCCCCCCCCCCACCTCCCCCCCAAGCCAGGGGTGTAAATTTACATCGCAGCCCACCACCACGCTGCTGCGAGGTGCAGCAATATAGCTGATTAAGGCTAACCTGTGAACCCTGTTGGCGTGTGAACTGATAAGTGTTTATCACTCCGTAATTTTAACGCCGACTGGAGAGTTTCGCACAGCAGTCCGGGGACACCGTTCTGCACAGCGAATTCGAGTGTGCCCGTTTTTTTTTTAACAGAAAGCATATGATCCTGAGGGGGTTTTGTAGGGTTTTTTAAAAAATTCATTCACGGGGGACGTGGGCATCCCTGGCTCGGCCAGCGTTTATTGCCCATCCCTCATTGTTACAGTTAAGAGTCAACCACATTGGCTGTGGGGGTCCAGAGTCACGTGTAGGCCCAGACCAGGTAAGGACGGCAGATTTCCTTCCCTAAAGGGGACATTCGTCCTTCCCGAAAGGACATTAGTTTGTACAACAATCAGCTGTTTCATGGCCACCAGTAGACGTTTACTTCCAGATTTTTAAAAAAATTGAACTCAATCTGCCATGGTGGGATTTGAACACAGAGGATTATCCTGAGTTTCTGGCCCAGTGACAATGCCATTAATGCCACCACCTCCCTTTTATCATCTCCCTAAGATCACCTGTCTTTCTTCGAAACTCCAGTAAGTATAGGCCTAAACTGCTCAACCTTGTCTCACAAGGCAAACCCTTCACCTCAGCAGGTCTAACAGCCTCTGTGGAGAGATGAACAGAGTTCACCTTTCGAGTCCGTATGACTCTTCTTCGGAACTCTGAAGAAGAGTCACACAGTGCAGCAGAGGCCCTTCGGCCCATCGAGTCTGCACCGACACGTGAGATTCACCTGACCTACCTACCTAACCCCATTTACCAGCGTTTGGCCCAAAGCCTTGAATGTTATCACGTGCCAAGTGCTCATTCAGGTCACACGGACTCGAAACGTTCACTCTGTTCCTCTCTCCGCAGAAGCTGTCGGACCTGCTGAGTTTTTCCAGCATTTTCTGTTTTTGTTCCAGCATCTGCAATATTTTGCTTTTACCCCTCATCCCAGGAATCAGCCCAGCGAACCTTCCCTGGATCGCTTCCGATGCAAGCTTATCCTTCCTCAAATAAGGAGTCCACGGGACTCTTAGGAGCGGCGCTTCACTTGAAGAACGCACCTCACTGCAAAACAAAGCGTTTCTGTGGGGGTGGGCCTCTGTATCTGTGCAGGGATCATGCCTGACATCACACGCTGGCTTGTGAGGCTGGACCATGGCATTCCTCGTACCGTAGGGTGAGCTACCTCTGTGGAGCCGGTAACAGCCTGAGTCTATAGCTGCGGCAATTCAGATGTCTAAACATTTTCCTGCACTTGGCAACTTTCCAAGCGAAGTGCACCACTCACCCAGCTCCAGGTCCCATTGCAAGTTGTTCTCATCATATGAGTGTTCAGCGCATCAAAAGGCCCACGTTACGGTAAAGTGGTTATTGTGGTGTTTGAAAGGGATCCTTTCACTCCCGCGCTGCTATTTGTAGCTGAGCTACCAGTCACCTGTCGCAGAGACGGGGCCAGACTGACAGCGAGCTCTTTGGTTTCAGGGTTCGGTAACCTTCTCCCCATAGAACCATAGAACCATAGAGCACTACAGCACAGAAAACAGGCCATTCGGCCCTTCTAGTCTGTGCCGAAATATTATTCCACTAGTCCCATTGACCTGCACCCAGTCCATAACCCTCCAGACCTCTGCCATCCATGTATCTATCCAATTTATTCTTAAAACTTAAGAGTGAGCCCACATTTACCACGTCAGATGGCAGCTCGTTCCACACTCTCACCACTCTCTGAGTGAAGAAGTTCCCCCTAAACCTTTCCCCTTTCACCCTAAAGCCTTGTCCTCTCGTGTTTATCTCCCCTAATCTAAGTGGAAAGAGCCTGCTCGCATTTACTCTGTCTATACCCCTCATAATTTTGTAAACTTCTATCAAATCTCCCCTCATCCTTCTACGTTCCAAGGAATAAAGTCCTAACCTGTTTAATCTTTCCCTGTAACTCAACTCCTGAAGACCCGGCAACATCCTAGTAAATCTTCTCTGCACTCTTTCAATCTTACTGATATTCTTCCTGTAGTTAGGCGACCGGAACTGCACACAGTACTCCAAAGTTGGCCTCACCAATGTCTTATACAACCTCACCATAACATCCCAACTCCTATATTCAATACTTTGATTTATGAAGGCCAGTATGCCAAAAGCTTTCTTTACAACCCTGTCTACCTGTGATGCCACTTTCAGTGATTGCTGTTGATTGAACACACTTACGAGCCTATGAAGATACGAATTAGGAGTGGGAGTACTCCAGATGTGGTCTCACTAGTGCCCTCTACAACTGAAGCATAACCTCCCTACTTTTGTATTCAATTCCCCTCACAATAAATGATAGCATTCTATTAGCTTTCCTAAATACCTGCTGTATCTGTATACTAGCCTTTTGTGATTCATGCAGTAGGACACCCAGATCCCTCTGCATCTCAGAGCTCTGCAATCTCTCACCATTTAGATAATATGCCTCTTGTTTAGTCTTCCTGCCAAAATGGACAATTTCACATTCTCCCACATTATACTCCACTTGCCAGATCCTTGCCCACTCACTGAACCTACCTGTATCCCTTTGCAGCTTCCTCGTGTCCTCTTCACATCTTACTATCTGACCTATCTTTGTGTCATCAGCAAATTTATGTAAGTTGTAAAAGGGTGAGGCTTCAGCACTGATCCCTGTGGCACACTGCTCATTATATCTTGCCAGCCAGAAAAATACCCATGTATACCTGACCTCTGTTTCCTGTTAGCTCGCCAATCTTCTGTCTGTGCCAATATGTTACCTCTGCACCATGATCTCTTATTTTTCACAATAATCTTTGATGTGGCACCTTATCAAATGCCTTCTGGAAATCTAAGTACACCACATCTATAGGTTCCCCTTTTTCCACAGCACCTTCAAAGAACTCTTAATAAATTGGTTAAACATGAGTTCCCTTTCACAAAACTATGTAGACTCTGCCTTGATATTTTCTAAGCGCCCTGCTATCACATCTTTCATAACAGCTTCTTACGTTTCCTCTATGGCAGACGTTAAGCTAACTGGGCTGTAGTTTCCTGCTTTCTATCTCCCTCCCTTTTTGAATAAAGGAGTTATGTTCCTAGTTTTCACCAAATCTAGGGAGCTTTTGAAAATTAAAACCAACGCTTCAGCCAGCTCACTAGCCACTTCTTTTCAGGCCCTAGGATGACCCAGGGATTTGTCAGCCCACAGCTCCAACAATTTACTCAGACCCAGGTTGAGAAAGGGAAAAGAAACCACTCCCTGGGTCCTTCCCACCTTGGTTACAGAAATACCCTGCAACTGTCAAGGAGGCCTGACTGAGTAAACTCAGTGTTTCTGAAAGAAGACACCTCTAATTGTGTTGTACTCCCTCAGTATTGACCCTCTGACAGGGCAGTACTCACCCTCTGACAGTGCAGCATTCCCTCAGGACCGACCCTCTGACAATGCAGCACTCCCTCAGTACTGACCCTCTGACAGTGCAGCACTCACTCAGTACTGACCCTCTGACAATGCAGCACTCCCTCAGTACTCACCCTCTGACAGTGCAGCATTCCCTCAGTACTGACCCTCTGCAATGCAGCACTCACTCAGTACTGACCCTCTGACAGTGCAGCACTCCCTCAGTACTGACCCTCCGACAGTGCAGCACTCCCTCAGTACTCACCCTCTGACAGTGCAGCATTCCCTCAGGACCGACCCTCTGACAATGCAGCACTCCCTCAGTACTGACCCTCTGACAATGCAGCACTCACTCAGTACTGACCCTCTGACAATGCAGCACTCCCTCAGTACTGACCCTCTGACAGTGCAGCATTCCCTCAGTACTGACCCTCTGACAATGCAGCACTCCAAACAATGTAACTTCATCTGAATAGGAACAGATGGAAACGGGTTTGTACTCGAAAGAGTTAAATTAAAACTAAAAAAAAATCTCAGTCCTGACCCTCTGACAATGCAGCACTCACTCAGTACTGACCCTCTGACAATGCAGCACACCCTCAGTACTCACCCTCTGACAGTGCAGCATTCCCTCAGTACTGACCCTCTGACAATGCAGCACTCCCTCAGTACTAATCCTCTGACAGGGCAGCACTCCCTCAGTACTGACTCTCTGACAGGGCAACACTCCCTCAGTACTAACCCTCTGACAGGGCAACACTCCCTCAGTACTGACCCTCTGACAGGGCAACTCTCCCTCAGTACTGACCCTCCGAAAGTGCAGCACTCCCTCAGTACTGACCCCCTGACAATGTAGCACTCCCTCAGTATTGGCTCTGGATGTGCTAACCTGGATCCTGGAGTGGGATTTGAACCCACAACCTTCTGACCCAGGGGTTGAGCTTGCTACGCATCAAGCCACAGCCTGATGCACTCAAGGTCTGATGCTTTAAGTGATCATCTCTCTCGTATGGATCACCGAATTGCGCTAAAGATTTGGAAGCCCTTGAGAAGCGGAGTAGAACCCGGCCCAGGCGTCTTGGCCCTGATCGCTCCTTCCTCGGGAGAGTGGAGGGGCAATATGCTGAGCGCAGGGAGGGGCCCGATCAGCGGTGCCTCCCTCCTTTGATGAGCAGGCTGCTCCCCTGTTCAGGTTGTGAGTTGGGGCATGAGGGGGGGGGAAGGGGGCGAGAGGGGGTGGGTGTGACCTGGCAAGGATGGACCCACACCGGCGGCAAGAAAGCCTATGAAGTGAGCGGAGGAGGGGAATACTTTGCGCTGTGTAGCTATCAGTTTGTGACTGTAACCTGCTATAAACAGACTGGCACTGAGACAGCAGGCTGCCGTGGATTTATACCTGTTCCAGACTACCAGTCCCTCTTTGGCTTGTTTCCCCCCAACCACCGACCATGCAGCTCCTGCCAAGCAGCCGCACGATTCCACGGCTGAAAGCTGGAAGCATAGATCGGTTCACAGCACCGAAGGGGAGGCCATTCTGCCCGTCGCGGTCCTGCCAGCCCTCAAGCCCGACTTCCCGAAGAAGCATTGCTCTTCTCTCCGACAGGATTTCCGCCTCTCTCTTTTGCCCTGTTCACCTTCATTGCTTTCCATTTCTCTCCTGGTGTTCGACAAGATGTTTACTAAAACCCGCTTTCACGGATAATATCACCACCGTCAACACCCCTTTGTCCTTTTGTCTGTGACATCTTTGGCAATCTCTTCTTTGCCTCCAACTATCACTGGCCCTCTATCCAGCTCTACCTGTCCCACTCCCCTCAACCAGCTTATATTTCACCTCATTTCTATATTTCCTCAGTTCTGATGAAGGGTCGTATGGACTCGAAACGTTAACCGTGTCCCTCCCCGCAGACGCTGTCAGACCTGCTGAGCTTTTCCAGCTGTTTTTTGTTTTTGTACCCAGGTTTCTTCCCACCTGATATTTATTCGCTTCCCCTTTCGAAAGCTCCATGGAACCAGCCTCTGCCGCACTGTTGGGCAGCGCATTCCCGATCCCAGCAACCCGCTGCGTCGGACTTTTCTTTACACCTTCGTTGGCGGGTTGCTGGTGTCGCTAGCTGGGCCCAGCGTTTATTGCCCATCCCTAACTGCCCCTGGAGAAGGTGGTGGGTGAGCCGCCTTCTTGAGCCGCTGCAGTCCCTGTGGTGTAGGTAACACCCACAGCGCTGTCAGGGAGGGAGTTCCAGGATTTTGACCCAGCGACAGTGAAGGAACGGCCGATGTGGAAATGCTTTCACCCCCATGTTGGGCTTGGTCATTTTGCCCAATCATCTGTGCCCTCTGGTTCGCAACTCTTCTGGCCAATAGCAATGGTTTCTCTGTATCTTCTTTGCCCCGACTCCTCATGGTTTTGAACAGCTCTATCGAGTCTCCCCGCGGCCTTCTCTCCTCCAAGTCGAGCCAGCCCCAGCTTCTCCAATCCCCTGGAAGGTTTTACAGCCCCTTCTTCTCCCCAGTGCGCACAGTCACGCTGATTGATGCTGACAAATCCAGGTCTAGGTTGGCGGAGGAGAGATTGGGAAGAAAATCAGCCTGTCAGCTTTACCAGACCATGATAACTACCCCAGAATGCCGGTCAGGGGAGCATGGGACCAGGTTTGACTGTGCTTCCACCTAAAGTCAAATAGCCAGCCAACACCCACCTGCTTGCCTGACCCAGAAACAATGGGTAGCTGGGGTCAGGTGGCCAGACCATGTGAAACTCTGCCCAGCATTAACCAGCCCTGGCTCAGTGGGTAGCGCACTCTCTTTTGAGTCAGCAGTTTGCAACTTACAGTCCCACTACTGAGAATTGAGTGCAGAAATCCAGGCTGACATTCCCAGAGATAAAAACAAAGAGAACTGCGGATGCTGGAAATGCAAAACAAAAACAGAATTACCTGGAAAAACTCAGCAGGTCTGGCAGCATCGGCGGAGAAGAAAAGAGTTGACGTTTCGAGTCTTCATGACCCTTCGACAGAACTTGATTTCGAGTCCAAGAAAGAGTTGAAATATAAGTTGGTTTAAGGTGTGTGGGGGGGGGGGCGCGGAGAGAGAGAGAGAGACAGAGGTGCTTGTGTAGACAAACAAGCAGTGATAGAAGCAGATCATCAAAAGATGTCAGTGACAATGGGACAAAAGAACACATAGGTGTTAAAGTTAAAGTTGGTGATATTATCTAAACGAATGTGCTAATTAAGAATGGATGGTAGGGCACTCAAGGTACAGCTCTAGTGGGGGTGGGGGGAGCATAAAAGATTTTAAAATATTTAAAAATAAGTGGGAAAAGAAAAATCTGTAAAATTTATAGGGAAAAAAAAAGGGGGGAAAAAAAGGGGGGGAAAACAGAAAGGGGGTGGGGATGGGGGAGGGAGCTCACGACCTAAAGTTATTGAATTCAATATTCAGACCGGAAGGCTGTAAGGTGCCTAGTCGGAAGATGAGGTGTTGTTCCTCCAGTTTGCGTTGGGCTTCACTGGAACAATGCAGTAAGCCAAGGACAGACATGTGGGCAAGAGAGCAGGGTGGAGTATTAAAATGGCAAGCGACAGGGAGGTTTGGGTCATTCTTGCGGACAGACCGCAGGTGTTCTGCAAAGCGGTCGCCCAGTTTACGTTTGGTCTCTCCAATGTAGAGGAGACCACATTGGGAGCAACGAATGCAGTAGACTAAGTTGGGGGAAATGCAAGTGAAATGCTGCTTCACTTGAAAGGAGTGTTTGGGCCCTTGGACGGTGAGGAGAGAGGAAGTGAAGGGGCAGGTGTTACATCTTTTGCGTGGGCATGGGGTGGTGCCATAGGAGGGGGTTGAGGAGTAGGGGGTGATGGAGGAGTGGACCAGGGTGTCCCGGAGGGAGCGATCCCTACGGAATGCCGATAAGGGGGGTGAAGGGAAGATTTGTTTGGTGGTGGCATCATGCTGGAGTTGGCGGAAATGGCGGAGGATGATCCTTTGAATGCGGAGGCTGGTGGGGTGATAAGTGAGGACAAGGGGGACCCTATCATGTTTCTGGGAGGGAGGAGAAGGCGTGAGGGCGGATGCGCGGGAGATGGGCCGGACACGGTTGAGGGCCCTGTCAACGACCGTGGGTGGAAAACCTCGGTTAAGGAAGAAGGAGGACATGTCAGAGGAACCGTTTTTGAAGGACTCCATCCCATTCTCCCAGTTCCTTCGCCTTCGTCGCATCTGTTCCGATGATGCTACCTTCAAAAACGGTTCCTCTGACATGTCCTCCTTCTTCCTTAACCGAGGTTTTCCACCCACGGTCGTTGACAGGGCCCTCAACCGTGTCCGGCCCATCTCCCGCGCATCCGCCCTCACGCCTTCTCCTCCCTCCCAGAAACATGATAGGGTCCCCCTTGTCCTCACTTATCACCCCACCAGCCTCCGCATTCAAAGGATCATCCTCCGCCATTTCCGCCAACTCCAGCATGATGCCACCACCAAACACATCTTCCCTTCACCCCCCTTATCGGCATTCCGTAGGGATCGCTCCCTCCGGGACACCCTGGTCCACTCCTCCATCACCCCCTACTCCTCAACCCCCTCCTATGGCACCACCCCATGCCCACGCAAAAGATGTAACACCTGCCCCTTCACTTCCTCTCTCCTCACCGTCCAAGGGCCCAAACACTCCTTTCAAGTGAAGCAGCATTTCACTTGCATTTCCCCCAACTTAGTCTACTGCATTCGTTGCTCCCAATGTGGTCTCCTCTACATTGGAGAGACCAAACGTAAACTGGGCGACCGCTTTGCAGAACACCTGCGGTCTGTCCGCAAGAATGACCCAAACCTCCCTGTCGCTTGCCATTTTTAACACTCCACCCTGCTCTCTTGCCCACATGTCTGTCCTTGGCTTACTGCATTGTTCCAGTGAAGCCCAACGCAAACTGGAGGAACAACACCTCATCTTCCGACTAGGCACCTTACAGCCTTCCGGTCTGAATATTGAATTCAATAACTTTAGGTCGTGAGCTCCCTCCCCCATCCCCACCCCCTTTCTGTTTTCCCCCCTTTTTTTTCCCCCCTTTTTTTTTCCCTATAAATTTTACAGATTTTTCTTTTCCCACTTATTTTTAAATATTTTAAAATCTTTTATGCTCCCCCCACCCCCACTAGAGCTGTACCTTGAGTGCCCTACCATCCATTCTTAATTAGCACATTCGTTTAGATAATATCACCAATAACTTTAACACCTATGTGTTCTTTTGTCCCATTGTCACTGACATCTTTTGATGATCTGCTTCTATCACTGCTTGTTTGTCTACACAAGCACCTCTGTCTCTCTCTCTCTCTCCGCGCCCCCCCCCCCCCCCCACACACCTTAAACCAACTTATATTTCAACTCT
This sequence comes from Isurus oxyrinchus, assembly GCA_026770705.1. Classification (NCBI taxonomy): domain Eukaryota; kingdom Metazoa; phylum Chordata; class Chondrichthyes; order Lamniformes; family Lamnidae; genus Isurus; species Isurus oxyrinchus. Next base: position 6,505,331 of record JANJGN010000037.1, on the reverse strand, counting down.
TTCCTGGACTCGAAATCAAGTTCTGTCGAAGGGTCATGAAGACTCGAAACGTCAACTCTTTTCTTCTCCGCCGATGCTGCCAGACCTGCTGAGTTTTTCCAGGTAATTCTGTTTTTGTTCTGACATTCCCAGTACTAGTGCTGAGTGAGTGCTGCACTGTCGGAGGGTCAGTACTGAGGGAGTGCTGCACTGTCAGGGGGTCAGTACTGAGGGAGTGCTGCACTGTCAGGGGGTCAGTACTGAGGGAGTGCTGCACTGTCGGAGGGTCAGTACTGAGGGAGTGCTGCACTGTCAGGGGGTCAGTACTGAGGGAGTGCTGCACTGTCGGAGGGTCAGTACTGAGGGAGTGCTGCACTGTCGGAGGGTCAGTACTGAGGGAGTGCTGCACTGTCAGGGGGTCAGTACTGAGGGAGTGCTGCACTGTCAGGGGGTCAGTACTGAGGGAGTGCTGCACTGTCGGAGGGTCAGTACTGAGGGTGTGCTGCACTGTCAGGGGGTCAGTACTGAGGGAGTGCTGCATTGTCGGATGTTCAATACTGAAGGAGCGCTACACAGTTGAAGAGTTAGTACTGAGGGAGTGCTGCACTGTTGAAGAGTCAGTACTGAGGGATTGCTGCACTGTTGAAGAGTCAGTACTGAGGGAGTGCTGCACTGTCGGAGGATCAGTACTGAGGGAGTGCTGCACTGTTGAAGAGTCAGTACTGAGGGAGTGCTGCACTGTTGAAGAGTCAGTACTAAGGGAGTGCTGCACTGTCGGAGGTTCAGTACTGAGGGAGTGCTGCACTGTTGAAGGGTCAGTACTGAGGGAGTGCTGCGCTGTTGAAGAGTCAGTACTGAGGGACTGCTGCACTGTTGAAGAGTCAGTACTGAGGGAGTGCTGCACTGTCGGAGGATCAGTACTGAGGGAGTGCTGCACTGTAGAAGAGTCAGTACTGAGGGAGTGCTGCACTGTTGAAGAATCAGTACTGAGGGAGTACTGCACTGTTGGAGGATCATTACTGAGGGAGTGCTGCACTGTCAGAGGTTCAGTACTGAAGGAGTGCTGCACTGTCAGAGGGTCAGTACTGAGGGAGTGCTGCACTGTTGGAGGGTCAGTACTGAGGGAGTGCTGCACTGTCGGGAGGGTCAGTACTGAGGGAGTGCTGCACTGTTGAAGGGTCAGTACCGAGGGAGTGCTGCACAGTCAGGGCCAGTATTGAAGGAGTGCCGCACTGTTTAGGCTAAGGTGTTAAACTGAGCACCTCCCCCAACAAACCCCCCCCTCCCCCACCCGCACCACCGTCTGCCCTCTCAAGTGGGTGTAAAAGATTTTGTGGCTGCCACTGGACTAAGAACAGAGGGAGTTCTGCCTGTGCCCTCGGGCCTTCTTTACCCTGAATCAAAAAAAAAATTACAGATGGACGCAATATGGTTTGTGGGAGCTTGCTGTGCGCTAATCGGTTCCCGCCTCCCCGACATTCCCACACTTCAGGAGGATTTTGGTGACTGCAGAGCGCGTTGGGGTGCCCTGAGGTTGTGAGAGATGGTACAGAAGTGCAATTCTTTACGAAGAACGAGGTTAGAAATTGGACAAAGCAGGCAGCGTTCGCATTTTGTGTCTCTTTGTTCTGTGCACCACCACCGCTTTTTCCCTGTCTTATAATCCACCTCAGGGCTGTCTTCCATAGAGAGCCATTGGAGCTTATATTAAAACAACCACAGACAGCACCAAATGTATAATTGTTTTTTTTGAGGGTAATCACATCAGATCAGAACATATTATAGTCTCAGCTGCCTTTGAACGTTCATCCATCTTCGGTGTTCACAGGTTTTCCTCTCGCACTCTCACTCAGGAAAAGAAATGGTGCTGCAAAACACATAAACTAATATTTCAACATTAAGCAAATATTCCTGATCTGTGAATAACATATTAAAGCCGGCAAGGCTGTTTGCAAGAGGCAGGCTCTCAGCTTATTCAACCAAGTCGTAAGTCAATTTGTTTGGCACATTAATAATATTGTTTTCGACAATGAATTATTCACTTAAAGATGCTAGCCATCCCACTAATTCTCACTGTGACACCACTTTCACCTCTTGCGTCTTGTTTTAACACACTTCCTCTTGCAGTGCTCTCCCAATCTTTGCAGAAGGTGCAGATCTTTTTGCTGGGGATTGGAATTGAATGGTGCAGGCAGCCTGCTGTGGGTTAACAACCGCACCCCACCCACCCCCCCCCCCCGCCCCCTCCACCCCCTGCTTCTTTATGTGTGGATCTAGCCTTCGAAACTTGGATGTCCGAACACACAATTCTGTCCTCAGTGGCCCTGAACCAACACGACCGGTTCCTCCTCCTGCAGCACCTTCCAAACTCGCCGCCTCTACCACCCAGAAGGACGAGGGCAGCAGGCGCATGGGGAGCAGCCACCGCCTGCGAGTTCCCCTCCCAGCCGCTCACCACCCTGACGTGGAAACATATCGGCCGCTCCTCCACTGTCGCCGGGTCCAAGTCCTGGGACTCCCTCCCTGGCGGCACCGCGGGTGTTAGCCACATCACGGGGGCTGCAGCGGTTCAAGA
>JANJGN010000037.1:6477777-6497777 GCA_026770705.1 Isurus oxyrinchus | reverse complement strand
TGTGGGTGCACACCCGCCTCCCAACCCTTTGTGGGAAACACACCCGCCAGGGGGCAGGTAGAATTCAGTCCAAAGGGTGATGGAAGTTTAGAACTCTCTTCCGCAAGTGGCGATTGATACTAGTTTTAATTGTTCATTTTAACTCTGAGAATGGCAGAGTTTCGCTAACCCAGGGACATGGGGCAAAGATGGACATAAGGAACTAGGTCACAGATCACTCGCAATCTCATAGAATGGTGGAATAGGCTGGGGTGTTGAGGAGGAGGGGGTGACGGATGAGGGTGAATGACCCCTTGTTGCTATGAAACTGTGTGACTGGGTGTTTTCTTGGTTTAAGCGGGTATGCCAGAGTTTACGTTGTTTTTTGAACAGCGGCTGAGGAGATGGCGGTGATGTTGAAGTCTGAAGCTTACTTGAATTTGGCTTCCTCACTTTCCTGGATTAGCACAGCTCCCACAACACTCAAGAAGCTCGACACCATCCAGGACAAAGCAGCCCCACTTGATCGGCACCCCACCCACAAACATTCACTCCCTCCACCACCGACGCACAGTAGCAGCAGTGTGTGTACCATCTACAAGATGCACTGCAGCAACTCACCAAGGCTCCTTCAACAGCACCTTCCAAACCCACGACCTCTACCACCTAGAAGGACAAGGGCAGTAGACACATGGGGAACACCACCACCTGCAAGTTCCCCTCCAAGCCACTCACCATCCTGACTTGGAAATATGTCGACCGTTCCTTCACTGTCGCTGGGTCAAAATCCTGGAACTCCCTCCCTAACAGCACTGTGGGTGTACCTACACCACAGGGACTGCAGCGGCTCAAGAAGGCAGCTCACCCCCACCTTCTCAAGGGGCAGTTAGGGATGGGTAATAAATTCTGACCTTGCCTGTGACGTCCACACCCCATAAATGAATAAAAAATAACACTGAGCCCTCAGAGACTTTCGGGGACATGACCAAAATCTTGGACAGAGATCGGTTTTAAGGCACATTTAAAAGGAAGATAGAAAGGTAGAGATGTTTAGGGTGGGAATTCCAGAGCTTAGGGCCACACAGTGGCACAGTTTGTATTATCTCAGCCCTTTGAGCAATTATGTTGGGCTTTTGGTGAAACCACACCTGGCGCACTGTGTATTGTTTTAGCTTCCTTACCTGAAGAGTCATATACCTGCCCTAGAGGGAGTGCAACCAAGGCTCACTAGATTGATTCTTGAAAAGGTTGGCTGTCCTCTGAGGACATGTTGTGTAGAATGGGGCTATACTCTCTGAAGTTTGGAAGAATGAGAGGCGATCTCATCGAAATGTATAAAACCCTTGAAGGGCTTTGTAGGGCCGATGTTGAGAGAGACGGTGTCCTTCGGACCAGGGAGCCTAGAACACGGGGCTCACAGTCCCTGGATAAGGAATCAGCCATTTTGGACTGGGATGAGGAGAAATTTCTTTGCTTGGAGGGTTGGTGAATCTTTGGAATTCTCTACCCCAGAAGGCTGTGGATGCTCATTCATTGAGTATATTCAAGACTGAGATCGTTAGAATTTTACGTAATGAAGAAATCAAATGATGAGCAGGGAAAGTGGAGTTGAGGTGGAATATCAGCCACGATCATATTGAATGACAGAGCAGGTTCAAGGGGCAGTGTGGGCCGACTTTGACTTCTGGTTCTCCTGTTCTTATGCGTCAGCCACACAATGACATGTCGCCCACCCTTCCTCACTCACACAGCTTGCTCTCCCCACGCCCCCCCCCTTTCCCTGTTCCGTCAAACAGATTCTCATTTGGCTTCTGCGGACTCCAGCTGGGTTCAGAGTGCAGCATCAGCCTGAATTACACTCAGTGCCAAATGACAGCATGAATCTAATTAAGCTAGACTCCACTGCCACGAACCAGGCAGCCCCACTCTTTGGCATGTTATCATTAAACATAATAACTCCCAACCTCATTACTCCAAAATCGTCAGCCTGCACAGATGAACTCTGACCCCAGTGCTTCTAATTTTCCTTGATAACTGAAAGATTTGCTCACATTATCTGGCAGAGAAACAGTCTCCAGTAGACCCCATCAATTCTGTTTCACTGACTATCCGATAATTGGCCACTTCCTTAGAGTCAGAAAACAGTAGATAAACATTTAGTCTGGGCGCAGTGGCAGTCCTCAAGTGAGAGCTAACTTGCAGTGATAATAAGGAGCGAGAGATGGTACCTTTTACTGCCTCAAGGCAGTCAACTGCAGTCAAGAAAGCCAGACCACGAAGGAACTGCCTGCTTAAGGCCCCAGCCAACAAGGTAGGCTTTAGATAATATATTTAGCTGAAATGTTTAGAAGCCAGTTTTCAATCCACGTGATGGGACAGGGGAATAGAAGTGGGGAGGGCAAGGTGCACGAGTGAGGCAGGGTGAGATGGCGAAATGTGTGTAATTGTGTGACTGACACATGAGAACATGAGAAATAGGAGCAGCAGGAGGCCCCCAGGCCTGCTCTGCCACTCAATAAAATCATTAGCTGATCTTTGATGTCAACTCCATCCACCAGCCCAGTCCCATTTCCTTCATTCCCTTACTGTGTAAACATCTATTGATCTCAGCCTCAACTGCTCTAAACGGCTAAATATCCATGGCCTTCTGGGGCAGAGCATTCCAAAGATTCAGAATCCTCTGTGTGAAGAAATTTCTCCTTATCCCAGTCCCATATGGTCAACTTCCTTATTCTAAGACTGTGACCCTTGGACCCTCCATACAGAGGAAACGGCCACTGAGTGTTTAATCCATCAAATGCTCTAAGAATTTATGCTTCTCTGCCACCTCGGTCACCCCCATTTTCTTGAATTGCCCTACAGCTGCCAGAGTTCCAAAGCTGTTTTGGTCAGAAGAATTGTTCCCCTCGGCTTTGCTTTGCTACTTAGTAGGGATCAGCCCAGAGAGCCAAATTCAGGGTACCTTGGGTCTCACCATTCAGACACAGAGTTGATGCCCTACACCACCAAATTTCTGGAGATGAATTGAGTGATGCACTCGGGCATTCTGCATCAGTTTTGAAAAAAAGATAATCCAGTTTTCCGTCTAGTCTTCAGCCATAGCTTTCAAGATGATTCAGTTGCTAATCATAGAAAACGGCCTTGAAAATGATTTACACCAACTGTGTAACTCATTAGCTTTATAAATGCGGAGCCAGAGCCTGAGAGAATATATTGTACCATTATATTTACTCACCCAGTTTCCTTTGCTGCTCTGTCTTGAAGGCAGTGGATCTTTTTTGGCTGCCCTCCAGTATCTTATCTAAGTGGCCATTCTTCATGTTTCAAAGTGAAGATGCAGGCAAAGGGACCATTTAAACAGACGAAATAACATGTTGGCTTTTATATTAGGAATATTGAAGGAGCAAGGAGGGTGGGGGTTGGGGAGGACATTTGATTTTTTTTTTAAATGTAGAGATTATTAGAATAGAAATGCAGTGTAGGTTTACCAGAATGATACCTGGACTGCAAGGGTTAAGTTACGAGGAGAGATCACACAGACTAGGGTTGTATTCCCTGGAATTTAGAAAACAAAGATATAATTTGTTTGAAGATATTAAGGGAAACTGATAGAGCAGGTAGAGGTTAACTATTTCTGCTAGTTGGAGGGTCTCTGATTAGGGGAATGGTCTAAGAATTAGAACCAGAATTTTCAGGAATGAAACTTTAACACACAAAGTGTCATTGAAGTTTGAAACTCTCTTTCACATCCATCAATTGACGCTAGATCGATTGTACATTTTAAATCTGAGGCTGATAGCTTTTTGTTAACCAAAGGTATTAAGGGATATGTGGCAAAGAAGGATATATAAAGCCAGGTCGTAGATCAGCCATGTTCTTAGTGAATGGTGCGGAGCAAATTTGAGGGGTTGAATGGCATCCTTCTGCTCCTATGGCCTGATGATCCTACTCAAAGTGGCATTTGAGCTGGGGTCTATAACATTATAATTTGAAATGTTTTATGCATATCAAGGTGAAGGTTATTTGTAGTGGTAAGTGTGATGTTTTGATATATTAGCATCACACATTTAAGGCCACTTGCAGCCCAACCAGATATCTCAGGTCTAATCTCAAAACTTTTAAAAAATTTTCAGTGTTCTCTTTTTAAAAAAACTCTGCTCAAAGGGAGCTTCCTGTAATGATAGTGTTTGCTACTAACACAGCACAGGGCCCTGTTTTACCAGGGCAGGTATCTGAGATTCTAGAGAATATTTGAACTTTCACAATGGAGGATAGCGAGTGCTCCTGTGATTCGGGCTGTTTAGCTTTATCACAATGCGCAGTTCCCGAGATTCTAACTCTTGAGGTTTAAGCCCTTCAGCACCATCCATGTGGAGAGCTCCCGAGGGTCAAACATTTCAGCACCATCCCAGTGGAGAGCTCCTGAAGTTAAAACCCTTCAGCAACATCCCAGTGGAGAGCTCCTAAGGGTCAAACCTTTCAGCACCATCCCGGTGGAGAGCTCTGGGAGTTTAAACCCTTAAGCACCATCCTAGTGGAGAGTTCCTAAGGGTTAAATTCTTTAGCAGCAACAAAAATACCTGGAAAAACACAGCAGGTCTGGCAGCATCTGTGGAGAGGAACACAGTTAACGTTTCAAGTCCGCATGACTCTTCAACAGAACCATGCAGACTTGAAACTTTAACTGTGCTCATCTCCACAGATGCTGCCAGAGCTGCTGAGTTTTTCCAGGTATTTTTGTTTTTGTTTTGGATTTCCAGCATCCGCAGTTTTTTGCTTTTATCTTAGTGTTAAATTCTTTAGCACTGTTCCAGTGGAGAACTCCTGAGATTTAAAGTGTTCAGCACTAACCCAGTGGAAAGCTTCTAAGATTCCATTTTGTCTCACAATGCTGGAGCCTCTGGTAACAGCTCTGACAGCTTTGCCTACAGTCTAGTCGGCTTCATTTGTGGTGCTAAGGTCTAGCATTTCCTCCAATTTTAAGTCTATGAAGGACAGTATGAATAGTAGCTTCCCTGGCATCAGTGCACTCCTTCACTCTGTTCTTGTGTAGAGCAGAGGGAGTGTAGAGGTTCTGGTGAGATCATCGCCAAGGGAGAGGCTCATATGGTCCTGTCCTTGGATGACAGGTTCCCTGCTCACTCACTGGCCTCTGACCCATCACCCCTGTTGGCTCCACACAGTCAATTGGTCCACACTGTCCTAGCCAACTCTGTGACACAGCAGTGAAAAACAGAAAGTGCTGGCAATACCCAGCATTGGGAGCTCTGGGAGTTTAAACCCTTAAGCACCATCCTAGTAGAGAGTTCCTAAGGCTTAAATTCTTTAGCAAAAACAAAAATACCTGGAAAAACTCAGCAGGTCTGGCAGCATCTGTGGAGAGGAACACAGTTAACGTTTCAAGTCCGCATGACTTGGCCAAACAGCATTTGTGGAGAGGTAAGCAGAGTTTATGTTTCAAGTGGATGATCTTTCATCAGAACTGGGAGAAGTTGGAGATGGTATAGGTTTTAAGTGAATGAAAGGGGGGAGCATTGGAAAAAAGAAGCATTGCAAAAGGCAAGCAAAAAATAAATGTCTAAAGGAGGGGTGAATGGAAGAATGATGTACAGCTGCCATCCAAAATCAAAGAGAGTGAAATACAAGGCAATAAAACCAACACCTGCAAAGGAAAAGGGAAGAAAATGGGGCCAGAGATTACTGTGTGAGAGTGTTAAACTCTATGTTTAGTCCCGAAGGTGTGAAGTGCCTAATTAAAGAATGAAGTCTATTCCTTCAGCTTGCATTGAACTTCATTGGAATACTGCAGAACACCAGGGAAAGAGCTCATCATGGGAGTAAAGTGGAGAATTACAATGACTGGCAACTGCAAGCTAGGGGTCATTCTTGTGAACAGAACTGAGGCGTTCTGCAAGGCTGTCACCCAATCATTTCCAGTACAAGTGTGCTGCTGTGGCCAGTAGAAATGTCTCCAAAGCTATTAAGTATCAAGGAGTGCCCAAACCCATCCAGAAAAAAACAAAAATTGGATCCAAAACCTGTGTGTGGAGTTACTTTCATGAAGATGGGGATCCCTTTAAATGGCACTGCCTCAGCATGTTTTCTGAGGGCTTGTACTATACTTTTCTTGGTGGGCTTAAAAGCAATGGAATCAAACACTCCAAGGAACAATATCCTAAACCAAGTACTGGGTCTCATATTTTAAGGAGCAGTTCAACCTGTATGCAGCTGCCTCACTTGGTGTAGACCTCTAGTGTGGGACATCTAACTGCAACATTGGCACGCAGAATGCCAATTCAAAGCTCAAAATTGGCTGAGACTCAATTATTTTTCTATCCCATGGTGTTCCACAGTGTACTGATGACCAATGCAGTGCTGGCACACTTAGAAACGGAGAAGACCCTCAGATTACCTTTAGTGACAGATCAATTCGTGCTGAGGAACAACATACTCCTTGTGGCAGTTGGAGGATATTCTTGCACCAGGGAATGACTCAATGATGTCAACTATCTGAATTCTAATCTATTTATGGAGCTCCAGGGTTTTATATTTTTTGCTAGCCTCTTTTTTTTTCTATGTCCGTCCGTCACCCCTCACTGTTTGAATTACACTCTTCAATTGTCTCTATCATGGTGCTTGCACACATGTTTAGTCATTAATACCAAAACATCAATAAACATGAGTTTGGTTTTGCCTTTTTGCCATTCTTCCAACCTTGCTAAATTAACAGAGATGGCAGATAGTACAGTTGGGTCCAAGAGGAAATTAACGTCCCTACCACAAAGATGAATGTCAATACTGTGGCTACAAGAGCAGGTCAGAAGCTGGGAATCCTGCAGCGAGTAACTCACCTCCTGATCCCCCAAAGTCTGTCCACCATCTACAAGGCACAAGTCAGGAGTGTGATGGAATACTCCCCACTTGCCTGGATGACTGCAGCTCCCACAACACACAAGAAGCTTGACACCATCCAGGACAAAGCAGCCCGCTTGATTGGCACCACATCCTCAAACATTCACTCCCTCCACCACTGACGCACAGTGTCAGCAGTGTGTACCATCTACAAGATGCACTGCAGCAACTCACCAAGACTCCTTCGACAGCACCTTCCAAACCCATGACCTCTACCATCTAGAAGGACAAGGGCAGCAGACACATGGGAACACCACCACCTGCAAGTTCCCCTCCAAGTCACTCACCATCCTGACTTGGAAATATATCGGCAGTTCCTTCACCATTGCTGGGTCAAAATCCTGGAACTCCCTCCCTAACAGCACTGTGGATGTACCTACACCACATGGACTGCAGTGGTTCAAGAAGGCAGCTCACCCCCACCTTCTCAAGGGGCAATTAGGGATGGGAAAATTGCTGGCCCAGCCAGTGATACCCACATCCCGTGAATGAATTTTTAAAAAAAGCTATTGAGATAAATGCTATGAAGGCAGGTAGATGGGGCTGATTTTTTCTTAAGGACTGGTTTTCTATGCCCGTTGCTCCTACTTGGTCTTTAAAGCCATGATTTTAATCACTGTGCCATTGGCGGCTGTACCTTCAGCTGCTGGGGGCCTTACGCTCTGCAATCCCCTCCCTAAAAGTCTCCACCTCTCTCCCCTCCTTTAAGATGCTCCTTAAAACCAGACACTTGGACCAAGCTTTTGGCCACCTGTCCTAATTACCTCCCTATGTGGCTCGGTGTCAGAGTTTGACAAATGCCGCCCGTGAAGCGCCTTCACTGCTTTAAAGGCACTACATAAATGCAGCTGATGTCTCTGAAACAGATCGCCTTGCATGGTTTTGTGAAGCATTTCCAGCAAAGGAGTCCTTGCGGAGAAATCCAGGCATGGTGGCAGCCCAGGTGAAAGAGGAATTGTGACCCAGAAGAATGAGTTACAGTCACAATCACTTGCATTCTGCCCCACTCTAGGACACCGGTCCCTCCACTGCCAATAAAGCAGGCTTATCCTCAAAAATAGCAGCACTCGATTTAGTCCCAGACATTTGTGAATAGCTGAGCAGTGTTGACTTTGAACTGCATGCCATAACGTGTCAAATTTGTTGGAAGAAAGGAATATTAATGAGCATGATCTAGAGCACAGGGCAAAGGGAGAACTGCATATCAAGCACTGGGGATAGATCATTTTACTGAATATGCTATGTTCAGCAAGGCAGAGCAGTCTATTCCAGGGGAATTACCCAATACAAATATGACCAAATAGATATTGGCAATATTCCTTTGATGTTTCTTTGCCAGCTCAGGTATGGCATTATCTAGTCGGCCCTGTTCCTCAATACAAGCCCAATGTTCAGACTCCTCACCCAATTACAACAGTGTTTAATATTTAATCAGATACTTGCTAATAATAGGGATGGTGCAGTGGCAAGGGCCATAACTTTGCGCATAGGTGAAGCATTAATTTGCGGAGAGACAGCACGAGCACAAGGAGGGTTTATTGATTTTAATCAGAGTGGTTCCTAGACCCTCTCTCTGTAATTACAAACTCAAGGGGAAGCGTTTAACCCTGCTCTTGCTAGCTGCTCGGAGAGGGGCAGGAGAAGGCCATTCGGCCCACTGAGTTTGCTTTGCCATTCAATCAGATCATGGCTGATCTTCGACCTCAATGTCACTTTTCTCGCACTGTCTCCAAATCTCTTGATGTCAATGGTCTCCAGAAATCTATCAATTTCTGTCTTGAACATACTCACTGACTGAGCCTCCACAGCTGGGAGTAGAGAATCCCAAACATTCACCACCCTCTGAGTGAAGAAATTCCTCCTCATCTCAGACCCAAAAGGCCCACCCCTTATTCTGAGACTGTGCCCCCTGGTTCCAGACTCACCAGCTGGAGTAAACATTTCACCTACATCCACCCTGTCACGCCCTATGAGAATTTTAGTTTCGATGAGGTCACCTCCCATTCTTGAAACTCTAGAGAATACTGGCCTAGTTTCCTCAATCTTTCCTCATAAGACAAGCCCACCATCCCAGGAGTCAGCCTGGTGAACCTCCGTTGCTCTCCCTCTATGGCAAGTATATCCTTCTTTAGATAAGGGAACAAATCCATTACCTATCCAGCCATGCAGTTTGCTTCATATTCTGTGACTATGTTGAACAGGCTGAGGTGTTTTTTCTGCCCTGAACAGAGGAGATGGAAGGGTGACTTGAGAGAGGTCTCCAAGATTATGGAAAGATTTGATGGGGTAGACGTAGAGAAGATGTTTCCACTTGGAGGGGTGGGAATCCAGGGCTGATAAATCCACTGTGGTCGGTAATAAATCCAGTCGAGAATTCAGGAGAAATGTCTTTACCCAGAGAGCGGTGAGAATGTGGAACTTGCTCCCACAGGGAGCGGTTGAGGTGAATAGTGTAGATACATTGAAGGGGGAAGCTGGATAAACACATGAGGGAGAAAGGAATAGAAGGATATGTTGATGGGGTGAGATGAAGAGGGAGGTGGGAGGAGGCTTGTGTGGACAATAAGCACCAGCATGGATCTGTTGGGCTAAATGGCCTGTTTCTGTGCTGTAAACACTTTGCGATAGATACAAGCCAAAACTTGTAGTTTTGATATGTTAATTCCTCTCTCACCTCTCATCTGCACTCTCTCTTTCCCCATCATAGCCTTTTTTATTGCTGAAAAAAGAGATATGCATGAGAAGAGACTCTGATTGGTAGATGCATTGCCATGGAGAATGCAGCAATATGGCTTACTTATGTATGCTAGAAGTCACATAGAGTCACACACAGGGCCCTGTCCTTTGTGGACAGAAGGAGCGTGTCCACATGTTGCGCCTTTTCCAACTAAACAAAACCTTGGGGGACAGCCATTCCCTAGTTCATTCCCCATGGCAATGCTTTGACCTATCAGAGCCGACCTTCCAGGCTTGGGTTTGAAGCAAATGCTTAGCAGCTAGCAGTTAGCTGCATTCTCCATGGCAAAGCCTCTCCTAATCAGAATCCATTTGCCAGCCAATCAGCATTCTCTTCTCATGCAGCATAAATTGTTGCTGCCTTTACAGTTGGTTTATCTTGTGAAACTGTCCTGATGAGTGCAAGATGAAAAGCTTTGACAGCATGTCTCTTTTCTCAAAAATACTCAAGTTCTGCACTGCCAAACGACAATAATCTTTTCTGCCTTTCCCTCTTGCTCTGAACCATTATTGTATCCCATGAATTTTCCTCCCTTGAATTATTGATCTTATAAATCCTAAACTTGTTGCAAGGAGGGAAGTGAATACAAAATTTATGAATGCATTCTGTCCGAACTGCTCACTCAAAGCCAAGGTTCAATGCTATTTCCTGCTCTAACATATTCTTTTCCGGAATTTCAAAACTGGAGAAACTCCTTACCTTCCTAACTGTCTTCCGACCACAGTGCATTACAGCATGCAATTAGGAAGGTAAATGCTATGTTAGCCTTGACTGCATATAAGAGAAAGGAAGTCTTGCTGCAATTGTATAGGGCATTGATGAGACGACATCTAAAGTACTGAATACAGTTTGGCCTCCTTATCTAAGGGAAGATATACTTGCCTTGGAAGTGGTACAGTCTAGAGGCTCACTAGATTTATTTCTGGAGTGAGAATGTTGCATGACATAAGAAGGAGTACGTCATACATCACCTTGAGCCTGCTCCTCTATTCACTACAATCATCGCTAATGTTGGGCTTCAACTCCGCTCTCCTGCACGCTCCCCCTATATCCCTCGATTCCCCAAGTGATCAAAATCTGTCTATCTCATCAGTAAATGTGTTCAATGATGGAGCATCCACAACCCTCTGGGGTAGAGAATTCAGAAGATTCACTTTGAGTGAAGAAGCACCTCCTCATCTCAGTTATGGAACAACTCTCTTGTCCCAGGAACCAGTGTGGTGAACCTTTGCTGTACCACCTTCAAGGCAAGTACATCCTTCCTTAGACCAGGACACTAAAACTACACACAGTATCCCTGGTGTGGTCTCGCTAAAGCCCCATACAGCTGTAGCAAGACTTCCTCATTCCTGTACTCCAATCCCCGTCCAATAAAGGACAACACACCATTTGCCTTCCCAATTGCTTGCTGCACCTGCAGGCTAACTTTCTGTGTTCCTTGTGTGAGCACACCCAAGTCTCTTTGAACATCCACGCATACAAGTTTCACACCTTTTCAAAAATAAATTCTGCTTTTCTATTCTTCCAACCAAAGTGAATGACCTCACACTTGCCCACATTGTACTCTATCTGCCACCTTGTTGCCCACACTCACATAACCTGTCTACATCTCTCTTTAGCCTCTGCAAGCCCTCCTCATGGCTTACCTTTTCATCTTGCTATGAGGAGCAGTGGACTAGAGTTGGCCTGCACCCTCTGAAGCTCAAAAGAATGAGATGTGATCTCATTAAAACAGATTAGATTCTGAGGGAACTTGACAGGGGAGAGGCTGAAGCTGGTTCTCTGGGTGAAGAGCCTAAAACCAGGGTCAAAACCTCAGGATAAATGGTCAGCTCTTTAAGACTCGGAGGAAAAAAAATTACTTCTCTCAGAGGATTGTGAGTTCTGTACTGCAGAGAGCTGTGGATGCTCCATCACTGAGTAGATTCATGACTGACATCGATATGTTTTTGGACTCTTAAGAGAATCAAGGGAGATGATGGGACAGGTCAGAGGCTGGGAATCCTGTGGGGAGTAACCCACATCCTGACACCCCAAAGCCTGTCCACCATCTACAAGGCACAAGTCAGGAGTGTGATGGAATACTCCCCACTTGCCTGGATGAGTGCAGCCCCCACAACACTCAAGAAGCTCGACACCATCCAGGACAAAGCAGCCCTGCTTGATCGGCACCCCATCCACAAACATTCACTCCCTCCACCACCAATGCACAGTAGCAGCAGTGTGTGTACCATCTACAAGATGCACTGCAGGAATTCACCAAGGCTACTTCAACAGCACCTTCCAAACCCACGACCACTACCACCTAGAAGGACAAGGGCAGCAGACACAGTGGAACACCACCACCTGCAAGTTCCCCTCCAGGCTACACACCATCCTGACTTGGAAACATATCGGCCGTCCCTTCACTGTCGCTGGGTCAAAATCCTGGAACTCCCTCCCTAACAGCACGGTGGGTGTACCTACACCAGAGGGACTGCAGCGGCTCAAGGAGGCTGCTCACCCACCACCTTCTCAAGGGGGCAATTAGGAATGGGCAATAAATGGTGGTCTAGCCAGCGACGCCCACATCCCTGTGAATCATTGATTAAAAAAAAGTGAAGTTGGGGTCGAAGGTCAGCCGTGATCTTATCGAATGGTGGAGCAGGCCGGACAGACCTTAAAGCTCCTATCTGTTGCGTTGTTAATCACGTTGGGAGTAATCCGACAAGGCGACACACCTTGAGTGGTGCCTCATTAGTTGAGGATATGGCCTCGAGATATGGAGCTGCAACAATGGCTAGACCAATTCTGTCACCTGCTTTCCTATTCAGTGAACTCCACAGAATTACATGCTGCTCCGGTGCTGCGACTGTTGGCTGAGGATCTCGATTCCAACGCACATCGAGGATGACTCTGAGGATTGCTCTTGGTACATGACAGATAGAGGCTGTGCAGACACCACCTCCCCTCCCCCCCCCCAACCACCACCACACATCGTGACTGCCCGACTTAGATTGTGACGCGGCAGACAGCTGCCGAATGCAAGCCAGCCCCTCTCTCCCCGCAAGAGCACCACCAATACTGCCTGTGAACTCTATCCGGCCTGCTCACTTACTCACTGACATTATGGCTGCTGCATCTTCAGTGGTAGTCTTCCCTGCGCCACAGATAATGCCAGAGACTCGAAGAAATAACTCGGATTTATTTAACACCTTTCCCAACCTCGGAATGTCCCCAGAGCATGCGGGAAAAGGGGGGGCAGCCCAGCTGACGCACAGCAAGATCCCACAATGCAATCATGATCACTTCACCTGTTCAGGCGATGAGGAATAAATATTGGCCTCGGGGTAGGGGGCAGGAGTGGGGGGTGGGGGGGGGTGGGGAGGGGGTGGGGAGGTGGTGGTGGCGGTCGGTGTGGTGTTGGTGGGAAGAACCGCCCCCCCCCACCCCAAACTCATCTTTAAAATAATGTGATGGGACCTTCTCGTTCAAACTGAGTGCAGAGAGGGGCTCGGTTTAATGTTTCAACAGCACTGGATCAACACCTGCCAACCTACTAAAGAGAGCAAAAGTACTTATTCAGCACCTTAGCATGGCCCAACAGGTACTTCATAGTCAATGGAGTACCTGCGAAGTGTAGTCACCATTGTAATGTGGTGAAACTAGGCCGTGCGTTGTGAGCTAGATACATTTCAGTTAGATACATATAAAGTGAACTGTACATGATTGACACTATAGGCCCTTGTTACTTCCGAATGATCAATGGGAAGAGGGCAGAACAATTTATCACGCTTCCCACCTCAACCCAAACACTCCAGATCGTCTTTCTAAAATTCTATTTAATCATTCGCAGGACATGGACATCACTGGCCCACCTACCCCAAGTTGCCCTTGAGAAGGTGGTGGTGAGCCACCTTCTTGAACTGCAAGAAAGACTTGCATTTATGTAGCGCCTTTCATGACAACCAGCCTTTCCCAGCCAAGGAGGCCCTTTTAAAGTGTCGCCACTCCTGTAAAGTAGGAAACAGGGCAGCCAACTTGCACCCAGCAATGATCAGATAATCTGTGTTGATTGGAGGGTCAATATTGACCAGGACACCTTGAGAAGGGGCAACTAGGGATGGGCAATAAATGCTGGCCCAGCCAGCGACGCCCACATCCCGTGAATGAAGGGAAGAAAACGTCGGTGGGGGAGGGAGTGAATGTTGAAGGTGGTGGAGGGAGTGAATGTTGAAGGTGGTGGTGGGAGTGAGTGTTGAAGGTGGTGGAGGGAGTGAGTGTTGAAGGTGGTGGAGGGAGTGAATGTTGAAGGTGGTGGAGGGAGTGAGTGTTGAAGGTGCTGGAGGGAGTGAGTGTTGAAGGTGGTGGAGGGGGTGAATGTTGAAGGTGGTGGAGGGAGTGAATGTTGAAGGTGGTGGAGGGAGTGAGTGTTGAAGGTGGTGGAGGGAGTGAATGTTGAAGGTGGTGGAGGGAGTGAATTGAAGGTGGTGGAGGGAGTGAATGTTGAAAGTGGTGGAGGGAGTGAGTGTTGAAGGTGGTGGAGGGAGTGTGTGTTGAAGGTGGTGGAGGGAGTGAGTGTTGAAGGTGGTGGAGGGAATGAGTGTTGAAGGTGGTGGAGGGAGTGAGTGTTGAAGGTGGTGGATGGGGTGCCAACCAAGTGGGCTGCTCTGTCCTGGACGGTGTCGAGAACATGGTTAAGTTGCAGTGCCAGATTGAGTTGCCCGGTAGCTATCAGTCTTCCAGAGCCAAACTAGGAATGTGGAGCCTGCGCCCAAAAATATAGATGCTGAAATGAAATAAATAATTCTGCCATCCAATGTTTACACAGAAAGGTTGCAGGTGGGTTCAGGTGATGTGTGGGATATGTGTTAGACTGCTGCAATGGGGGGGACGCTTGCTGCTGATGTTGAGCCTGTGATGCATTGTTAGGATAGTGCAGGTGCAGAGCATCACTCTGCCCGTAAGTGTGTCATGCCGGACGTGACTGATGCTGCCTTGCAGTGAGTGCTCCCCAAACACTATTCCTGATGTGGCCCCATTTTAATGCCTCCGACTTCACCTGACCCCCCCCCCCCCACCCCCACCAGAGTTAAAAACTGGGTTGGGGAGGGGGGGGTGGGGCGTGGGGTGGGGTTGCGGGGAGGGAAAAACAGGAACGACCACGCTTTTAACAGCCATCAGGCCCCGTCAAAGAGCAGGTTAAGCCGACAGGGAAAGAAAAATCGCGGACGCTTAAAGGGCCATCGCCACGGTCAGAACTCAGTCCTCGCCCCACAGCCGCCATTGCGGCCTCGCAACCCGCAGCCCGACAACCCTGTCCCGTGACCCCGACGGGGGGGGTTGCGACCCACAGCTGGGGAACCCATGCCCTAAGTGCCGAGAACTCGGGGGGCCGGTGGGTGGCGGGGGGTGGGGGTGGGTGGGGGGGGGTGGAAACAGGTATATTTTCTCACCCTGTGGAGCCTCATTTAAACGTGGTACGAAGCTTCTCCAAATGACGAAGCACCTTTGGGCGCTGTGCGCAAGGACTGAGGAGTCAGGGTTGTTTTGCGAGCAGAAAACATGGTGACAGTCCGCCTCGAATAATCACATGATTGCTAACATGTTTTCCTGTGTAACAATGCTGTTAATTTACACTCACTGATGTCACCTTTTCACAGGCTCTGAGGAAGCCCTGCACTCTGGTAAGTACCTATTTCAACTTAATGGAAATGTCATGCGGCACTGCACCCTCTCTAACAAGCTCTTGGTTATTAATGCTGTGTCTTAATAAGCTCCTGGCTATCCACATCTCCCCTTCTTACTATACTTTTAGGGATCATTTCTATAGTTCTTCACTTGAGAAATGTGTCCTAAAAAGATCGTTCTCTAGTGAGCTTCAAGTGATACATTTTGCACCATTTCTAATTATCTCTTTGTTATGTACCTCAAAAAGCTGTTGAGCGTGGGGTTGGTATGATACCGGGGTTAGGGCTAAACATAGGAATGTAGGAACAGGAGGAGGCCATTCAGCCTCTCAAAGCCTGTTCTGTCATTCAGTGAGATCCTGGCTGATATGCCACCTAACTCCATACACTCACCTTTGCCCCATGTCCCTTAACACTGGGGTGATCGTGACATAGCAGTAATGTCACTGGACGAGTAATCCAGAGGTCCAGGTTAATGCTCTGGGGGACACGGGTTCAAATCCCACCACGGCAGCTGGTGGAATTTAAATTCAGTTAATAAATCTGGTATTGAAAGCTAGTCTCAGTGATGGTGACCATGACAACCATCATCAGTTGTAGTAAAAACCTATCTGGTTCACTAACGTCCCCTTTAGGGAAGGAAATTTGCCATCCTTACTCGGTCTGGCCTACATGTGACTCTAGACCCACAGCCAATGTGGTTGACTCTTAACTGCCCCCTGGAATGGCTGAGCGAGGGCAAGGGCAATTAGGGATGGGCAACTAATGCTGGCCTTGCCAGCGACGCACACATCCCAGGAAAAGATAAAAACCTTTGGTCTATCACAAACCTCTATCAATCTCGGGTTTAAAATTAACAATGGATCGAGCATCACTTGCCGTTTGTGGAAGGGAGTTTCCAAACTTCTCCCACTCTTTGTGTGGGGAAGTGTTGCCTGATCTCACTCCTGAAAGATCTGCCTCTCATTTTTAGACTCTGCCGCCCTAGCCCGACCAGCGGGAAATAGTTTCTCTCTATCCCCCCCATCAGGTCCCCTTCATATCGTATAAACTTTGATAAAATCTCCCCTTAACGTTCTAAATTCATCAGAATACAACTCTAGTTGGTGTGATGTCAGTTTAACTCTGGGAATTTAATCTTCTGTTCCTAATAGGATTAATGTATGAGGGCAGGATGCACAGACTAAGCTTGGGTATAGAAGATTAAAGGGGTGATCAAATTGAGGTGCTTAGGATGATTAAAGGTGTTGATCGGGTTGATAAGGAGAAACTATTTCTTGCTGTCTGCTTATTGAAACTTGTAAGTGATAACAGAAATCATAGAGCTGGGGGTGGACAGAGGTGGGGTGAGCCTTCCTAAAGCATTATGATCCAAATGGTATGATCAAGAAGTTTGTGGATGACACGAAAATTGGCCGGGTGGTAAATAGTGAGGAGGATAACCGTAAACTGCAGGAGGGTATCGATGGACTGGTCAGGTGGGCAGAACAGTGGCAAATGGAATTCAACCTGGAAAAGTGTGAGGTAATGCACTTGGGGAGGGATAACAAGGCAAGGGATTAGACTATGAATGGTAGAAGCCTGGAAAGTACTGAAGATCAGAGGCATCCTGGTGTGCATTTCCACAGATCCCTGAAGGTAGCAGGGCAGATAGATAAGGTGGTTAAGAAGGCATATGGGATGCTTGCCTTTATTAGCCGAGGCATAGAATACAAGAGCAGGGAGGTTATGCTGGAACTGTATAAAACGCTGGTTAGGCTACAACTGGAGTACAGTTGTGCAGTACATTATAGGAAGGATGTGATTGCACTGGAGAGGGTGCAGAGGAGATTCACCAAGATGCTCCCTGGGCTGGAGGGTCTGAGCTATGAGGAAAGATTGGATAGGCTAGGGTTAAAGGGGTGATCCAATTGAGGTGCTTGGAGCTGTGAAGATTGAGAGGGGACCTGATAGAGGTGTATAAGATTATGAGGGGCATCGATAGGGTAGATAGGTAGGCACTTTTTCCATTAGTTGAGGGGCCAATAACCAAGCAGGGCATAGATTTAAGACAAGAGGTAGAAGGCTAAAAGGGGAATTGAGGAGAAATTTTTGCACTGAATGTGGTGGGAATCTGGAACTCACTGCCTAAAAGGGTGGTTGAGTCAGAAGTATTTAGGTATTCACTTGTGTTGCCATAGCCTCCAGGGCTATGGGCCAAGGGCTGGAAAAATGGGATTAGTGTAGTCAGATCTTTGTTGACCAGCATGGACACATTGGGCTGAATGGCCTCCTTCTGTGCTGTAAACATCTATGAGTCTATAATTCAGAAAAAGTCTTCACGCAGATGGTGGTGAGAATATGGAACTCACTAACACAGGGAGTGATCGAGGAGAGTGACGGAGGTGCATTTAAAGGGAAGCTGGATGAATACATGAAGGAGGGGAGAATTGAAGGATGTGCTGATGGGGTGTGATGATATAAGGGCGCTGGACTGTAGGAAGGGTATGAAAGCATTAGAGAGGGTGCAGAAAAGCTTCATGAGAGTGGTTCCAGGGATGAGGAACTTCAGTTATGAGAGAAGTTGGGACCATTTTCCTTGGAGAAGAGAAGGCTGAGAGGCGATTTGACAGAGGTGTTCAAAATCATGAGGGGTCTGGGCCGAGCAGACAGGGAGAAATTGTTCCCACTGGAAGGATCGGGAAACAGAGGGCACAGATTTAAAGTTATTAGTAAAAGAAGGAGAAACTTTTTTTACACAGTGAGTGGCTGGGATCTGTAAGCACTGCCTGCGAGTGAAGTGGAGGCAGGTTCAATCGAAGCATTCAAAAGGGAATTAGACTGTGACCTGAAAAAGACCGAATGTGCAGGCTTACAGGGAGAATGGCACTGGGTGAGTTGCTCGTTCGGAGAGCCGGTGCAGACATGATGGGCCGAATGGCCTCCTTCTGTGCCTTAGCAACTCTGTGAAGGCGACTTAGGCCCAGCTACTCTGGGGTTTGCAGGATCTTGTGGAGTGAGCACAATTGGCCACAATTTGAGCACTTTATCAGTGCAGACAAAACAAGAGCAAAGTAGACCGGATCGGCAAGTGGCTCGGGGCGCTGTCTAAACCTGAATCAGGAGCAAAATGAGAGGGTTGGCAACGAATTTGTCTGGGCAAAATTCCGGGTCATAAAATGCTGCTCGGCTTTGAGGTATTAACAAAGAGTTAAAGTAGGGGATGTAGCAATAGGCCTCAATTTGAGTAAGGGAACTTGTGTCCGGATTGTGTATTTGAGCTTGGGAGCTACAGGAAAAGAATTGCAGTAGAGCATTAACAATAATGGTGCTGATACAACACAAAAAGGCAAAGTAAAGGTCATTACGGTAGAAGGGAAGAGGGCCCCTTGTATCCAGAGGACAGGTAAATGAGAAACATGTCTCGGCATTCAGATTCAAGCTTCAGTTCTGCCTGGAAGTAAGGAAAGTTGAGGAAGCAAAGCGGTGTCTATCCTGAAAGGGAGATCTTCAGTTCTTGGAGACAGATCTGGTAATGAAAGAATTGTCTGGCTTCCTCTTGAGATCAAAGGCAATAGTGAGGCCAGGAACGTGCAGAACGACAAAAGATGGAGATGTCAAAGTGAAGCGGTAGTATCTATGTGTTGGGTAATGAAACTGTGGCCATGTATTATTCTCTGTGTTCGCTTTTGTATTGTAGACTACTTTCTCTAATCCTGTTTCTCTGAGAAAACCTGCTGCATAACTCAGGGGTGGTTGCACTTTTCGATTAATTCTGAAGAGAGAGGAATTTGGAATTGTTGGTATGCCTCACCAATGTTGCAAGGAGTCACAGCCACATTCTCTGTGGAATAAATTCACGTACACTTCAGGGTGCAGCCGCCTACAAGGTTGTTACATAACATGCAGTGGTTCAAAACCTCACACTCCCTAGGAGCATAGCAACTGGAGGAGGCCATTCAGCCCCTCGAGCTGTCCTTGCCATTCAACGGGGAGTAGGATGGTTACAACACCAAAGGAGGCCCCTCGAGTCCAGGCTAATCCCTTGCAAGAGCGATCCAGCTAGTCCCACTCCCCTGCCCTTTCCCACTGGAAACCCTGTTTTTTTTCCTTCCAGGTGTTTATCCAATTCCCTTCTGAAAGCCCCGATTGAACCTGTCTCCACCGCACTCTCAGGCAGCGCATTCCAGATCCTAATCTCTCGCTGTGTGAGAAAGCCTCTGGTTGTTTTGCCCGTCACCTTAAATCTATGCCTTTTCTCTTGATACATCGGTGACTGTATCGGTGCCGCTTCATGCTCTCGTCTGGACTTGGAAATTTTTTTTAATCAACTTTGCTTCCAATTTCTGCCCCACTATCACCTTCACATGGTTCATCTCCAACACTTCCCGTCCCTCCCTGCGCCTCTCTGCCTCCATTTCTGGTGATAGTCTGTCCGCCTCACGCCTACTTCTCTTTAGCTCTGAAGAAGAGTCATACAGACTCGAAACGTCAACTCTGTTTCTCTCCCCACAGACGCTGTTGGACCTGCTGAGTTTTTCCAGCATTTTCTGTTTTTATTTCAGATTTCTGGCATCTGCGGCATTTTGCTTTTATTTTAAGCCTGTGCCCGCTGGTTTCTGAGCCTCCCCGCCAATGGGAACAGTTTATCTTTACTGACTCTATCAACACCTCTTGTGATTTTGAACAGCTCTTATCAAATCTCCCCCTTAACCTTCCCTGTT
>JANJGN010000037.1:6330277-6472777 GCA_026770705.1 Isurus oxyrinchus | reverse complement strand
CCTCACTGTAACACTCTCTGATATACCGCACACACCTCACTGTAACACTCTCTGATATACCCCACACCCCTCACTGTAACACTCTCTAATAAGCCCCACATCCCTCACTGTAACACTCTCTGATATACCCGACACCCCGCACTGTAACGCTCTCTGATATTCCCCATACACCTCAATGTAACACTCTCTGATATACCCCACACCCCGCACTGTAACACTCTGATATACCCCACACCCCTCACTATAACACTCTCTGATATACCCCACACCCCTCACTGTAGTTCACTCTGATATACCCCACACCCCTCACTATAACATTCTTTGATATACCCCACACCCCTCACTGTAACTCTCTCTGATATACCCCACACCCCTCACTGTAACACACTCTGATACACCCCACACCCCTCACTGTAACACTCTCTGATATACCCCACACCCCTCACTATAACACTCTCTGATGTACCCCACACCCCTCACTGTAACTCTCTCTGATATAACTCACACCCCTCACTGTAACACTCTCTGATATACCCCACACCCCTCACTTAACACACCCTGATATTTCCACACCCCTCACTGTAACACTCTCTGATATACCCCACACCCCTCACTGTAACACTCTCTGATAGCTCCCTCACCCCTCACTGTAACACTCTCTGATATACCGCACACCCCTCACTGTAACACTCTCTGATATACCCCACACCCCTCACTGTAACACTCTCTGATATAACCCACACCCCTCACTGTAACACTCTCTGATATACCCCACACCCCTCACTGTAACACTCTCGGATCTACCCCACACCCCTCACTGTAACACTCTCTGATCTAACCCACACCCCTCACTGTAACACTCTCTGATATTGCCCACACCCCTCACTGTAACACTCTCTGATATACCCCGCAGCCCTCACTGTAACACTATCTGATATACCTCTCAGACCTCACTGTAACACTCTCTGATATACCCCACACCCCTCACTGTAACACTCTCTGATATACCCCACACCCCTCACTGTAACACTGTCTGATATACCCCACACCCCTCACTGTAACACTCTCTGATATTCCCCACACCCCTCACTGTAACACTCTCTGATATACCCCGCACCCCTCACTGTAACACTCACTGATATTCCCCACACCCCTCACTGTAACACTCTCTGATATACCCCGCAGCCCTCACTGTAACACTCTCTGATATACTGCACACCCCTCACTGTAACACTATCTGATATACCCCACACACCTCACAGTAACACTCTCTGATATACCCCACACCCCTCAATGTAACACTCTCTGATATACCCCACACCCCTCACTGTAACACTCAATGATATACCCCAAACCCCTCACTGTAACACTCTCTGATATTCCCCACACCCCTCACTGTAACACTCTCTGATATACCCCACACCCCTCACTGTAACACTCTGTGATATACCCCACACCCCTCACTGTAACACTCTCTGATATACCCCACACCCCTCACTGTAACACTCTGTGATATACCCCACACCCCTCACTGTAACACTATCTGATATACCCCACACCCCTCACTGTAACACTCTCTGACATACCCCACACCCATCACTGTAACACTCTCTGATATACCCCACAGTCCTCACTGTAACACACTCTGATATACCCCACACCCCTCACTATAACACTCTGATATACCCCACACCCCTCACTGTAACACTCTCTGATATACCCCACAACCCTCACTGTAACGCTCTCTGATATACCCCACACCCCTCACTGTAACACTCTGTGATATACCCCACACCCCTCACTGTAACACTCTCTGATATACCCCACACCCCTCACTGTAACACTCTGTGATATACCCCACACCCCTCACTGTAACACTCTCTGATATACCCCACACCCCTCACTGTAACACTCTGTGATATACCCCACACCCCTCACTGTAACACTCTCTGATATCTCTGCCTCTACTTCACTCTGACCGCTAACAACAGATAAAAATTCTGAGTTAGTCGTCACTTCTCTGGCTGAACCAGGTCTGAATGACACCAGATAATGGCTTGTATAACGAGGTATTCCTCTCACGTCTCATCCCCAGTCTCTTTCTCTCCTTCATAATGCTGTCAATTTTATTGTTACTGGCAAGATCAGTGTTTTGTCTGCACTTTCCTTGTTTCTATGTATCCGACTCATGCCATCTCACACTTGTTTCCCTCCTTCAGTAATGTACTAAAAAAAAAATCAGAAATTTACCTGTGCCCAACCTTTACCAGAAGATCAAAGCTGAGCAACTCCTTAACTCTGAACTGAAGGAATTACATTTACTTCACCATCACAGAGTCCATGTTAATTTTATTACCGATGAAAAGAAGTCTTACATTTGATTTTAATCGTTCATGGGATGTGGGCGTTGCTGGTGAGGCCCAGCATTTGTTGCCCGTCCCTAATTGCCCCTTGAACTGAGTGGCTCGCTCGGCCCATTTCAGAGGGGCAGTTAAGAGTCAATCCCATTTGCTGTGGGTCTGGAGTCACGTGTAGGACCAGACCGGGTAAGGAGGGCAGATTTCCCTCCCTGAAGGGGCGTTAGTGAACCCGATGGGGTTTTTACAACAATCATTGTTCGTCATTGAGACTGGCTTTATAACTCCAGATTTATTAATTAAACTTAAATTCCACCGGCTGCTGTGGTGGTGGTGGTGGCGGTGGGATTTGAGCCTATGCCCCCAGAGTACTCGGCCTGAACTTCTGGATTACTGCTACTATCGCCCCTTCTGTAGGTGTATTGTTCATGGACACTAGATGTCTAAAGCACTCAAAAGCCAATTAAATGTGGCCATTGCTGTAACGCCAGAAAACTGCCAGCCAAAATGCATGATCGGTAATGTGAGAATGACCAGATAACCTGCTTTTTGTTTTGTGTGATGTTGTTTGAGAGATAAATATTGGCCCAGGAATGGAGGGAGGCTGGCTCCTGCTCTTCATCAAAATATTGGCTGTGGGGTCTCCTAGATCCACCCAAGAACGCAGACAGGGCTGTAGACAGGGGAGATGATGGCATAGTGGTATTGTCACTGGACTAGGGTAATACCCTGGGGACCGGGATTCGAATCCCGCCATGGCAGATGGCGGGATTTAAATTCAGTAAAAATCTGGAATTAAAAAGTCTAATTATGACCATTGCCAATTGTTGTAAAGACCCATCTGGTTCATGAATGTCCCTTTAGGGAAGGAAATCTGCTGTCCTAACCTGGTCTGGGCCTACGCGTGACTCCAAACCCCACAGCAATGTGGTTGACTCTGAAATGGCCTAGCAAGCATTTCAAACTGCCACAAAGCCTCAAAAAATGAATGAAACTGGATGGACCACCCGGCACCAACCTAGGCACTGGAAATGACAACGGCAAACTCAGCCCCATCGACCCTGCAAAGCCCTCCTTACCAACATCTGGGGGCTAGTGCCAAAATTGGGAGAGCTGTCTCACAGACTAGTGAAGCAACAGCCTGGAATCATACCTCATGGATAATGTCTTAGACATCACTGTCCCTGGGTATGTGGTAGCACACTGGTATACAGTTGTGAGGGAGTTGCCCTGAGAGTCCTCAACATTGACTCCGGACCCCATGAAGTCTCATGGCATCAGGTGAAACATGGGCAAGGAATCCTGCTGATTACCATGTACCACCCCCCCTCAGCTGAGGAATCAGTGCTCCTCCATGTTGAACACCACTTGGAGGAAGCAGCAGTAGAATTGTACTTGAACACAAACTGTAACCTCATGGCCCAGCATATCCCCCCTCTACCATTATCATCAAGCCAGGGGATCAATCCTGGTTCAATGAAGAGTGCAGGAGGGCATGCCAGGAGCAGCACCAGGCATACCTAAAAATGAGATACCAGCCTGGTGAAGCTATAACACAGGACTACTTGCGTGCCAAATAGTATAAGCAGTAAGTGAGTCAGAGCTCAGCGATCCCACAACCAGCAGATCAGATCTAAGCTCTGCAGTCCTGCCACATCCAGTTGTGAATGGTGGTGGACAATTAAACAACTCACCGGAGGAGGAGGCTCCACAAATATCCCCATCCTCAATGATGGGGGAGCACATCATCAGTGCAAAAGATAAAGCTGAAGCATTTGCTACAATCCTCAGCCAGAAGTGCGGAGTGGATGATCCATCTCGGCCTCCTCCAGAAGTCCCCAGCATCACAGATACCAGTCTTGAGCCAATTTGATTCACTCCACGTGATATCAAGAAGGTATTGGATGCTGCAAAGGCTATGGACCCTGACAATATTCCAGCAAGAGTACTGAAGACTTGTGCTCCGAAACTTGCTGTGACCCTAGCCAAGCTGTTCCAGTACAGCTGCAACATTGGGATCTACCCAGCTATGTGGAAAATTGCCCAGGTATGTCCTTTACACAAAAAGCAGGATAAATCCAACCTGGCCAATTACCACCCCATCAGTCTACTCTCCATCATCAGTAAAGTGATGGAAGGGGTCATCAACAGCTATCAAGCGGCACTTGCTTAGCAATAACCTGCTCACTGATGCCCAGTTTGGGTTCCGACAGGGCCACTCAGCTCCTGACCTCATTACAGCCTTGGTTCAAACATGGACAATAGAGCTGAACTCCCGAGGTGAGGTGAGAGTGACTGCCCTTGACATCAAGGCAGCATTTGACTGAATCTGGCATCAAGGAGCCCGAGCAAAACTGGAGTCAATGGGAATCGGGGAAAACTCTCCACTGGTTGGAATCATACCTAGCACAAAGGAAAATGGTTGTGGTTGTTGGAGGTCAGTTATCTCAGCTCCAGGACATCACCGCAGGAGTTCCTCAGAGTAGTGTCCTCGGCCCAACCATCTTCAGCTGCTTCATCAATGACCTTCCTTCCATCATAAGGTCAGAAGTGGGGATGTTCACTGATGATTGCACAATGTCCAGCACCATTCATGACTCCTCAGACACTGAAGCAGTCCATGCCCAAATGCAGCAAGACCTGGACAATATCCAGGCTTGGGCTGACAAGTGGCAAGTAACATTCGCACCACACAAGTGTCAGGCATTGACCATTGTCAACAAGAGAGAATCTAGCCATTGGCCCTTGACGTTCAATGGCATTACCATCACTGAATCCCCCACTATCAACATCCTGGGGGTTACCATTGACCAGAACCTGAACTGGACCAGTCATATAAATACTGTGGCTGCAAGAGCAGGGCAGAGACTAGGAATCCTGCAACAAGTAAATCACCTCCTGACTCCCCAAAGCCTGTCCACCATCTACAAGGTACAAGTCAGGAGTGTGATGGAATACTCCCCACTTGCCTGGATGAGTGCAGCTCCCACAACACTCAAGAAGCTCGACACCATCCAGGACAAAGCAGCCCACTTGATCAGCACCCCATCCACAAACATTCACTCCCTCCACCACCGACGCACAGTAGCAGCAGTGTGTGTACCATCTACAAGATGCACTGCAGCGACTCACCAAGCCTTCTTAGACAGCACCTTCCAAACCCGCAACCACTACCATCTAGAAGGACAAAGGCAGCAGGAAAACTCTACCACCTGCAAGTTCTCCTCCAAACCACACACATGGGGATATAATAGCATAAGAAATAGAAGCTGATGTAGGACACACCCATCGAGCCTCCTCCGCCATGGCTGATTTTAGGCTTCAACTCCATTTTCCAGCCTGCTACCCTTACCCCTTGATTCCCCAAGAGACCAAACATCTGTTCAGCCCCCAGCTTTGAATGTACTCAAAAAAGACATCCTGACTTGAACTATCTCAGCTGTTCCTTCACTGTCACTGGGTCAAAATCCTGGAACTCCCTCCCTAACAGCACTGTGGGTGTACCCACACCACAGGGATTGCAGCGGCTCAAGAAGGCGGCTCACCCCCCACCACCTTCTCAAGGGGCAATTAGGGATGGGCAATAAATGCTGGGCCTTTGCAGTGATGCCCACACTATCCATGTAGCTTGAAGTAGGGTTCCAGATCTCACGATGATTAAGATGAAACACATTGGAATTGTGGACACACTCTGAAACCTTTCTTTAACAGAATTCTAAGCCTCTCCAAAAAAAATAGATGGTGAATTTGTCAGCGGGCAGGTCTCTCCCTCACTTATATGTTTTTTCACTAAATTAATGGCGCATTTTCCAATGAATGGACTGGGAGAGAATCTGGCCGATCCCTTATGCCACGATGATCCATGGAAGTCTCCCTTATTCCTCTGTCTGCTTACAGAGGGTCTAACTCATCACTCAAACTGAAATGTTCATATATTCCAAATCCTGCCAAGTAATTATCAGCATTGCCAGCTTTGCAGCCAACAATGGCTGGCGTTAATCAGTAATATTTCATCTTTGGGCCACTTAAAATCCAGCTATTTGGTTTATCTGCAGGGATGAGGTTTAATCTACAAACAGAGCTGATGCATTAAGCAAGGCCCTATCTTTCCTGGATACTTTGTATTCGAGTGTAAATAGAACGCGTAATTATTAGCCTAGCTCAGTCTATTGTCCCACACCCCTCACTCAATCTCATTCACCCTTCAATCTCAGTATTTAGTAACCAGTCACGTAATTGGCCTTTTCCTTCTTTGTTATCTTTGTCGTGTCAGCTCTGGGCATCTTACTTCAGGCAAGATATACCCAGAGGTAAGGTGACTCGTCACAGAACACACAGTGCCGAATCAACCTCGCCAACTTTGGACAATGCCCCAGGCACCAGTGTCACCATCCCTGGGTGTGCCCTATCCCACCGGCAGGTACAGAGGGCACAGCAGTACACAATCGGGAGGGAGTTGCCCTGGTGGTCCTCAACACGGACTCCGGAGCCCATGAAGTCTCCTGGCATCGGTTAGGTTAAATCTGGGCAAGGAAGCCTCCAGCTGGTTACCACCTACTGCCCTCCCTCTCCCCCAACTGCTAACCACCAACCCCTCCGCCGATGAATCAGTGCTGCTCCAGGGTGTACACTTATTGCAAGAAACGCCCAAGTTGGCAAGGGCACAGAATGTACTCTGGTTGGGGGACTCCACCATCACCAAGAGCGGCTTGGCAGCACCACTACCAGCCGTGCTGGCTGAGCTGGGAAGGGCATAGCGTCCAAACTGGGTCTGCGGCAGGTGTTGAGGGAACCAACAAGAGGGAAAAACTGACCTGTCCTTGTCCTCGCCAACCTGCCTGGCGCAGGGGCATCTGTCCTTGTTAGCATTGTCGGAGTGACCACCGCACAGTCCTCGTGGAGACGAGGTCCAGGTTTCACATTCAGGACGCCCTCCATTGTGTTGGGTGGCAACACCACTGTGCTGAATGGGATAGATCTCGGACAGATCTAGCAACTCAAGACCGGGCAACCAGGAGGCGCTGTGGGCCACCAAGACTAGCAGGATTGTATTCAGCTACAACCTCATGGCCCAGCATATCCCCCACTCTATCATTACCATCAAGCCAGGGGATCAACCCTGGTTCAATGAAGAGTGCAGGAGGGCATGCCAGGAGCATACCTAAAAATGAGATGTCCACCCGGTGAAGCTTCGGCACAGGACTACTTGATAGTTATTATTTTACTTCATAATGGAGATTCATTCCTGTCCTTGGACAAGGTTTGATGAAAAAGGTAAAGGCTGTCTGGCCGATTTGTTTGTCCGCCAACCTTAAGGTTGGACGGGCCAAGGAAAATCGGAGGCAGTTGCGCCATTAATGGGCTTAATTGTCAGTGGGCGCGCTTCCGACGTTTGCCAGTGCTCGCCGAGTAGAATATCGTGCGAGTGCGCGATGAGGTCGGGACGCTCGCCCGATGTCATCCTGCACAATTTTGCACCTGATCGAGCCGGGAGAGGGCCCGTCCACGGGAGGTAAAATTCTGCCCGCCGCCTGCAAGTTCCCCTCCGAGCCTCTCGCCACCCTGACTTGGAAATACATTGGCCGTTCCTTCACTGTCGCTGGGTCAAAATCCTGGAACCCCCTCCCTAACAGCGCTGTGGGTGTATCTACACCACAGGGACTGCAGCGGCTCAAGAAGGCGGCTCACCCCCCACCTTCTCAAGGGGGCAGTTAGGGATAGGCAATAAATGCTGGGCCCAGCCAGCGACACCCACATCCTGTGAAAGAATATGAAAAAGACACTCATTTTAGCACACCCATTCCTGAAAGCCCTATTCCCTTTCCCCTTTCATGAGCACTGTCTCTCATTGCCGCCCCTGCTTGGACTTAATGAGAGCCATCACCTTCAAAGCTTAGGCTTTAGTCTGTAAACCTGCCTGGGATTCAGGGGACAATGTGCCTGAGAACAGTTTGGGCCTACTTCCCGTTCGTCCGTTCATGTAGAACGGGCAAGGGAGGAATGGAAATCCAACTTCCGGATGGTTCGACGAGTTGAAGGATTGGGAAAGGAATGAGGATGGGGATAGGAAGGTGAATTACGGAAGAATCAAGGTGGAAAGCCCAGGGAATTTCATGTGATGGAGTTTCACAGCTTGTGAACAACTGCAGCGCCTGGATGCTGTGTGCTTCTCAGTACAGCCTGCAACACAGTGACCCTCTGTCATACAACGTAACCACAATGGCTGCATGCAGAGAAGAAGGCCATTCAACCCATTGCGCCTGCGCCGGCTCTCTGAAGGTGCAATTCACCAAGAGCCACGCGCCTGCCCTCTCCCCGCAGCCTTGCACAGTCGTCCTGTTGGAGAAGGTGGTGGGGTAGTGGCATTGGCGCTGGTAACCCAGAGACCCAGGGTAATACTCGGGGGATCTAGGTTTGAATCCCATCAAAGCAGGTGGTGGAATTTCTAATGAAACCGTTGTCGATAGTTGTTAAAAATTGGTCTGGTTCACTAATGCCACTTTAGGGAAGGAAATCTGCCCTCCTTACCCAGTCTGGGCCTACATGTCACTCCAGACCCCTCAGCAAAGTGGTTGACTCTTAAAAGTGCCCTCTGAGCAAGGGCAGTTAGGGTTGGGAATAAATGCTGGCCCAGCCAGTCATACCCACATCCCACAAATGAATATAATAACCCAGCTGAAAGCCTTAAGTGATCCTACCTCCACCGCACTCTCAGGCAGCGCAAGGTTTTACCTCATGTAGCAGTTGCTTCTTTTGCCAATCACCTTAAATCTGAGCCCTCTGGTTCTCTATCCTACCATCGAGGGGAACACCCCATCTTCTCCGTCCAGACCCCTCGTGGTTTTGAATGCCTCTATCAAATCTCCGCTCAGCCGTCTCTTCTCCAAGGAAAACAGCCTCAACTTCTCCAGTGCTGCTTCATTGCAATATTTAAACCTGATGGATTTTGATAAACGTGTCCACATAGCAGCAAAGTTATGACGGCAGCAACACCCTGGAGTAACAGGTTGTTCACATCAGAACTGAGGGGCTATATGCCAATGACTCAAGTACCTTTGACTGTACAACCACAAGTTGATGAATGTCACCTGCCAGCCCACTGGAGAACCCAACACCAGGGTGCAGAGATCTACCAGCAAGGTAGAACAGATACATCCCAACGGTGGATCTAAGGAGCATATGTTTTCTTTAAAAACTGTCCCAAACTAGTCTCCAACCACTAGTAGTCAAATTTACAAACTCAAATAATTTAGGTGCAACCATAGCCTGGCTTCTAACAAAGAGAGCAATGACCCCCGGCAAAGTTGTGGGGGGGGTGGGGGGGGGAATGAGGGGCGTTTTCTGGCAGTTTGAGTGAAGCAGACCCTAATCTTTGTGTCTCGCTACATGACAGCCTCGACGTCTTTGAGACACGACTGGCATTGAAATGGTTTCTTCTCCGAGCGGTGAGGATGTAGACAGCAGTGCAGTGGTTATGTTATGGGACTAACAACCCAGAGGGCTGGATGAATGCTCCAGAGATGTGAGTTCAAATCCCACTGCAGCAGTGACTCTGTATAATGCAGTACTAACCCAGTGGCTGTGGCATGGGTGAAAGCCCATTCAGCCCATCGTGTCTGTGCTGGCTCCCTGAAGGAGCAATTTGCCTTGAGCTTGCTCACCTGCCTTCTCCACACAGCCTCCCTGTTCAGATTATAACCCGACTGAATGCCTTGCTTGAATTAGCTCCACCACAGTTTCAGGCAGTGTGTTCCAGATTCTTACCACTCGTCATGTGTGAAAGCAGCTAGGGTACTTAAATTCTGTTAGTTTGATGAATCTGGAGTTAAAAAGCTAGTACCAGTAATGGTGGTCAGCAGGACATTATTGCACTGTTGTTTAAAAACCCCATCTGCGTCACAGATACCCTTGAGGAAGGGGGATTCCCTACCCTTACTTGGCCTGGCCTAGATGTGACTCCAGGCCTTGTTAACTCTTATCCTCTGATAAGGTCTAGCGAGCCATTCAGTTGTCCAGGAGGGAGTTCATCATCACCACCGCAAAGGCAAAAAACATTAAGCATTTGTAGTGAAGCCCACCTCCCCTGAATTCATAGGAAGAAGGAGGATGTGCTGGAACAGGGGTTTTATTTCTCTTTCACAGGATGTGGGCATCGCTGGCTGGGCCCAGCATTTATTGACCATCCCTAATTGCCCCTTGAGAAGGTGGTGGGGGTGAGCCGCCTTCTTGCACCGCTGCAGTCCCTGTGGTGTAGGTACACCCACCGTGCTGTTAGGGAGGGAGTTCCAGGATTTTGACCCAGTGACAGTGAAGGAACGGCCGATATATTTCCAAGTCAGGATGGTGAGTGGCTCGGAGGGGAACTTGCAGGCGGTGGTGTTCCCCCTGTGTCTGCTGCCCTTGTCCTTCAAGGTGGTAGAGGTCGTGGGTTTGGAAGGTGATGTTGAAGGAGCCTTGGTGAGTTGCTGCAGTGCATCTTGTAGATGGTACACACACTGCTGCTACTGTGCGTCGGTGGTGGAGGGAGTGAATGTTTGTGGATGGGGTGCCAATCAAGCGGGGCTGCTTTGTCCTGGATGGTGTCAAGCCTCTTGAGTGTTGTGGGAGCTGCACTCATCCAGGCAAGTAGAGTTAATCTGTCACATTCCTGACTTGTGCCTTGTAGATGGTGGACAGGCTTTGGGGAGCCAGGAGGTGAGTTACTCACTGTAGAATTCCCAGCCTCTGATCTGCCCTTGCAGCCACAGTATTTCTATGGCTGGTCCCGTTCAGTTTCTGGTCAATGGTAACCCCCAGGATGTTGATAGTGGGGGATTCAGTGCTGGTAATGCTGTTGAACATCAAGGGGCGATGGTTAGACTCTCTCTTGTTGGAGATGGTCATTGCCTGGCACTTGTTGAGGTTGAGGTTGGATGGGGAGACAGTGCTTTAGTAGTAATGTTGCTGGGCTGGTGATTCAGAAACCCAGGTTAATGCTCTGGGGACATGGGCTCAAATCCCATCACGGCAACTGGTGGAATTTGGATTTAATTAATAAAAGCAGAAATATAAAGCTTGTTTCAGTGAATGGTGACCATGACAACTAATTGATTGTTGTTTAAAAACCCATCTGGTTCACTAATGACCCCTTTAGGGAAGGAAATCTACTGTCCTTACCTTGTCTGACCTACATGTGACTCCAGACACCTAGCAAGGCTATTAGGGATGGGCAACAAATGCTGGCCTTGCCTGTGAAGCGCACATCCCAGTCAGGAGGTGAGTTACTCTCCGCAGGATTCCCAGCCTCTGACCTGCTCTCGTAGCCACAGTATTTACATGGCTGGTCCAGTTGTGTTTCTGGCCAATGGTATCCCCCAGGATGTTGACAGTTGAGGGGGCGGTGGGGTGGGGGGGGGGATTCAGCGATGGGAATGCCAGTGAAAGAAAGCGCAACGCGTTTCCATCTCCAACCAGTCGTCCCAGAGACAGGTCAGCATTTTCACAGGCTATCTGGGCAGGCAGCCTGCCTAACTCAAAGCCCATGTGTAGGCCGATGATGACTGGTCACTGAAGCCTGACTGATGTCCAGAGGCGGCTGGCCTGGGGAGGGACCTGTGTCTTTTAAAAACTGCACTGGAGCGGTGGCCCTCAGTGGGCATCAGCTGCTACCACTGGCCATCCTGTGGTGAAGATCCTTTTCCACTAGGGGTGGCCTCACAGCTGTGACCACCATTTACTTAACTGAATGTAGTACATCTCGAGAGGGCATCTTGAGGTAGAGTTGCCCTCGTGCTTCCCCTCTGATGGTGGTAGCGCCCATCTCTATTGGGGCTTGCGGCCCCAGGAATCCACCTCTAAATTAGCTGCCTCCCGGATGATGTCCCAGGCAGATGCCCTGACAGGCAGAAGGGGGTCAGGTCCTGGAGGATGTCAATTCTGCAGCGAGTAACTCACCTCCTGACTCCCCAAAGCCTGTCCACCATCTACAAGGCACAAGTCAGGAGTGTGATGGAATACTCTCCACTTGCCTGGATGAGTGCAGCTCCCACAACACTCAAGAAGCTCGACACCATCCAGGACAAAGCAGCCCCGCTTGATTGGCACCCCATCCACAAACATTCACTCCCTCCACCACCGACACACAGTAGCAGCAGTGTGTGTACCATCTACAAGATGCACTGCAGCAACTCACCAAGACTCCTTTGACAGCACCTTCCAAACCCGTGACCTCTACCACCTAGAAGGACAAAGGCAGCAGATACATGGGAACACCACCACCTGCAAGTTCCCCTCCAAGTCACTCACCATCCTGACTTGCAAATATATCGGCCGTTCCTTCACTGTCGCTGGGACAAAATCCTGGAACTCCCTCCCTAACAGCACTGTGGGTGTACCTACACCACACGGACTGCAGAGTCCAGGCCGCTCACCACCACCTTCTCAAGGGGCAATTAGGGCTGGACAAGAAATACTGAGCCCAGCCAGTGACGCCCACATCCTGTGAACAAATGGAAAAATAAAACGGGTGCCAACTTACACTCATAGCCTAAAAGCAGAAGATTCCATCCGATGTCCCCAAAAAAAAGGTTTGCATTTTTGTGTTCCTGTTAAGCGATGTACCAAACCCCCGACCCTGTACCCTTATGGGGAAAGGCAAAACTTTATTGGTGTGAATCTGTAGCAGCAATGATTCTCTCGTTTGAACCCGTTGGTTTTATCAGCCGAGCTTCTTGCTGCATTTTCACTCACCGATAAGGTTGCCAGGCATAAGCGCGTGCCCAACCCCTACCCCACTGGATACAAGTGAAATTGGAACGGTAACAGTCCCAGACGCAAAGCAGTGGGGTGCAGGCGTCCGACAATGGGGGATCTCTTAGCTCCTTTTAAAAGGGGAGTTGAAGCTAAACTGCACGCTCAGATCTAATCTGTCTCCCATGTGGCTGCCAGATGGGAACCTCACGCACTGATAAGCAGTCCCTTGGAGAGTGAGAAGGACATTTCCAACGCAGTTCCTGACCAAAGATTGCTCGATTCGCCGGAATGCTTTCAGAACCAAGGGTCAAACACCTCGTGACCTTTTAAACAGAAATAGGGGTGTTCTTGTAAGGTGACTGCACACACTGATAGCTGATTGGATTCCAAAATATTGCCTTACATCTGTTTTCTGGTACGATCATCCCTTTCCTGGACGCCAGTACGTTGGCATTTGCAACCCTATAAATAAACGGTTACCCTGCACGCCATCTGTGACTGAAGGGCACTCGGAGTTGCCAACAATGCCCACTGTGCTTTGCAGGATTCAGGATTGTGATGAGGTGGAATTACTTCACTCGGAAAGCTGTGAATCTTTGGGATTCTCTGCCCCGGAGCGCTGCGGACGCTCAGCTGTCAAGCGTACGCATGGCTGAGATTCTCGGGCACTAAAGGGAGACAGGGGAATAGGGGGGCAATGGGGCAGAAAGTGGGGTTGAGGTAGAAGGTTAAGAGGAAGACAAGCATTAGGAGCGGGAGTGTGCCATTCGAGCCTGCTCTGTCATTCGATAAGATCACGGCGGACCTGACTGAGGCCTTAACTCTAGGGGAATTGAATACAAAAGTAGGGAGGTTATGCTCCAGTTGTACAGGGCATCGGTAAGACCACATTCTGGAGTACTGTGTACAGTATTGGTCTCCTTATTTAAGAAAAGATTTAAATGTGTTGGAAGCCGTTCAAAGAAGGTTTACTAGACTAATACCTAGAATGGTCGGGTTGTCTTATGAGGACAAACTAGGCTTGTATCCACTGGAGTTTAGAAGAGTAAGAGGTGACTTGATTGAAACGTATAAGATCCTGAGGGGACTTGACAGGGTGGATGTGGGGAGGATGTTTCCTCTTGTGGGAGAATCTAGAACGAGGGGGTCACTGTTTAAAAATAAGGGGTCGCCCATTTAATTCAGAGATGAGGAGAATATTTTCTCTCAGAGGGTCGCGAGTCTTTGGAACTCTCTTCCTCAAATGTTGGTGGAAGCAGAGACTTTGAATATTTTTAAGGCAGAGGTAGCTAGATTCCTGATATGCAAGGGGGTAGTGAAAATGTGGAGTTGAGGTTACAATCGGATCTTATTGACTGGCAGAGCAGGATCGAGGGGCTGAGTGGCCTACTCCCACTCCTAATTTGTATGTTCATATGTTCCTCTTTGCCCGTGATCTTATTAAATAGCGGAGACTCAAGGGGCCAGAAGGCTGAATGTACCTGGGCAGTGTTACAAAGGTCAAAGTGAGTGTTGTTAGTGATGGATTGGTCCAAGTTTCATAACTAAGCTTGGTGTAATGGACTGCCAGAATTAAGAAGGTTCCGATTTTGAAGGAAATAAGCAGAGAGCGGACTGAGTTTGTGACAAGGGAGGATTTTGCGATGAGGGTGAAAGTTAATGGATTCAGCCTTCCCAATGTTGAACTTGGGGGGAATTGTGGCTGACTGGTTTCCAGTTAGCGTTCCTGTCGAGGATCACTTCAGCTCCCCCTTAAACCTTGCCAACCTCGATCAGATCTTTGGAAAATGCAGCCCAGGCATTCGCCAGATGTGCGAAACAGTTCAATCAATCTGCCCGGTCAGGTCCTGCCTTGCGGTAGCTTGACTCGTAGCTCCTGAGCCAGAAGCTTGTGGATTGAAGCTCTCCACCGGAGGCTTGAACACCCAAAACCTGAAACTCCGGAGCAGGGCCGAGAGGGTGCACGGCACTGACGGAAGTGCCTCTCTCGGATCAGGCTCTGCCCCCCTTGGGGCAGCTGCAGAGGATCCCAGGGTGCCATTTCGGCGAGGAGCAGGGGAACTCTCCCTGGTGCCCCCTGCCAATATTTATCCCTCAACCAACATCGCTTAAAGCAGATTTTCTGGACCGTTACCCCATTGTGAAGAGGACGTGAGGAGGGCGCAGACGGATATAGGAAGATGGCAATCTGGCAGATGGAGTGTAATGTGGGAAAATGTGAGGTTGTTCACTTTGGCAGGGAGAGTCAAAAATTACTTAAATGGAGATGGCTGCGGGACTCAAAGGTGCAGAGAGCTCAAGGTGTTCCCGTGCATGAGCCACAAAAAGTTAGGATGCAGGTACAGCAAATAATTAAGAAGGTTTAATGGAACGCTATCCTTTATTACGAGGGGAATTGAATATAAAAGTAAGGACATTATGCTTCAGTTATACAGGGCATTGGTGAGGCAGCACCTCGGACACCGTGTGTAGTTTTGGCTTCCTGAATTCAGGAAGGTGTCGGAGGCGGTTCAGAGGAGGTTTACTAGATCGATACCTGGAATGAGCGGGTTGTCTTATGAGGAAAGGTTGGACAGACTGGGCTTGTTTCCACTGGAGTTTAGAAGAGTGAGGGGTGATTTGATTGAAGTGTACGAGATCCTGAACAGCCTTGACAAGGTGGACGTGGAAAGGATGTTTCCTCTTGTGGGTGAGTCCAGAACTAGGGGGTCACTGTTTTAAAATTAGGGGTCGCCCTTTTAGGGACAGAGATGAGGAGAAATGTTTTCTCTCAGAGGGTCGTGTGACTTTGGAACTCTCGGCCTCAGAAGGCGGTGGAGGCGGGGTCACTGAATATTTTTAAGGCAGAGGTAGATAGATTCTTGTTAGGCAAGGGGATCAAAGGTTATCGGGGGGTGTAGATGGGAACGTGGAACTCGAAACACAAACAGATCAGCCATGATCTTATTGGATGGCGGAGCAGGCTCGAGGGGCCGAATGGCCTCACTCCTGCTCCTATTTCGGATGCTCGTATTGCTGTTAGTGGGAGCTTGCTGTGCGCAAACCGGTGGGTCACATTTCCTGGGTTACAACCACGATGGTACTTCAAAAAAAAAGGGGGTCCATTGGCTGTAAAGCGCTTTGGGGGCTTCCTGAGGTCACGAAAGGTGCTATATAAATGCCGGCCTGTCTTTCCGAAACCCCCCCCAAAGTTGTGGTGGTGTCGCTCATTCCAAAGGCAGACGCTCCCAGTGATCGGCAGCTCAGAACAGCTGAGAAATACTTCCAGAGAAACGCTACTTTAGAAGTACTTGTACACTACTTAGTGGCAGATAAGTGATAGTCTTCTTGTTTGGTCCAGCCTGATCTGATTCTAAATCCCCCCATTATATTGTGTAGGCAGCCCGTCTCATCTCTTGAGAGGTGACTGGCCTGTTTAGAATACCTAAGCAGGGAATTAGCGAGGAATTCTCACTGATGCACTCCAAGAAAGGAATCACACTCAGGACGATGTGTTTTCTATAATGTCACCAGTGCATTAAAGCTATAATTTCACTGGAGCGTAATAATGGGCAGTGAACTGTTCTTGTTTCGTATCCGTTTGGATTATCAAAAAAAAGAACAGCGGTGCACACGGGAGTCCGCAGAAACAGGCTATTAGGCCCAGGGGCCAATCCTGGAGTTTCATGCTCCTCAAAAGCCTTTTCCCACTGCCCCCCCCCCCTCCTCTTCATCTCACCCCATCAACATGTCCTTCTATTCCTTCCCCCCCCCATCATGTACCTATCCAGCTTCCCCCTGATAAATGCATCCACGCTATTCACCTCACAACATAAGACACAGGAGCAGAAATTAGGCCATTCGGCCCATCGAGTCTGCTCCGCCATTCAATCATGGCTGATAAGTTTCTCAACCCCGTTCTCTCGCCTTCTCCCCGTAACCTTTGACCCCCTTACCAATCAAGAACCTATCTATCTCGCTCTTAAATACACTCAATGACCTGGCCTCCACAGCCTTCTGTGGCAATGAATTCCATAGATTCACCACTCTCTGGCTAAAGAAGTTTCTCCTCATCTCTGTTCTAAAAGGTCTTCCCTTTACTCTGAGGCTGTGCCCTCGGGTCCTAGTCTCTCCCACTAATGGAAACATCTTCCCCACGTCCACTTTATCCAAGCCTTTCAGTATTCTCGCTCCTTGTGGTACCGAGTTCCACATTCTCCGCGCGCTCTGGTTAGAGTCGTGTCGCCCGAAAGCAGTGGAAGGCTCCTATCTGTCCGCTCACCGTTAGAGAAAGCGAACACAAGGATCGAAAGGGGCCTCGGAGCAGTTTCACGCTCAGTGTGAGCTCCGCGGCGGCCACTGTTGTCCCGGGATTCACCGCCCCAAAACTCCCGCCTCATGATCCCCCCCCCCACCTTGGAGGGCGCAGGCCCCCAGCCTTGGGAAGCCCCGGTTTAGTGACTGGCTTATAAATTATGGCCCCTGGCTCTGGTCTTCATCCAAGAGTGGAAACATCTTCCCCACGCCTACCCTACCTTCTGTTCACAGGCCCCAAGTGAAACATCCCGCGGTGCCCCACAGCCACAGAACCAAATGCCGAAATTTGGCAGCGGGCCTTGCGTGAAATTTATAAACCCAGTTGCAAAATTTGCAGTCCGTGCGCTCCTCGGCTGTGGGCATTGCTGCGTTTATTGCCCACCCCTAATTACCCTCGAGAATTGGGTGTGAGCCACCCTCATGGACCCCGACAGTCCACATGGCGAAGCTACACCCACAGTGACGGTAACATAGCAGTTTGGTACCACTTCAGGGGCTTGCCCGGCTATGTCGGAGGGGGCAGCTAAGAGTCAACCACATCGCTGTGTGGGGTCTGGAGTCACAGGTAGGCCGGGCCGAGTAAGGGCGGCAGATTTCCTCCCCTAAAGGGGGCATTAGTGAACCAGTTGGGGTTTTTTTTTACAACGGCCCAGCAGTTCCATGGGGCGCCATCGCTGAGACTAGCTGTTGAAAATGAAGGATTTATTTATTAAATTGAATTTAAGGTCCCCAGCTGCCGTCGTGGGATCCCCAGTTGAGGCTTCCAGATTATTGGTCTGCGAACATTAACCGCTATGGTATCATACCCCTGAAATGTCCTTGCAGCCTTGGGAGAGAGCATTTTAAGACGGAAAAACACCAAACATTAACAGCTGGTGGGAGCAGGTCTGTCAGGGTGGTTGCGCTGATGGGTTACGAATAAAGCAAGGGATTTGCCTTGATCTGACAGCACCTTACAAGACCCATCATCGGCCGCATTTTGCCTGGATAGCACAGTTTACTTAATTCCCATTGTTCGACTTGGTTTGATCTGTGGCTGTTAATGCATGAAGATGTGCTTGGTTCTCTGAGTAGGGGACGCTGACAGAACTTGCAGAGGATTTGATATTATGGAAAGACATGAGTGATTTGTGTCGACTGAGTAAGTAAATACCTTGCATTGAGATAGTCCGTTATCAGGCCCTGCAGAAGTGCCCCTACGCATTACATACAGCAGTAAATTGCCTTGTGATGTGCCTATAATGTGGATAAACATATGAGCAGCTTTTCACTGGGAAAGCCACCTCAAAGAGCGGCGATGAATGATCAGTGAGTCGGTATTTATTCGTGTCAGTTTACCGAGTCGTACTTGGATGCCTACAGCATAGAAGGAGGCCATTCAGGCCATTGTACGCTCAGTTCCACATCCCCACCGCCTTTCCACAGCCCTGTAAGTTCCTCGTCTTGGACTGCCCTCCCAGCTCCCTTTTAAAATTACTTACGGAATCAGCTTCAGCCACCTTACCAGGCGAGTGCTCCCGATCCTGATAACTCTCTGCGTGAAAACATTTCTCCTTGTCTCCCTGTCGATCTTTTACCAAGAGTTTTAAGTCTCTGAGTTAATGAGCTACTCCCCAGAGGGAATACTTTTCTCTCTCTTTCCCCCCCTACCCCCTAATCTATCAAAGCCTCTCGTCCTCTTAAAAACCTCCACTGGGTTCACCTCTTAACCTCCTCCGTTCCCAGGGGGAACAGTCCGAACTTTTCCAAGGTGTCCCATGATGAAGTCCCTCATCCCTAATATGACCCGGGTAAACTCCCTCTGGTCCCTTTCTAAGGTGGGTACATCTTTTCTGAGTTGTGGTACTTGGAATTCTCCACAGTGCTTTGGTGAGACCTGACCCATTGAGAGAGAATTCCCAGGGCTCTAGAAGCCCGCTTTGACCTCCAAATAGTGCCAACGGTTCTTGAACATCCACCCAAAGCAGGAAGGTAGGGGAGCTAGATTCGACAGAAGGAGAGTACTCATGCAATCCTCCTGCAGGCAGCTGCAGATCTAAGTGAACCACCGTTTCATTCAGCTTGCTCTGCATCGCACATCATTTTGATCTGTGATCGTTGTTTTTCATTCGCTCAAGGGGTGTGGGTTTCGCTGGCTGGGCCCAGCTTTTATAGCCACTTGAGAAGGTGGGGGTGAGCCGCCTTCTTGAGCCGCTGCAGTCCCTGTGGTGTAGGTACACCCACAGTGCTGTTAGGGAGGGGGTTCCAGGATTTTGGCCCAGCGACAGTGAAGGAACGGCCGATATATTTCCAAGTCAGGATGGTGAGTGGCTTGGAGGGGAACTTGCAGGTGGTGGTGTTCCCATGTGTCTGCTGCCCTTGTCCTTCTAGATGGTAGAGGTCGTGGGTTTGGAAGGTGCTGTCGAAAGAGCCTTGGTGAGTTGCTGCAGTGCATCCTGTAGATGGTACACACACTACTGCTACTGTGTGTCGGTGGTGGAGGGAGTGAATGTGTGTGGATGGGGTGCCAATCAAGTGGGGCTGCTTTGTCCTGGATGGCGTCGAGCTTCTTGAGTGTTGTGGGAGCTGCACTCATCCAGGCAAGTGGGGA
The DNA here is from genome assembly GCA_026770705.1 of Isurus oxyrinchus. NCBI lineage: Eukaryota > Metazoa > Chordata > Chondrichthyes > Lamniformes > Lamnidae > Isurus > Isurus oxyrinchus. Next base: position 6,452,803 of record JANJGN010000037.1, on the reverse strand, counting down.
GTATTCCATCACACTCCTGACTTGTGCCTTGTAGATGGTGAACAGGCTTTGGGAAGTCAGGAGGTGAGTTACTTGCCACAGGATTCCCAGCCTCTGACCTGCTCTTGTAGCCACAGTATTTCTATGGCTAGTCCAGTTCAGTTTCTGGTCATTGGCTAACCCCCCAGGATGTTAATAATGGGGGATTCAGCGATGGTAAAGCCATTGAACATCAAGGGGCGATGGTTAGATTCTGTTTTGTTAGAGATGGTCATTGCCTGGCACTTGTATGGCATGGATATTACTTGCCCGGCTCTTGATTCTCTTGCCCAAGACTGCTGGTGTCTCAGTTACAAATATCACTCACCTCCATCGGCGCCAACAGACTGGACACTGTGGTGCCTCCAAGACCTCAGGCCAATGCACCATACAGCAACAGTGTCCACCCAGAATGGCCTTTCAGACTCTCTAACAGGCTGGTGTATGTCAGATATATCTCTCTACCTGTAATGTGTCTGGGGCTGGCTGAGTGTCCGTTTCATGTTTGTTTCGATGGAGATTGCCGAACAGTACAAGACTTGCGTTTTGAGTTACTTATCTACCTCGGCTGTCCTCACCCTTGACTTTACCGAGTTTCTCCAAAAACGGTGCCAAAAATTAGCTGCACCCACCCCAGCCCTGGCAACATTCCTAATCCGAGCGGATACAGGATTGCTGTCGGAGAGCGCATGGAAAATTAGCTTGCTCACAGGGAGTGTGAAATGAGTAGAGAATTGAATTAAGGTGTTCATTCTCCAGGTTATTAAAGCGCAATCAGCGTTTGTATCCAAAGATAACATAAGTCATTGCAGGTAGCAGGGCAGCTTGAGAAAGTGGTTAATAAGGCATGTGAAGTCCTGACCTTTAGAAATAGAGTACAAAAGCAAGTACATTATACTGAAGATACAAATTAGGAGTAGGAGTAGGCCATTCGGCCCCTCGAGCCTGCTCCGCCAATCAAAAAGACCATGGCTGATCTCACTGTGGTCTCAACTGCACATACCCGCCTATCCCCTCTATACCCCTTGACTCCCTTGTCAGTCAAGAATTTACCTACCTTTGCCTTAAAAAATATTCAATGACCCAGCCTCCATCGCTTCCTGGGGAAGAGAGATCCACAGGCTCATGACCCACTGAGGGAAAACCATTTCTCCCCATCTCCATCTTAAATGGGAGACCCCTTATTTTTTAAACTGTGTTCTGGTCTCTTCCACAAGGGGGAACATCTTTTCAGCATCCACCCTGTCCAGTCCCCTCAGGATCTTATATGTTTCAATAAGATCACCTGTCATTCCTCTAAACTCCAATGGACACAGGCCCAGCCTGTCCACCTTTCCTCACTGGTTAACCCCCTCATTCCAGGAATCAGTCGAGTACACAGTACTCCAGATGTGGTCTCACCAATTCCCTGTGCAATTATAGCAGAACTTCCCTACTTTTATATTCCATCCCCCTTGCAATAAACTCCCCATTTGCCTTCCTAACCATTTGCTGTACCAGCAAAAAACATTGGTTTGACCTCAACTGGAATATTGGGCTGGACTTTATGGAGGGTGGGAAGGGGGGTGGGAGTTACTGCCCTTCACCACCACCCTCCGAGAGCTGCCAGCCAATCAGATCAGCTGACAGCTGTAGCAGTCCCTGCAGCGCCAGAGGTCAGCAGTGGCCACTGCTGGGACTGCAAGGGAGGGATAGCAGAGCCGAGGGAGGGGAGGGAAGGAGAGGGGAGGGGATGTTATGGCACAGCCGATGGTAAATGCTGAGCTGCTCAAATCCCAAAGGGAAACTCGAAACAACTGCCACAACTGTTTTGCAATTTGTATAAATTTTGAGATGCGAGCCTTGAATTCGGTAGCAATAAGACCACTGAGACTTATAGGTTTCTTACAAAACTAAATTAAGCCTTTATTAATAGAAGAAATGATTTTAAGTACACACATAAATCTACAAATTATGATAACTTCTAAATCCCCAAATCAATCTAACCCCCAGTTACACTTTCGTTAAGGCAATAGTAAGACACATAGGCTTTAAAAGATTCAGGCAGAGAGATGCGATACCCTGAACCAGTCGAATTCAAAGTGAGTTTTCTTAACTTCAGTTCTTTGTATACAGCAGCTTGAGGCATAGATGTTAGATCTTAGAATGACTACCTTGACACACAGCCTTCGCTCCTTTATACATATTTTCCCCTTTCAATGCAAATTCCCATTGTTTCACTGTGTCTTTGAACTTTACCTTTCCAATAATAAAAATTTCTCACAATAAAAATTTTACAAGTAATCTTTGGAAAAAATAAACCCACTGTTTTTTAACTTCCCCTGGCTAGGTGTAACATTTCACTCCCTCTTTTGAAATCAATCTAGTCCAGTTTATTTAAAAATGCAAATGTTCCCTTGACACCTCTATTTACCTTCTTAACATTTCAAACCTAGCTTATTTTCTATTACATCAAAGGCTTCAGACCAGCTGCCTTTAATTCAATTAAATCACGCACAAACACACACGGACTCCACTATTACTCTACTTTACAATAAATTCCAATAACTTTGCAAAAATTATTATATCTTTCTGATGAGGGGAGAGATGGGGGATAGAGTCGGGAGAGCAGGTTTTGAAGGGCGGGCATGGAGGAATGAAAGGGGGGGGGGGTTGATATTTTAAGGGGGGGTGGTGTGCCACCAGTAGGGACTTGACATCACCCCCCACAATCATATGTTCCCCTTCCCTCCTAACTTTTCAAAGAATGGCCTTCGCACTCTGGTCCGCCAAAGTTTTGGCGGTGAGTATGGATTGAGGCCCTTAATTGAGAGTTAATTGGGCAACTAAGGGCCTCAGCAGGCCAAAGGGTAGGTGGCCTTGTGGGCCACTCACCCCTCCACCCCCCCCCCCCCCCCAATATCATGGGGAACAGGTTGGGGGTGGGCTGGGCCCGACATATTTTATGTATCCCCCAACCCCACCCTGCCATTCGCCCACCGCAAACACACCGTGTTGTGGGGGGGGGATGAGGGGTGGGTGGGGGAATAAAATCCAGCCCAGTGCGTTCAGTCCTGGGCCCTGGACTTCAAGAGGGCTGTGAAGGCTTTAGAAAGGGTGCGGAGGAGATTGATGGGAACGATTCCGAGGATGAGGGGCTTCAGTTACGTGGGTGGGCTGGAAGAGCTGGGGTTGCTTTCCTCAAAGAGAGGAGGTTTGATGGGGGCGTTCAGAATCGTGAGGGCACCTGACGGAAGGGCCACACTGAGGACCCCAATTGAAGGCGAATGACAAAAGGCCATGGAGGTGGGTTGAAGCGGAGAGGGGTGGGGTTGGTGAGACTGGCTAATTTGCTCTTGCAGAGAGCTGGCATGCACGTGATGGGCCGAATGGCCTCCTTCGGCACTGGAACCATTCACCGATTCTATGAAATGATTGTGCTGGTCAGCAATTTCCAGCCAGCGATGCCGCCTGAGGACCATTCTGCCAACCTACCTAATACTATCAGAACAAATCAGAACCACAGAATCTCTACAGTGCAGAAGGAGGCCATTCGGCCAATCAAATCTGCACTGGCTCCTTGAAAGAGCGTTTTACCCATTCCCATTCCCCTTCCTTATCCCCGTAACTCTGCACATTCTTTCTTTTCTGGGGTAGCAATCCAATTCCCTTTTGAATACCTCGATCGAACCTGCCTCCACCACCCTCCCAGGAAACTTGTTCCAGACTCCAACGTCCCTCTGGGTGAAAAAGATTTTCCTCACTATTGCTCCTTTTGCCAATTATTTTGAATCTGTGCCCTCTAGTTCTTGATGCTCTCTGGAGTGGGGACAGTTTCTCACTATTTACCCTGTCCATACCCCTCTAGATCTTGAATACCTCTATCAAGTCTCCTCTCAGCCTTCTTTTCTCCAAGGAAAACAGTCCCAACCTCTCCAATCTCTCCTCATAGCTACAGTTCTTCATCCCGGAATCATTCTTGTGAATCTTCTCTGTACTCTATCCAATATCTTCACATTCTTCCTCAAGTATTGTGCCCAGAGCTGGACACAGTGCTCTAGATGAGGCCTAAGTATCTTATACAAGTTCAACATGACCTCTTTACTCTTTTACTCAACGCCCCTATTAATAAAGCCTAAGATGCTACATGCTTTAGTAACAGATCTCTCAACATGCCCTGTCATCTTCGATGACTTACGTACATATACACCGAGGGCCCTCTGTTCCAGCTCCTCCTTCAGAGTTTTTCCCTTTATCTCAAACTGTCTCTCCATATTCTTCCTTCCAAAATGAATCACCTCACCCTTCTCTGCATTGAACATCCTCTGCCAGTTGTCTGCCCAACCCGCCAACATGTCTACGTCCTTTTGCAGTTCAAGACTACCCTCAACACAGTTGACAACGTTTCCAACCTTCCTGTCATCTGCAAGTTTTGAAACCATGCCCTGAACCCACAGCCTTCACAGGCCATCAATATGTATCGTCGCGGATTTGCGCGCATGTAGCTTGCCTGTTTGTGAAGGAGAGGTAAACAGCATTCGTTGTTTAACCAGAGTCAGCGTGGCTTCAGTTTCGAGCCTGAATGGTGTCACTGACCCTGACAGCTTGATAGATTGCAGCCTTTTCAATTATGTGGTAAATTTCCTTACCATAATTCCAAGCGTACGAGCAAGCTCGTGATACAAGACTGATCTCAATTAATGGGTCAGGTCAGCGCAACTGAAGGAGGGTGAAGTCAGATGTCATTAGGCCCTGATAATTTGTTAAATCAGCCAAGCTTCAAGCACGATGCCTTAATCAGGCCTCACGATCCTACCGGAAGGCCCGCTGGTGTTGTCTTCATGAGGTACCATCGCTGCTGCTGCCTCCATCATTAACGCTTTTGGAGTTTGCTTCTCGACGCTGCAACCATTATTCGAGAGATTATTTTTCAATTCTTCCCCTCTTCTCCCGAGGCGGCTGACCCAGGGCCGGAGGAACAGAAGGAGGCCATTCGGCCCCTCGAGCCAGTATGGCCATTCAGTGAGATCGTGGCTGATCTGCCATCGAACACGCCTTTGCCCCATGACCCTTGATACCTCTGGTCAACAAAAATCTATCAACCTCAGATTTAAGATGAACGATCGGCTAAGTATCAATTTGCGGAAGAGAGTTTCAAACTTCTCCCGCCCTTTGTGTGTGGATGTGCTTCCTAATCTCACTCCTGAAAGGGCTGGCACTCACTTTTAGACTTGGCCTCCTCCTCTAAGCAGAAATAGTTGCACGCCATCTACCCCATCTGTTCTCCTTAGTATCTTGAAAACTTCAATGAAATCTCCCCTTAATCGTCTAAATTCCAGGGAATACAACCCCAGGTCACGTAATATCTCCTCTTGGAGTCCAGGTATCATTCTGGTAAATCTACACTGTGCTCCCTGTAAGGCCCATATATTCTTCCTAAGGTGTGGTGCCCAGAGCTGCTTCCAGACCTACGCTGGAGTACTGTTCCATAGGCACTTAGGAAAAAACCAGTAAAACTTGGAAATGACTGGGACTGGTCCGAACTGGAGTTCCATTTTAAGGGTTACGAGACCAGTTCTAGAACACGACCAGTGACCATTCTTTCAACGTGGGCCTTAGGTATTGAATGTGGAAGGGGACATCATTGGCCAAGGGTGGCCTTGGTCTTAACCCTACAGATGGGCTTTTCAGCAGGGTTTGGTTGACAGCTAGACAAGCGGCACAGAATTGTATTCCACCCCGCTCTGCAAACTCATGATCCTGCATATCCCGCAGCCCCATTTGCAGCTCCTCAGATAAGGAAGCAATACAGAATCGCAGACTCACACAGTGCAGAAGAGGCCCTTCGGCCCATCGAGTCTGCTCCGACACATGAGAAACACCTGACCTACCTGCCTAATCCCATTTACCAGCACTTGGCCCATAGCCTTGAATGTTATGACGTGCCAAGTGCTCATCCAGGTACTTTTTAAAGGATGTGAATACACGCACAGCAAGAGCCAGACAACGTTTAAGCTTGGGCTCATTAGAGGCAAGCAACGACCTTCTCCAACTAGAGAGAATTTAACGCAGTGGCATTCACATACACCACCCTTGGGCCGCTTGTGACCTGCACTTGTCTTTCCAGCGGCCCGCTCACCGTCTCCTTCTCTTTCCTGTTCCCACTTGCCACCTCTCACACGCTCGCCAACTACCCCCCCACTTGCTGACCTCCTCCTGCTTGTCGACCCTCCACTTTCCCACCTCTTTCCCCTTACCGCCTCTCTCACTCTCTCTCCCGCTCCCCCGAGTCTCTCTCTCCCACTCCCCCGAGCCACCTGCTTGCCGGTAGTTCTGCTTCCGACCCTTGAAGCTGATGTTACAACTCTCACCTTCACCTTCAGATCCCTCCAGGGGCCCGGCCCCTCTTTGAACCTCTGCCAGCCCTGCAACCAACAACAACTTATACTTATATAGCACCTCCAACGTCATAATAGATAGAGGCATTCGTTAAAGGGGCTTCACAGGAGCATCATGGGAGCTTGACCCTGAGCCACATGAGGAGATATGAGGGACAGGCGACCAAAAGCTTGGTTAAAGCGGTCAGTTTTAAGGAGCATCTTAAAGGGGCAGAGAGAGGCGGAGAGGCTTGGCGGGGGGGGATTTCCAGAGCTTAGGGCCCAGGCAGCTGAAGGCATGGCCGCCCATGGTACAGTGACCAAAACCCCGGTTGCACAAAAGGTCAGAATCGGAGGAGCACTGAGATCATAGAAGGTCCATAGGGCTGGAGGAGATTAAAGAGATAAGGAGGGGTGAGGGGCCATGGGATTTGAAGCAATGTTGAGAATTTTAAACTCAAGGCATTGCTTGACCAGGAACCAGTGTAGCACCAAGATCTCGACGTGCTCCTCGAATTCTGGCCGCTTGCCCAGTTCCAATTTTAATCGCTCCACCATTGAGCGGCTGGGCCTTCAGCTGCCTGGTGTGTGGGGGGGGGTGGGGAGGTGGGGGGGGTGTGCCTAAGCTCTGGAATTCCCTCCCAAAACCTCTCCACCTCCCTCCCTGGCTCCCTGAAGACGCTCCTTAATCACCGACGTCATTGACCACGCTTTCGGTTCACCTGTCCCTAAGTATCTCCTCATGAGGCTCGGGGCCAAATTTTGTTTAGATAAAGCTCCTCGCCGAGCGCCCGGGGGTGGTTCACTCAGTGTTTCCCCGAGAACACTTCTTCCAACTTCGATGAATAAGCCACAAATTAGTATGTTATTCACTCACTGCCGGTTCTGCGAGGCTGCAGATACAAAGACAATTGCTACATTTGCCTACAGAACGGTGACTGCTCTCCAGAAAGTAATTCATTGTGTGAAGTGCTTTAAGATATTTTGATATGATAATGGGCTGAGAAAATGCAAATATTATTACTGAACAATCCAATTGCCTTGGTGCCAATTCCGAACACATTAGTTGTTCCTGGACCACTTGAACAGAATCATAGGATGGTTACAGTCGATTTTGGCCACGCCAGCTCTCTACTCAGCCAGGCCCACTCCCCTTGCTTGTTTCCCTCATCTTTTCCCCCTTGAGCAAAGGGTGCAATGCCCCTTTGAAAGCCACGATTGAGCCCGCGCCCACCACACTCCCTGGGCACTGCTTTCCAGATCCCAACTGCTCGCTGCGCAAAAAAAAAAAATTAAATCCCCACCTCCCATCGTTCCTGCTTCTTGCGTGCGATTTTTAAAATAAATCCTTTCATGGGAGGGTGGGCAAGGCTGGCATTTGTTGCCCGTCCCTAATCGCCCCTGCAACCGAGTGGCTTGCTAGGCCACTTCAGAGGATTGATAAAATTGGCAGGACCTGACGCGCCACACGGGTGTGCCAATTCCGGGAATCCTCCCGGATAGACCGGAAGGCTTTTGAGTGCCCTGGGTACGTGAGGCCGGTTGTCTTGAAACCTGAAGGCACCGTTCGTATCCCAGCTTTAACTCAACTAAAACGTTAATGTCAATTCACAGAAGCTGTCGGACAACATTTGATGGCAAGCCAGATAAGGAGATACTAGGGCCAGTTATTCTTAACATAGGGGGTGGGTGCCACTGGCAAGGCCAACATTTGTTGCCCTTCCCTTGAGCTGAGTGTCTTGCTCGGCCATTTCAGAGGGGCAGTTAAGAGTCAACCACATCTGGTGTGGGGCCTGGAGTGACATGTAGGCCCAGACCGGGTAAGGAGGGCAGATTTCCTTCCCCACAGGGACGTTAGTGAACCAGATGAGTTTGTGCAAGAATCAATGAGAAATTCATAGTCACCATTAGGGGAGGTGATGGCGTGATGCTCAGTGGTATTGTCACTGGACGAGTACTCCAGGTACCCAGGGTAATCCTCCGGGAACCCGAGTTCGAATCCCAACACGGCAGACGGTGAAACTTGAGTTCCTAAAAACACCCGGAATTAAAAGTCCAATGGTAACCATGACAATGATCATCGATTGTTATAGAAAAAACCCATCTGGTTCACTAATGTCCCTTTAGGGAAGGAAATCTGCCTTCCTTACCCGGTCTGGGCCTACATGCGACTCCAGACCTACAGCGATGTGGCTGTCTCTGAAATGTCTTAGCGAGTCACTCAGTTCTAAAGGGCAATTAGAGATGGGCAATAAATGCTGGACCAGCCACATCCCATGAACGAAATCAATCCCAGGTTCATTCATTGAATTTAAGTTCCACCAGCTGCCCTGGTGGGATTTGAACCCATGTCCCCCAGAACATTAGCCTGGGCCTCTGGGCTAATAAGAAAAAAAATCAATGATATTGCCACCATCTCACCCAGTTAAAGGGACTGCCTCAAAGAGGAAGGTTTTGCATGGCATTTTAAAGGAGAGAGAGGGGCGGAGAGGTTTAGGGAGGGAATCCCAGAGCTTAGGACCCCAGGCTGTTTGAAGGTATGGCCGCCAGTGGTGGAACGATTAAAATTGGGGGCGTGCAAGGTTGGGAGGTGGGGGGTGGGGTGCAATGTACAAGAGGTCAGAATCGGAGATTTTGGAGGACTGTAGGGATGGAGGGGGTTGCAGGGATTGGGGAGGGAGCGAGGCGGTGGAGGGATTCCGCACACCCGATCGGCCTCAAACTTCCTGTGGTTTAAAAACAAGGGCAAGGATTTTGGAAACTAAGGAGATGGGAAATTTTGTGGATTTGGGAGCAGCCTCTGTCAGACTGAGTAGAAATATGCCTGTTGCCAGTGAATTGCTGTGAACTGTAATCAAGTATTCAATTCCTTCCCCACCACCCCCCCCCCCCCCCCCCCCCCCCCCCCTCCATGTGTCTATGTAAAATTCAACACCGAGTGTTTTTTTCACCAGGTGCATCAATTTTAACCAGCGACGCTGGACCAGAACATCTAATTATATCAGTGATATGCTCTATTGGAAGATGAGGCGCCCTACTTATTACCAAGGAAGGGAGCGAGCGCTGTGTTTAGCTCCCTTGCCTGTTCCCCTGCCTCCTGAATATTCATGTGTTATTGTATAATAGAGATCTGATTCCAACTGAGAGTGAGAGGAGGTTCATTTCCACACTCAGGGAACAATTAGCATGGAACAGAAAGTGTATCAATCCATTTATAAGCTAGCTGCGTGCAGAAAACATGAATCCTTTGAGCTGGCCGCTACAGACCCATAGCTTGGGCAGACTTAGGCACAGGAGGGCAACAGAGCAAGGGAGGAACCATGCGCCCTCTATTCCAGGAAGGGATTTCCCTGAGATCAGGACCACCTGAAAACCTGGGCTTCACCCTGCCCCTCGACCCCGTGGTGGTGGGGGGGGGAGGGGCGGGGGGCAGATGACGGGTACAGACCATCGGACTGTGGAGCCCAAGGATGCTGGGACCCTCACGGGAGTGACCTGATGTTAGTGGCAGGGACAACAGGGGGAGGGATGACTGCAGCTGGAGTTGTATAAAACACTGGTGAGGCCACAACTGGAGTATTGTGTGCAGTTCTGGTCACCACATTACAGGGCGTAATAGCTCTGGAGAGAGTGCAGAGGAGGTTTGCAAGAATGTTGCCAGGGTTAGAAAAATGTAGCTATGAGGAGAGATTGGATAGGTTGGGGTTATTTTCCTTAGAACAAAGGAGGCTGAGAGGTGACTTGATTGAGGTGTACAAAATTATGAGGGGAATAGATAGAGCGGACAGGATAAAATTGTTTCCCTTGATGGAGAATTCTAGAACCAGGGGACATAGATTCAAGATAAGTGGCAGAAGGTGTAGAGGGGACATGAGGAAGAACTTTTTTCACACAGCGGATAGTGGGTGTCTGGAATTCGCTGCCCAAATTGGTGGTAGAGGCAGAAACTCTAAACTCTTTTAAAAAGTACCTGGATCTGCACCTAAAGTGCTGTAAACTGCAGGGCTATGGGCCCGGTGCAGGGAGGTGGGATTAGAAAGGGCACCTGGGTGTCCTCGGGCTGGCATGGACAAGATGGGCTGAATGGCCTCCTTCTGTGCTGTAACTTTTTTATGGTTCTAACTGGGGAGTGCTGGGGTTCCTCCTGGCCCTCAGAGGTTCCTCAGGGCTTAACCTGCCCTCCTTGGGCCACCAACCAAGCCCTCTTATGTTTAGTGCCGAGCTTGTCTGTTCCAAAATGGTTCCATGATGCCAATGACATCATTGGCCTGCAATTTTTGTTCACATGGTAGGACCCTGCCCGTCTGGTTTAGGTACCAGTGTGTGTTATGATGACAGTGGGTGAGAGCGCCTCATTAAAAGGGTACGAGTTACCCCCTCTGCCAGTAACCCCCCCCCCCCACCACCCCCCCACCCCACCAGCTTCAACCCTTGCCTACACCTTTCTAGCAGTGCGGCCCAGGCTTAAAACGACTCTTTGGCCTGCCAGCCTAGTCCATGCCCGGCCATGGCAGCCTACCCACCCAAAGGCCATTTGGGTGAGGGTGTCGAGAGATCTGCCTCGGAGGCTGGCGAATGGAGTTGAGGCATGATCAGCCTTGGTCCAATTGGACGTCAGTAGCGGCTCGAGGGGCTGAATGGCCTATTAGGTACCGGCCCCGCTCCCGTGCACACTCAGCACTGCAGCCCGGCTGCTGCAGCTCACCGGCCCAACTCTTGCCGGCTGTTGCAATGTGCAGACTCCAGATCAGCTCAATAAAGCAGCCGGTCACTTCACCAAACACTTGGCAATAGGACCATTGAGTTCAGGGTAATGCTTATTTTCAGATGAGACTTTTGATAATCTGGGCGTAAGCGATCCCAAAGCAAGATTGAAGGAAGACCGAGGCATTCTGAGCCTTATGTACTCATACTCACCGAATCAAACCACACAGACAATGCCCCAGATATCACCATTACCATCTCTTCCTGCCAGCAAGGCAGGCCCAACAGAGTTGGTGGCACAGTGGTGTTCAGGTGCCCTGGGAGTCCTCAACATCGACTCCGCACCCCATGAATCCTCATGGCATCAGGTCAAACAAGGGCAAGGAAACCTCCTGCTGATTATCATCTACCAGCGTGTCCAGCCCCCCAGAACAAGGGCTGTTTGTTGATGATTGTACAATGCTCAGCAGCATTCGGCAGATACTGAAGCAGACCATGTCCAAATGCAGAAAGACCTGGACAATATCCAGGCTTGGACTGACAAGTGGCAAGTAACATTCATGCCACACAAGTGCCAGGCAATGACCAACAAGAGAGAATCTAACCATCGCCCCTTGGCATTCAATGACATTATCATCGCTGAATCACCCACTATCAACATCCTGGGGGTTACCATTGACCAGAAACTGAACTGGATCAGCCATGTAAATACTGTGGCTACAAGAGCAGGTCAGAGGCTGGGAATCCTGCGATGAGTAACTCACTTCCTGACTCCCCAAAGCCTGTCCACCATCTACAAGGCACAAGTCAGGAGTGTGATGGAATACTTTCCACTTGCCTGTGTAAGCGCAGCTCCCACAACACTCAAGAAGCTCGACACCATCCAGGACAAAGCAGCCCTGCTTGATTGGCACCCCATCCACAAACATTCACTCCCTCCACCACTGACGCATAGTGGCAGCAGTGTGTGCACCATCTACAAGATGCACTGCAGCAATTCACCAAGGCTCCTTCGACAGCACCTTCCAAACCCACGACCTCTACCATCTAGAAGGACAAGGGCAGCAGACACATGGGGAACACCACCACCTGCAAGTTCCCCTCCAAGTCACTCACCATCCTGACTTGGAAATATATCGGCCGTTCCTTCACTGTCGCTGGGTCAAAATCCTGGAACTCCCTCCCTAACAGCACTGTGGGTGTACCTACACCACAGGGACTGCAGCGGCTCAAGAAGGCAGCTCACCACTACCTTCTCAAGGGGCAATTAGGGAAGGGAAGTAAACTATGACCTAGCCAGCGACGCCCACATCCTGTGAATGAATAAACTTTTAAAAAAATGATCTTGCTATCCTGACATTACCTCAACAACAGCAACAACTTTAGTATCGTTAGTATAATAGAATGTTCCAAAGTGCTTCACAGAAGCAAAATTTGACATTGAGCCACATAGAGAGATATCAGATGTTCAAAAGATTGGTTGAAGAGTTTTGTTTGAAGGAGCCTCTTACAGGAGGAGAGAGAGAGAGAGAGAGAGACGGGGAGGTTTAACCAGGGATTTCCAATGCTGAAGACACGCCAGTGGTGGAGTGATGGAAATCGGGATGCTCAAGAGGCATTAGAGGGACATAGAGATCCCGGTGGGCTGTAGGGCTGGAGGAGGTTACAGGAATAGGAAGAGGTGAGGCCGTGGAAGGACCTGAGCACACAGATGAGAATTCTGAGATCAAGGCATTGCTTAACCGTGAGCCAACGTAGGTCCAAGAGCGAATGGGTCCTGGCGCTGGTCCGGTTGCAAGCGGGAGAGTTTGCAGATGACCTGCAGTGTTGGCGGAGGGCAGAACGTGAGAGGCCAGCCAGGAGCACATCGGAATGGTCTAGAAGCAGCAAAGGCGTGGGCGAGGGTGCCAGCTGCAGATGAACTGAGGCCGGGTGGGGGGGGGGCGGGTGTGGGGTGGGGGTGAAGGGGTACTTCAGACGATCCACCGGAGATGCAAATAGGCCAATGTCTTGGACCATCATGGGCTCGATGGGCCGAAGGGCCTACTTTTGCGCCATGACGTCTCTATGGCCTTAACATTTGAAAAAAGGGAGAGAGATTAACGAGCCTGTTTGTACGGTGGCTGCATATTTACCTGTCCGACCGTGACGCTACTTGAAAAGTAATTCATTTGCCAAAAGGATGTGAGACATCTTGAGAACATGAGAAGCTTTATAAATGCAAATCCTGGTACTTCGCACATCTGAAATATTTTTTTGCTCTTGTCTATTTTTACCCAAATCCTTCTCGTGTCACTGCTGTTGATAAGTTTGAGCCCAGCTCCCACATGTTGAGTCTGACAATTAGGTGCTATAAAACCCTTCGCATTTGAATTCTCCTGGTGAAGGAACAGGGGAGAGAAGTTTCGTAAATGACTGAATGATAAGCCCTTAAATACCATCAGCTTTTCCCTGAAAACAGCAGCCCAGCTTTGATTATGAATCACAGAGATGCACCCCTTTCGAATCCTTTGTCGTGTACTGTCAAAGCTGCCTTTGGAAATGTCAGACCAGACTGCAGAGGCAATCCCTCATTGTGCTAGTGATCGGAGGCTGGGAGTTAGGCCCTGCGCTATATTGCAAAGGCTTTACACCACAGAAACAGGCCATTCAGCCCAGTAGGTCCATGCTGGTGTTTATGCACCGCATGAGGCTCCTTCCACCCTTTGTAGTCTCCCCCCATCACCAGATCCTTCTATTCCTCTCTCCCTCGTGTGTTTATCCAGCTTCCCCCTTAAATGCATCTATACTATTCACCTCAACTACTCCCTGTGGTAGCGAATTTCACGATCTCCACACCCCGTGGGTGAAGACATTTCTCCTGAATTCCCAACTGGATTTATTAGTGACTGTCTTATATTGATGGTCCCCCTAGTTCTGGCCTCACCTTTAGCAGGAGCACCTTCTCCACGTCAAATGCTTTCATAAACTTAAGGGCCTCTGTCAGGTCACCCCTCGGCCTTCACTCCTCTGGAGGACAGAACCCCGGCCTGCTCAGTCTTTCTTGATAGGTAAAGCCTCTTAGTCTCCGGTGCCTCGATATCCATATTATAACGTGTGCTGTCCAAACCGTGAGCGCTAACGCCCAAGTCTAGCAAAATTAAAACCCAAGATAAGTACCGGATCATGTCCAGCTCCGGTGGGGGCCTCAGACGGAGAGAGTTGGTTAATCAGTCACAGGTGACAGTCATGAAAGCAGAAAATGCTGGAAAAACTCAGCAGGTCTGTCAGCGTCTGTAGGGAGAGAAAAACAGAGTTAACGTTTCGAGTCCGTATGACCCTCCTTCAGAGCAGGTAACACAGGTAACAGTAAAAATGGTGGTGTCCTTACGAAAGATTGACTGGTAGATATTAGGCCAAGGGCTTGGTCAAAGAGATCAATTTTGAGGAACGTCTTAAAAGGAGAAAGAGAGGGGCCAGAGATTTAGGGAAGGAATTGCAGGGCTTAAGGTGAAGGCACAACTCCCAATGCTGGAGCAATTCAAAGCAGGGAAGTGGGGCTCATCGGCAAGATGAGTTTGGACAAGCTGCATTGTTATAGTGATATAAAGGCACCAATCACTCAGAAAGGATTGGGCGAACAGATTGCGGGTTCATTTATTACGAACACGTGAATTAGGAGCAGGAGTGAGGCCACTCAGCTCCCTCGAGCCTGCTCTGCCGTTCAATAAGATCACGGCTGATCCGATTGTAACCTCAACTCCACATTCCCGCTGACCCCCCGATAATCTTTCACCCACTTGCTTATCAAAAATCTAACCGGCTGTGCCTTAAAGATATTCAAAGATTCTGCTTCCCCTGCCTTTTGAGGAAGAGAGTTCCAAAGACTCACGACCCTCTGAGAGAGAAAATTTCTCCTCATCTCTATCCTAAATGGGCGACCCCTTATTTTTAAACAAAATGATGGCACTCAACATGGAGTGTGAACCCACAACCTTGAGATTAAGGGGTTCATGCTCCACTGACAGAGCTGGCCAGACACACATGTGAACAGAAATGCATTGTATTTGTTTGTGGCATGTGGGTATCTCTGCCTGGGCCAGCATTTATTGCCCATCCCCCTTTGTTCAGAGGGCATTTTAAGAGCCAATCACATTTCTGTGGGTGAGTCTGCAGTCACGTGCAGGCCAGGCTAGAGGTAAGGACAGCACATTTCCTTCTCTACATGACATGAGTGAACCAGATAGGTTTTTACAGCAATCAGCAATGGTTTTGCGGTTACCAGAATTTCAATTCTAGATTTTGATTGAATTCTAGATTTTTAATGATTTCTAATTTTACCATCTACCGTGGTGGGATTTGAACCTGGGTCCCCAGAGCATTACCCTGGGTTTCTAGAATACCAGCCCAGTGACAATACCACTACATCACCTCTATCCATGGGTACAGGAATGAAAAGCTAGAAGACATCAGTGGCAGATCTGTGTGTGTGTGTGTGTGTGTGTGTGTGTGCGTGCGTGCGTACGTTCTACTAAAAGGCAAGGGTGAGGCTAGGACTGGATCGCATGACACACTTCCCTTCTAGTGATGTCATGCTGCTGTACCTTAAAGGCGTTTTACAGCAGGACAGGGCGTGATGGGAGATAGGAGAGAAAGCAGAGAAAGATGCCAGTCCTTAACGAGGACATTGGGTATCTTTAGAGGAAGTTTGCTCCAGTGGGCTAGTAGAAGGGGCGGAAGCAGTGGAGATGGCTGATTGGATGAAGCCATCTTGAAAATTTAAATCAGTTCACCCTTTACCCTTCTAAATTCCAGGGAATCCAACCCTAGTTTGCGTAATATCTCCTCGTAATTTCATAATAGGGAATAATGTCATCTTTGTGAATGGCTACGATATTGTGGATGCTTATTTTGTCTATGTACGAACATAAGAATTCGGAGCAGGAGTAGGCCATTCGGCCCCTCAAGCCTGCTCCGCCATTCAATAAGATCATGACTGATCTGATTGTGGCCTCAACTCCACTTTCCGCTATTCTATGTGTACCCCCTATTACCTTTGACTCCCTTGTTAGTCAATAATCTATCTAAACCTGACTTAAAAATATTCATTGACCCATCCTCCATTGCTCTTTGAGGAAGAGAGATCCCCAGACTCACAACCCTCTGAGAGAAAAAAAACCTCTCCTCGTCTCCATCTTATCACTTATTTTTAAACTGCGTCCCCTGGTTCTAGTCTCCCCCACGAGGGGAAACATCCTCTCAGTATCCACCCTGCCAAGTCCCCTCAGGATCTTATACGTTTCAATAAGGTCGCCTCTCATTCTTCTGAACTCCAATGGACACAGGGCCAGCCTGTCCAAACTGTCCTCATAGGTTAACCCCCTCATCCCAGGAATCAGCCGAGTGAACCTTCCCTGAACTGCTTCTTATGCAATTGTATCCTTTCTTAAATGAGACCAAAACTGTACACAGTGCTCTATGTAGGGTAACTTTCCATTATTCGTGATCAAAATGCTAAGGGTTTTCCAGTGTCTTGAGAATATAATCAGGTTTTCCAGTTGCCTCTTCAGAGAATCCTCCTCAACAACTAAATATCCATGCCCTGAAGATTCAGGCGTACACAGACATCAGTTCTCCATCGTTGTCTTGCACAAGATACCAGTTGAAAGCATCTTTCACAGCTCCTCACACAGGTTTCAGTAATTTAATCCCAGACAATGCCTGGGGCGGGTGGTGGGGCCAGAGAAAGCCTATAGCGTTGAGCTGCTCTCTCTCTCTCTCTCTCTCTGTCTCTCTCTCTCCCTTCATCAGTTTAAAGATTACCCGGAAAAAGAAAATTGTGTTCGATGCAGCCGCGAACTGTCTGCGGTCTGGTCGCTCCGGAGTTGATGTTTCTCTATAAAAATCAATCATTTGATTTAAATCGGTGCAGACTCGATGGGCCAAAGGGCCTCTTCTGCACTGTGTGATTCTGTGAAATAAAGTTGTAAAGCCTTGTAGGCCTCCATGTTGATGGGGCTTGTTGACAGGAATGGCGCTGGGGACGCAATGCCGACGACCTCACTTAAATGTGACCTGGAAGCAGATGTGCCGGTGTCTCGGTTGGCTGAGATGCAGGTGCACAGAGTGGCGGCTTCCCAACATCGACGGTCACTGCTCTCACTTGGGCCTTAGAGACAGGTGTTGACAGTTGATTTAGCTGCCCGTTAATCCCATCCTACCCTAGTCCGATGCTCCTGGTCCCAAAGAGAGCTGCCAACCCCTCCAGGGTTGGCCTGGAGTCCCCTAGGAATTGAAGGTCAATCTCCAGGACACTGGAGAGAAATCAGCGGGACTTAATAAAAGGCTGTTTCTCTTTTAAATTTTCATTGGACATTTCTCTTTACCAGATATAGAAATGTTGGGGGTGGGGGAAGAAAAGGCTGTTTGGCTAATGGTCAAACACCCTCCAATTGGGTCATGAGCCTTTTTGCTTTCCGATTGGCGTAGGAAGGCTGTACATCACAGGGATGGATGTGTTGGCTGACTAATGGCTGGAGCGTGACTGTGGGGGACAAGTCATGTGATGAAACATCCAGGGATACGTTTAATCAGAGTTGGCAACCCTACTTCCAACACAAAGCCTTTACACAGCAACCGGGAGTGGGAACAAGAGTGACTTATCACTCTCCCCTTCTGTAACCAAGTATGAGGAGCCATTTGACGGGTCTCACCAGGGCCTGAAGTGAGATCAGCGACATAGCAGGTAGGAACAGGAGTAGGCCGCTTAGCCTGTTCCGCACCACTCAATAAGATCATGGCTGATTTGTGACCAAACTCCATATTCCCGTCTTTCATCCAGCCCCCTTAATGCCTTGGGTTAACAAAAATCTATCAATCTCGGATTTAAAATGAACAATTGATCGAGCATCGATTGCCGTTTGCGGGAGAGAGAGTTCCCAAACTTCTCCCACCCTTTGTGTGTGGGAGTGTTTCCTAATCTCACTCCTGAAAGGTCTGGCTCCCATTTTTAGACTCTGCCCCCCCCACTAGTCCTAGACTCCCCCAACCAGCGGGAAACAGCTTCTCCCTATCCGCCCCTATCTGTTCCCCCTTAATTGATCAAATCACCCAATAACCTTCTAAATTTCAGAGAATACAACTTTAGTTTGTGTAATCTCTCCTCTTAATGTAATCCTTTAAACTCTTGGCCTCACTTGCTGGCTTTATGGACTTATTGCTTTCTCTTACCATAACATTCTTAAAACATTGAAAAGAGAAGGCTGCCATTAGAATTATGGTTAAAATTGGCCACTAAAATTGTCCGTAGTTTGTCTCCACGTTAAAAAGAGAGATAGACTTGCATTGGAAGATGTCCAGCAAAGGTTCACTAGATTGGCCCCTGGGATGAAGGGTTGAGTAAATTGGGCTTATATTCTCTGGAGTTTAGAAGGATGAGAGGTGATCTCATTCAAGCCTACAAGATTCTGAAGGGGGTTGTGACAGGGTGGACGCTGAGAGATTGTTTCCACTGGTTGGGGAATCTAAAACACGGGGGCACACAGTCTCAGGATAAGGGGCCCGATCATTTAGGATTGAGATGAGGAGAAAATGCTTCATTCAAAACGGGTTGTGAATCTTTGGAATTCTCTACCGCAGAGGATTGTGGATGCTCCATCGTTGAATACGTTTAAGGCTGTGGGATAGACAGGTCTCTCAGGGAATCAAGGGATATGGGGACTGGGTGGGAAAATGGAGTTGAAGCCCAAGATCAGCCATGATTGTATTGAATGGCGGAGCAGGCTCGATGGGCCGAGTGGTCTACTCCTGCTCCTATTTCTTGTGTTCATGTGTGGAGCGGATACAAAGAGGAAGATACACTTGTGGGAAAGGCCCTAACTAGAGGCCATCAGTATCAGATAGTCACCAAGAAATCCAATGGGGAATTCAGAAAAAACCCTCTTTACTCAAGAGAGTGGCGAGAATGTGCAACTCGGTACCACACGTTGAAGTGAAAAATATTTTAGGGGAAGATGGCTAAGGATTCTAAGAGGCTGTTTCCTTTGCCTGGAACTTGGGGTCACATTTGGTTAGCCATTTTGGACTGAGACGAGGAGAAAGTTCCTCACGCAGGGGGGGTGTGAATATTTGGAACTCTCTGCCATAGAGATGCTCAAGTTGTTGCATATATTCAAGGCAGAGATCAACATTTTATTCATTTGTTCATGAGATGTGGCTGTCACTGGCTGGGCCAGCATTTATTGCCCTGTGTTCAGGGTTAACCACATTGCCCTGGAGTTAGGGCAGCAGATTTCCTTCCCTAAGGGGACATCAGTGACCCAGACAGCTTTTTACAATAATCAACAATGATTATCATCAGACTTTTAATTCCAGATTTCTATTGAATTCAAATTTCACCATCTGCCTTGGTGGGATTTGAACCCAGGTCCCCAGAGCATTACCCCAGGTCTCTGGAATGCCAGCCCAGTAACAATGCCACTATGCCATTGCCTCCTCACCTGATTTTTGGGCATGAAGGGTGTCAAGAGATAGGGCAGGAAAGTAGAGTTGAGGTCGAAGGTCAGCCATGATCTTGCTGAATGGCAGAGCAAGCTCGAGGGCCAAAACGGGCCTACTCCTGCTCCTAATTCTTATGCTACAATTCTGTCACTGGGTTCCTAAAGTGTAAAGTATTCCATTCTCCGACGATAATAGTCTCTTTTCTTTAAGAACACAGGAACTTGCCAAAGGGGAAAAGATATGTACAGCTAAATTAAAAACAAACATTGATGATTAGCAAACAGCAGATGTGCCAGTATCTGCAAGAAATGCGTTGAATATAAATTCAGGAGAACTATTATGCAAAATACATATTTAAAACCTTGACCTGAGCAACTTTCAATGTGTTCTCAGCAATTTTTCTGTTTGCATTTCAAAATTTAAGCAATTTTAAGCTCTGTTTTCTTTTATTTATTGATAAAATTGGCTTTAGTCCCAGCAAATAGTTAGACCAGAGCAATGGCCAGAGTGAATCCTTATTTTTAAATCCCTCCATGGCCTCACCCTCTCCCCTCTACCTTTGTGACCTCTTCTCAGCCCGCAATCCTCCAAGATCACTGTGTTAATACCATCCAAGCCGATTTGTGAAGCCAAAAGACACAGAGCCTTTCTTTATTGAGAGAGGTTACAGACTTGATCAGTCTCAGAGTTCTCCTTCCACTCAATCCAGTGTCCCAGCTGTCCCCTATTTATACATGCTTGCTCTGAACAATGTATAATCTTAAATTGAATTTAATTATATATTTGTGTGTAAAGAAAGGTAAAAATGGTTGCAGTTTCAGTTTGGTTTTGTTTATGAACATTGGTGCTTGGGTGTTTGGATAGACTTGCTACTAAATGGTTTCCAATCTTCTGGGTTTGTTTGTGTGCATACATTTTTAACGGGGTCTTACAACCCCTGAAGTGAAAGAGATGGGTTAAAAGGGGTTGAAAGTTCAGTGATTTTGGAAACAAAACACAAAGTAGAAAATTGTTGCCTAGCGGCAGTGATCCAGTGACACAGAGACAGGGAAAAAAGACAGAAGTTGAGTGGGGGAGAATTCAGAGTATGTGAACCGGAGATTTGAAGTTCTCTGAGAAGAGAAACTGCAAGGCTAGTGGGGCAGTAGTCAACAGAATAATCAGTTATGGGACTCAATAAACTGATCACTGGAAGACTGAGTTTAGGGAGCTCATTTGCTTGCCCTGCAGGTGAAGAATCAGTGAGGTTTAGAGTACAGTTTTTGGATGTCTCGGGGAGAGACACGAGATGGGTTGAGAAGCATTAAGTGAATGCTCAGGAATTCGCAAGAGGATAACCATTTGCAACTGTGGCAATCCCAAGCCTTTGTGTCAAGCAAGTGGTAACTCTTCATTGGTGCATACGTCTGTAAAGATATTGCTTGGGTAAAGGAAAAGTGGGAATTTGAATCGTTCTCTTGTGTTTACATCGAGATCTTTCCGACCTTTTCGTCTGGCGTAATATAGTCCACTTGTCTTGTTTGCATAAGTACTTCCTTTTAGTTTTGAAAGTGCACCAGCAGACTCCTGTGAATCTGTTCAGTAACTTACCTCCATGTTTCTGAAATAAAGTTTGGATTTATCAAGCCAGGTTTCATTCTGGGATCTGACTTGCCCAGTATTAACATCAGCTGGGATTGTAATAGTGCTGAAAATACTCAAGTAAACAATGCCCTTCACTTGTGCATCCCAACAATGTTGCCGCAAGCAGCGGAATGGCCCCTTGTAAGAGTAAAGCAAAGAAGGAGGAGCAGGTGATTAGCCTGGGGCCCCAGGTGGCTGAGGGACAGAATGTTTTCAGAGTTTGCCGCATCTTTGCTTCCTTGAACGATACTTTTGTCCACGTCACCGACCTGTCCGGCAAGGAAACCATCTGCCATGTCACTGTTGGGGGGGGGGGATGAAGGTGAAGGCAGACAGAGACAAGTCCTCCCCGCGTGTTGCCATGTTGGCCACTCATGGCATGTCTCAGCGATGCAAGGAGCTGGGCATCACCGCACTACGTGGCAAACTACACACCACTGGAGGCAACAGGACCTAAAACCCCTGGACGCAGGTGCCCAGTCAGCCCCGAGAGCCCTGGCTCGATCTGGGATGCAGATAGGCCAGGCCAAGGACATTACTCCCAGTCTGTCGGAAGGCACTCCTAGAAAGGGAGGCCGCAGAGGTCATCGCTTGTAAGTGTTTTCTGCATGAGCCATTAGTGTAACTAATAAAAGAGTTCTTCCAAAAAAAACCACCCAAGATAATTAACACTCTGCACTCCTCTAATTCTCCAGCCACCACTGTGCCTTCAGCTGCCTGGGCCCTAAGCTCTGGAATTCCTTAATTCCCTCCTTAAACGTCTCCACCCCTCTCTCCTCCTTCAAGATGCTCCTTAAAGCGCTATACAAATGCAAGTTGCTGTTGTTGAAGGTTGCCACGGCCTTAGCTTGCCTCCATTAACCCCAGATCTCCGTGCGTTGTGAAACTAGAATTTGAACAAACTTGTGCCTCGAACTGGAAGGCCTCCATTTTCCTGATGTGAAATATGTTGAGTCTTTTTTGGCTGGTGGGGGAAGGGGATGTCTTCAGTCGTCTATCGAGTGAGGTAAGTCGGAGAGGACCTTTGGCTAAGCCACATGTTTGGAACCGGGGGATGGTAGCATAATGATAAACGTTCCTCAACCAGGAGCCTGGGCTAATACTCTGGAGACGTGAGTTCAAATCCCATCGTGCTCGCTAGAGGGATTTGAATTCAATTAATAAACGTGGAACAAAATGCCAGTCTTATTCATCAATAGTAACAAAACAACCAGATTGTTGTATGAACCCATTTGGTTTCCCAGTGCCTTTCAGGGGGGGGAAATCTGCCAACCTTACCCGGTCTGGCCTGTGTGTGACTCCAGCCCCACAGCGATGTGGCTGACTCCTCAATGCCCCCTGAAATGGCCAATAAAGCTGCTCGCTTGTAGGCAGTACCCCCTGCCACCCGCTAAGGTGTGATTGCTGGATGGGCAATAAATGCTGACCTGGGGATGGGGATAGGGATAGGGATGGGCGTGCCAGCATTTTCTTATTTTTTGTCCTGGCTTCTCCAGTCTATCCACGTAACTCGAATCCCTCACTCCAGAGCCATTATGGTAGCTCCCTTCTGCATCCTGTCCGAAGCCTCCACATCCTTCCACGTGTAAGCGAGCAGAGAATCTGGTCGGTGGAATATCATGTGGGGAAATGGGAGGTTGTCCACTTTGGCAGGATAAACAGAAAAGCAGAATGTTATTTAAGTGGAGAGAGACGGCAGAATGCTGCAGTGCAGAGGGATCTGGGCGTCCTGGTACATGACTCACGGAAAGTTAGCACGCAGGTACAGCAAGCGATTAGGAAGGCAAATGGGCTGTTAGCCTTTATTGCAAGGGTGAAGGATAAAAGCAGGGTAGCCTTGTCCCACCTGTGCAAGGCATTGGTGAGACCACACTTAGAATACTGTGCGCAGCTTTGGTCCCTTTATGTATGGAAGGATAAACTTACATCGGAGGACAGTTCAGAGAAGGTTCACTCGGCTGATCCCTGGAATGAAGGGGGTTTGTCTTATGAGGAAAGGCTGGGCAGGTTGGGCCAATACCCATTGGAGTTTAGAAGAGTGAGAGGTGATCTTATTGAAACATGTAAGATCCTGAGGAGGCTGGACAGGCTGGATGCGGAGAAGATGTTCCCCCTTGTGGGGGGATCCAGCACTCAGAGGAGCAGTTTCGAAAGCAGTGGTCTATTTAAGATGACGATGGGGAGGAATTTCTTCTCTCAGAGGGTCACTAGTCTGTGGAAGTTCTCTTCCCCAGAGAGCAGTGGAGGCTGGGTCATTGAGTATGTTCAAGGCTGAGGTAGACAGGTTTTTGATCGACAAGGGGGTCAAGGGTTATCGGAGGAAGGCAGGAAAATGGAATTAAAGCCCCAATCAGCTCAGCCACAATCTTATTGAATGGCGGAGCAGGCTTGAGGGGCTGAATGGCCTCCTCCTGCTCCTGTCCCTTGCGCTTTGTATTCTAACTTTAAAGTACAGTGCCTGGCGTTGGGCACGACACTCCGGCTGGGATTGAGTGCCTCACAATTTGAGACGCAGGAAACGGTGACCTCGATAGGAATCGCTTACGACCAGGACGTAGATGGGCCAGCAGAATGGGGCAGGCGAGCGGCAGCTGGACTTTAACGCAGAGGTGCGTGGCGTGACGCGTTTTGGCAGAAGGGGCAGGGAGAGGCAATACTACGGATTCCATGCAGCAGTTCCAAAGAGTGCGCAGGAGCAGAGGGACCCTGGACGCGCACGTGCAACGATCTTGGCAGGTGGCGGTGCACACCGAGACCACGGTCAGTAAGACCTGTGGGATGTTGGGCTTCATGAATAGAGCGACAGAGCAGGGAAGTTACGCTGAACCCTTATAAAGCCCTGGTTAGACCACAGCAGTTCTGGTCACCACTGCTTAGGAGCTGTTCCCATTAAGCTGATGGGACAAGGACCAAGGGACACAGCTTCAAGACGTTGGGCAAGAGATGCGGGGAGAACATAATGAAGGATATTTTTTGTTTCTTATGAAGCGAGTGGCGATGCCCTGGGACCTCGCTGCCCACGAGGAGGGGGCGGGGGGGTGGAAGCTGGGGCGATGAATGATTTCAAAAGGGAGGTTGGATGGGCTCTTGAGTGAAATACAGGGGATAGAGTGAGGATGGGATTGATTGGATTGTTGTGCAGGTCGCCGGTACAGACCCGTTGGGCAGAATGGCCTCTCCTTGCGCCACGAGTGACCCTGAGGGCTGGATTTTACCGCGTTCCCGACTGCCCTGCCAGAAAGCCGGTGGTGGCCAGCCCCACCTCACCGCACCGTACTGACGGCTATCCCACAGCAGCTTGACCCTATCCCTGGAGGAAGGCCTGCCGCAGAGGGCTGATGGCCAACTGGGCAGCTGGCAGCCCTGGAGTCCCAGCAGCGCCACTCCGGGGCGGTGGCCACTGCTGGGAGTACAGGCAGTCCCAGCGAGGAGGTGGCCCGACTCAAGGTAAGTTCGGGGCATTGCCAGGGCCAAGTTCTGCAAGACCCTGGCAACGGTGGTGGGGGTGGGGGGGAGTGGGGTGGGTTTGAGAGACCAAGGGTGGGGGGGTGGGATGGGGGTGGGATGGGGGGGGGGGAGGGGGGTGGAAACCATGAGCTCGGATGTGGGGGTGGGTTGCCCCCAGTGGGCGCAGGGAATCGCCCCAAAGGAGGTCCCTTCCCCCCCCCTCTTGTCTGCCACCAGCCCACTTAGCGAAAGCTGTCAGGCGACCAGCTTGGCATGGGCCTCCCCCATGCCTTCGATAAAATAGTGGCGGGGGAGGGGGGAGGGGGGTGCAGGATGAGGCCCTTAAGTGGGCATTAATTGGTCAGTTGGTCAGTTGAGGGCCTCAATGGGGCCAAGGATGGGCAGGCTGTCCCCGTACAATTTGAGACAGGTCGGAGAGGGCGAGTAGGCAGAGGGCAGGCCACACACTGGATTTAAGGGGAGGTGGTGGCGTAGTGGTATTGTCACTGGGCTAGTGTCCTGGAGACCCAGGGTAATGCTCCGGGGGATCTGGGTTCATAATCCCACTACAGCAGACAGTGGAATTTGAATCCAATAAAAATCTGGAGTTCAAAGTGTGATGTTAGAAAGCCCATCTGCTTCACTTGGAGAAGGAAATCTGCTGTCCTTACCCGGTCTGGCCTATGTGTGACTCCAGACCCCACAGCAATTGTGGTTGCCTCTTAAAGGCACCCTGAACAAGGGCAATTAGGGATGGGCAATAAATTCCATCACTAGCCAGTGACACCCCACATCCCACGAGCAAATAAAAAAAGACATACTCACCAGTCAGCGAGTGGAAAATCCAGCCCTATACCTCGATGACTGCTCTAAACTTGCTAGCTCTTTCACTCATGCTTCACCAGCTTCGTTCTACCGCCCGCAAAGGGCACCCCAGGTCTCTGTCTCTCTCTCTGCCTTGCAACTCCTCTCCCATCACCTGCCCCCAGCGGCTGGCCAGACCCACTTTCAAATCCTTGGACTGCGGGGCAGGTAGAAGCCTATCAGAAATGTAATCCGCTCCATTCTACAATCTGAGAAGGCTCCTGACTGTTAAGGGTTAAACCCGATCTTCCCTCTCCCCAGCTCGGATGCTGTACAGGCTAGGACGTGTGAAGCTGTGGCTCTGCACGGGAAACAAATTTCCGTTGCTGTTGTACAGTTAATCGGGCACATAATCTAACTTCTTAAATAAGGAATATGATTCATATGCGAGTATAATACATCTTTAAACAGGCAGAAAAATGTAATATAAAAAAGATTTTTCTTTGGGGCATGCATCTGAGTCAGGGAAGATTAAGAATTTAAGAATTCCGTTGTAAATAATTTAAAGTATCATATAGTAACGAATACAATTGACATACTTGTGTTCAACTCCAACATGGTCTCGCCCTTCCTCGTGTCGGCAACCTCCTCCAGCCCTATAACCCTCCGAGATCTCTGCGCTCCTCCAATTCCGGGCCCCCTGAGTATCCCCCACCCCCAACCCCGGGTTTAATCGCTCCACCATTGGCGGCCGTGCCTTCAAAGCCCAAAGCCTGGGGGGGTGCCCTGAGCTCTGGAATTCGCTCCCTAATCCTCTCCGTCTCTCTCCTTTAAGATGCTCCTTCAAACCGACCTCTTTGACCCAGCTTTTGGTCGCCTGTCCCTAAACACCTCTTCCTGTGGCTCGGGCAGTCGAATTTTGTTTGATGATGCTCCTGTGAAGTGCTGTCATAGGTGATATGTAAATACAAGTTGTTGTTCAGAAAGGAATATACGATGAAATCACTGCTGAATGGAGATGCAGATTCGATTAACTGGTGTCAGTCTAGTCTTTCCATCATTTGATATTGGATTTCTCACTTCCACTCATGAAGGTGTAGACCAGTTTTGCATATTTTAAAGCATTCTTTCACAGGATGTGGACATTGCTGCCTAGGTCAGCATTTATTGCCCACCCCTAATTGCCCCTTGAGAAGGTGGTGGTGAGCTGCTTTCTTGAACCACTGCAGTCCCTGTGGTGTAGGTACACCCACAGTGCTGTTAGGAAGGGAATTCCAGGGTTTTGACCCAGCGACAGTGAAGGAACGGCCGATATATTTCCAAGTCAGGATGGTGAGTGACTTGGAGGGGAACTTGCAGGTGGTGGTGTTCCCATGTGTCTGCTGCCCTTGTCCTTCTAGATGCAAGTGGCCGTGGGTTTGGAAGGTGCTGTCTAAGGAGCCTTGGTGAGTTGCTGCAGTGCATCTTGTAGATGGTACACACACTG
Source organism: Isurus oxyrinchus (assembly GCA_026770705.1). Classification (NCBI taxonomy): domain Eukaryota; kingdom Metazoa; phylum Chordata; class Chondrichthyes; order Lamniformes; family Lamnidae; genus Isurus; species Isurus oxyrinchus. The sequence continues at coordinate 6,425,887 of JANJGN010000037.1, read as the reverse complement.
CTGCTACTGTGCGTCGGTGGTGGAGGGAGTGAATGTTTGTGGATGGGGTGTCAGTCAAGCGGGGCTGCTTTGTCCTGGATGGTGTCGAGCTTCTTGAGTGTTGTGGGAGCTGCACTCATTCAGGCAAGTGGGGAGTATTCCATCACACTCCTGACTTGTGCCTTGTAGATGGTGGACAGGCTTTGGGGAGTCAGAGTTACTCTCCACAGAATTCTCAGCCCCTGACTTGCTCTTGTAGCCACAGTATTTATATGGCTGGTCCAGTTCATTTCTGATCAATAGTAACCCCCAGGATGTTGATAGTGGGGGATTCCGCAATGGTAATGCCATTGAATGTCAAGGAGCGATGGTTAGATTCTCTCTTGTTGGAGATGGTCACTGCCTGGCACTTGTGTGGCATGAATGTTACTTGCCACTGATCAGGCCGAATCGAAATGTTGAGGAGTTACGAATGGTGCTGAACATTGTGCAGTCTTCAGCGAACACCCCGCTTCTGACCTTATGATGGAAGGAAGGTCAATGATGAAGCAGCTGAAGATGGTTGGGCCGAGGGCACTACCCTGAGGAACTCCTGCAGTGATGTCCTGGAGCTGAGATGACTGATCTCCAACAACCACAACCATCTTGCCTTGTGCTAGGTATGACTCCAACCCTGATTCCCGTTGACTGCAGTTTTGCTTGGGCTCCTTGAGGCCACACTTGGTCAAATACGGCCTTCATGTCAGGGGCAGTCACTCCTGGAGTTCAGCTCTTTTGTCCATGTTTGAACCAAGGCTGTCATGAGGTCAGGAGCTGAGTGGCCCTGGTGGAACCCAAACTAGGCATCAGTGAGCAGGTTATTGCTAAGCAAGTGCCGCTTGATAGCACTGTTGATGACCCCTTCCATTGCTTTGCTGAGATTGAGAGCAGATTCATGGGGTGGTAATTGGCTGGGTTGGGTTTGTCCTGCTATTTGTGTGCAGAACATACCTGGGCAGTTTTCCTGGGTAGATGCCAGTGTTGTAGCTGTACTGGAACAGCTTGGCTAGGGGCACGGCAAGTTCTGGAGCACAAGTCTTCAGTACTATTGCCAGAATATTGTCAGGTCCCATAGCCTTCAACCGTTTCTTGATATCACGTGGAGTGAATCGAATTGGCTGAAGACTGGCATCTGTGATGCTGGGGACCTCCGGAGGAGGCTGAGATGGATCATCCAGTCGGCACTTCTGGCTGGTAGGGTACTAAGCTTCCCCCGGTTCTGTAAATGGGAAGTCTGCGGAGAGTAACTCACCCCCTGACTCCCCAAAGCCTGTCACCATCCACAATTCTGCATCAGTTGACCATACTGAACATGTGATCCAGACCAAATTGTAGGAATATCGATGTCCCAGTAATTTCTTACATTGCTCACTCTTGTTTCTCAATCAAAGTTACCTTTAATGATATCACATTGACTGTGGTGTTAAAGCAGTTTCCACAGCATCATGAAGGCAGTATCAAGCTGTGCTCGTGCCTTTTAAATACAGAGGCCTCTACATCAGGGCAGACAAGCGATCAGCTCCCTCATAACTCTTCGCGTTTAAGATCTACCCTGATCTTTTGACCTCATTCCTTCCTTGGTAACTGGGTTAGGAATTCGCTCCCTCGCTACCCTTTTAATCCAAGGATCAGGACAAGGGCCATTGCTTTCCCGTCAATATATTAGTGACCTAGATTTGGGTGTACAGGCATTATAGAAAAGGCAGGAATTTCAAAAAGGCAGGATATTTCTTAAATGGTCAGAGTCTGGGGACTGTTGATGTCCAGAGGGACCTGCATGTCTTTGTTCATGAATCACTAGAAGTCTGCATGCAGGTACAGCAGTAATTAAGAAGGCAAATGGTACGTGGGCCTTCATCGCCAGGGGATTTGAGTACAGGAGTAAAGATGTCTTGCTGCAATTGTATAGAGACTTGGTGAGACCACACCTGGAGTAGTGTATACAGTTTTGGAACAAAAACAGAATTACCTGGAAAAATTAAGCAAGTCTGGCATCATTGGCGGAGAAGAAAAGAGTTGACGTTTCGAGTCCTCATGACCCTTCAACAGAACTGATTGAATATTAGGACAGGGGTGAAATATAAGCTGGTTTAAGGTTGGGGGGTGCGGTGGGGGGAGAGAAGTGGGGATGGGTGTGGTTGTAGGGACAAGCAAGCAGTGATAAGAGCAGATAATCAAAAGATGTCACAGACAAAGGAACACAGAGGTGTTGAAGGTGGTGATATTATCTAAACGAATGTGCTCATTAAGAATGGATGGCAGGGCACTCAAGGTACAGCTCTAGTGGGGGTGGGGTGGTAAGACTAACAGGGCATACAAGATTTAAAAATAATGGAAATAGGTGGGGAAAGAAAAATCTATATAAATTATTGGAAAAAACAAAAGGAAGGGGGAAACAGAAAGTGGGTGGGGATGGAGGAGGGAGCTCAAGACCTAAAGTTGTTGAACTCAATATTCAGACCGGAAGGCTGTAAGGTGCCTAGTCAGAAGATGAGATTTTGTTCCTCCAGTTTGCGTTGGGCTTCACTGGAACAATGCAGCAAGCCAAGGACAGACATGTGGGCATGAGAGCAGGGTGGAGTGTTAAAATGGCAAGCGACAGGGAGGTTTGGGTCATTCTTGCGGACAGACCGCAGGTGTTCTGCAAAGCGGTCGCCCAGTTTACGTTGCTTGCCATTTTAACACTCCACCCTGCTCTCTTGCCCACATGTCTGTCCTTGGCTTGCTGCATTGTTCCAGTGAAGCCCAACGCAAACTGGAGGAACAGCACCTCATCTTCCGACTAGGCACTTTACAGCCTTCCGGACTGAACATTGAATTCAACAACTTTAGGTCTTGAGCTCCCTCCTCCATCCCCACCCCCTTTCTGTTTCTTCCCCCTTCCTTTTGTTTTTTCCAATAATTTATATAGATTTTTCTTTTCCCACCTATTTACATTATTTTTAAATCTTGTATGCCCTGCTACTCTTTCCACCCCATCCCCACTAGAGCTGTACCTTGAGTGCCCTGCCATCCATTCTTAATGAGCACATTCGTTTAGATAATATCACCACCTTCAACACCTCTGTGTTCTTTTGTTCCTTTGTCTGTGACATCTTTTGTTTATCTGCTCCTATCACTGCTTGCTTGTCCCTACAACCACACTGCCCCCACTTCTCTCCCCCCATCGCACCCCCCCGCCCCACCTTAAACCAGCTTATATTCACCCCTTTCCTAATATTCATTCAGTTCTGTTGAAGGGTCATGAGGACTCGAAACGTCAACTCTTTTCTTCTCCGCCGATGCTGCCAGACCTGCTGAGTTTTTCCAGGTTATTCTGTTTTTGTTTTGGATTTCCAGCATCCGCAGTTTTTTGTTTTTATACAGTTTTGGTCTCCTTATCTAAGGAAGGATATACTTGCCATCGAGGGGGTGCAGCGGAGATTCACCAGACTGATCCCTGGGGTAGCGGGATTGTCTTATGAGGAGAGATTGAGGAAGCTGGGCCTGTGTTCTCTAGAGTTTAGAAGACTGAGAGTTCATCTTACTGAAACTTACAAAATTCTTACAAGGTGTGACAGGGTAGATGTAGATAGGATGTTCCTCCCGGCTGGTGAGTCTAGAACGAGGGGACACAACCTCAGAATAAGAGGTCGGCCATTTAAGACTGAGATGAGAAGGAATTTGTTCACTCAGAGGGTGGTGAATCTTTGGAATTCTCTACCCCAGAGTGCTGTGGTAGCTCAGTCACTGAGTATGTTCAAAACAGAGGTCAATAGATTTCCGGAGATTAATGACATCAAGGTTTATTGAGATAGTGGGAAAAGTGGTGTAGAGATAGATGGTCAGCCACGATCTGTTTGAACGGCAGAGCAGGTTCGATGGGCCAAATGGCCTACTCCCACTCTATGTACACATATCAGAAAGGTGACAGGGCAGCTTGAGAAAGTGATTCAAAAGGCTTACAGGACCCCTGGACTTTAAAAACAGACAAAGCGAATACAAAAGCAAAGAAGCTACCTATATCAAACACAGGTTTGGCCTCAGCTGGAGTGTTGTGTCCAATTCTGGGCACCGCGCTTTTGGAAAGACTTTAGAGAGGCTGCGGAAAAGAGTTACTACAATGGCTCCAGGGATGAGGGGCATTGGTCCCGTGGATAGATTGGAGATGGTGGGGTCGTTGTGCTTAGAGAAGAGAAGGCTGAGATGAGATTTTAACAGAGGCGTGCAAATCGATGAGGGGCCTGGACAGAGTGGATCGAGAGAAACCGTCCCTACTGGCTGAAGGGCCAAGAACCAGAGGGCGCTGATTTAAGGCAATTGGCAAAGGAACCAAAGGCAGCTGATTAGGCAGTGGTTGGGGGTCTGGAATTTACGGCCTGAGACTGTGGTGGAGGCAGGTTCAACTGAGGCTTCCAAAAGGGAATGGCATCCTTATCTGAAGAGAGAAATATTGCAGGGCTGGGGGAAAAGGGCAGTGGGGGGAGGAGGGGAGGAGGGGAGGAGGGGAGGGTGGGGGGGAGGGGTGGTGGCAGTGGGACTATCTGAAGTGTTGCAGAGAGCTAGGAATGGACATGATGGACCAAATGGCCTCCTTGCATGCTGTTATGTACGATTATATCATTCTATGTGGGAGCAACCCACTAGCTCAATGACAATTAGGGATGAACAATAAATGCTGGACTTAAAGTCAAAATTAGAACAAGCTCAATGGGCTGTATGCCCCAATCGTAAATGGCCTTATTTGAGGCTATACCCTCCAGCTCTCCAACCTCTGAGCATCTACCCTGTCAAGCCCTTGAATATATTGTCTACATTTCAGTGAGATCACCTCTCATCCTTCTAAACACTGGTAAATATAGAGAGCCTTTCTTCTCAAACTATATGTTTTTAGTTCGCATAGAGTGTTTGCAGCGCAGAAGAGGCCATTTGGCCCACTGAGTCCATGCTGGCCCTCTGCAGCCCAAGAGTGCCTTACACTACTCAGTGCTTAACATTGTCATGCATCCTTTACTATGAGTTACGCTCTGTGTGTCCCCAGAATGGTGAGAATGTGGAACGCGCTACACAGGGAGTGGTCGAGGCGAATAGTGTAGGTGCATTGAAGGGGGAGGCTGGATAAACACACAAGGGAGAAAGGAGTAGAAAGATGTGTTGATGGGGTGAGATGAAGAGGTGGTGGGAGGAAACGAGGAGCAGGAGTTGGCCATTTGGCCCTTCGAGCCTACCCCGCCATTCAGTAAGATCATGGCCGATCCTCTATCAGAAACCCCCTTTTAACATTAGGCACCCCTTCCTTAATGTTCAGTGACTGTACAACCACCACCCCCCCCTCATTCCTGCACTCCCCCAAAGCCCCAATCCCGCACTGTCCGCCTCCCCAGGCCTTCCCTACCCTGCCCACCCTGAGACCCCCAAAATCACACCTGGGGAATCCCAGGACTTAGGGGCAGGATTTTCCCCTGGTCGGGTAGGTGGGCCCGGGAACAGCCACGAGGTGGACCGCCGCCCGCGATCGGGCCAATTAACGGCGTGAAACACGCGCTAAGAGCCTCGGCGCTGCCGGGGGTTTGGGGGTGGGGGGGGCGCGGTGGTGGGGAGTCACATGAAGAGGGGCATAGAAAAAAGTGATGCTAAAAATTTTTCATTGTTTTATTTTTTTAGTCACTGTTGGAAACCTCATCCCGCCCGTGGATGAGCTTTTGAGAAAAATGCAAAGGCCGCCTGGTCTATTGGCCCACCCGGCCAACCGAGTACCAACTAATTTATTGCTTCAGGGGCCTTTGCAGGCCTCTGATTCGTTGGCAGGTGCGCTGCCGCCTCTTGAGCGCGCACTATGACGTCGGGACGCTCGGCCAGCGCCCACTGCGTGCGATTTCACTGCCGTTCGGGCCGCAAAATCCTGCCCTTCCGCCTCCGGGAACGGCCTGCAGTCCCAGCCCTGTCCACCGCAGCTGGTGGCGCCGCAGAGGCCAGAGAGAGCTGCCGGCCAATCGGATTGACTGACCTCCCCTCCACCCCACCCACGCCCCCAGCTCTCTAAGGCGGGGCCTCCGGGGACTGCCTGCAGTCCCAGCCCTGTCCACCGCAGCTGGTGGCGCCGCAGAGACCAGAGAGAGCTGCCGGCCAATCGGATTGACTGACCTCCCCTCCACCCCACCCACGCCCCCAGCTCTCTAAGGCGGGGCCTCCTCCTGAGTGAGGGGTGGAAATCCCACCTCCAGCCAATTAACACTCGAGTATTAAGTATGAAGTCAAGCTCTTTGATCATAGGAATAGCAAAGCAGATTATTTTTCGAAAGTGTTGACACGCAAAGAGACTTGGGTTCGCTTGTTGAAGCAACACATTAAGTTAGCCTGCAGGTGCAGCAAGCAACTTGGAAGGCAAGTTGGTCTTTATTGCAAAGGGATTGATGTACAAGAATAAAGAAGCCTTGCTACAGTTGTACAGGGTTTTGGTGGGACCACATCTGGAACCATGTGTGCAGTTTTGGTCTCCACATTTAAGGAAGGATAGACTTGTACTGGAGGCAGTACAGTGAAGGTTCACTAGATTGGTCCCTGGGATGAGGGGGTTGTCCTATGATGAGTAAACTGGGCTTATATTCTCTGGAGTTTTGAAGGATGAGGGGCCATCTCATTGAAACCTACAAGATTCTGAAGGGGTTGTGACAGGGTGGAGGCTGAGAGATTGTTTCCCCTGGTCGGGGAATCTAAAACACGGGGGGACACAGTCTCAGGTTAGGGGCCGATCCATTTAGGACTGAGATGAGGAGAAATTTCTTCACTCAGAGGGTTGTGAACCTTTGGGATTCACTACCCCAGAAGGTTGTGGATGCTCCGTCGATGAATACATTGAAGGCTGCGGAACAGACCGATTTTGGGTCTCTCAGGGGATGAAGGGATATGAGGAGTGGGCGGGAAAATGGAGACGGAGCCCGAGATCAGCCACGATCGTCTTGAGTGGGAGAGCAGGGTCGATGGGCCGAATGGTCAACTCCTGCTCTGCTTTCCCGTGGCTCTTGTGCTCTCCTCCCTCGCCCCTTCCCACAGTAGCCAGACGTGCCACGCGTCATGGGCAACTCAACCAAGATAAGCTAATACAGCACTAACACAAGGATTAAACCCAATGACTCTTGCTGCTCTACAATTCTCAAGCAACGTCGATTTTATCAGTGAGCCCTGAGACGATCCTGTGCACTGTTAGCTTAAGAGCTGCTGGATAAATAGAGGTTCTTTCATTGTTGCAGAATTATCCCCCAGTGGGATTGTGCAGTGATTTTTCATCTGATCGTTTGAATGCAGCTTCTATTTCCTTCACCCTGATATTTATGTTCTGGCTGCTTAGGGAATGTGACTCTTTTCAGACTGTTGACAAATACATGTATATCAGCACTCGGGTGGTTGAAATATTACTATGCTTCAAAGACTATTGTTTAGATTGGATTGAGCTAGCAGAAACAACTCCTTTCCAAACACTACGCGCTGGCTCAGAAGTTACACTAATCCCCTGAAACCAGAGCTTCAGGAGATTTGTCTGTCGGCTACTTTGAATTGCCCTGTTAGCCAGCCAACAAAGGCAGCCACTGTCGGTTTGGGTGGCCGATGGTGCTTGGAAGTGCGCCCCTTTCCCTCCCACCTTCCCCCATCGTAAGCCAGGGAAGGAGAGGGACCGGCAGGTTCGACTCAGCCCTGCCGGGTTTCCGGTTGGGAATTCCGAGCCGCTCCCTGCTTTGACGTCGGCTCCCGCTGGAAGTGCGGAGTGATTCATAAGCGCGCTGCGTTCGTTCCTGAGCATCGCCAGGCCGTTGCCTCTTGGGGTTGGTGAGCCCACCTCTTGGACTATCCCAGTCCGTGCAGGATAAGTACACCCACCGTGCAGTGAGGGAGGGAGTTCCAGGATGTTCATCCAGCGACAGGGAAGGAATGGCTGATAAATCAACCCTGATAACCCCCATCCTCAAAAGAAAACCCACGCACAAACTCTCTTCCCTTCCAGGTGGCCCTCTGACTCTCTCCCTAAGATCTTCAAATGTCGTACTGCCTTCCAATTCTTTGGGCATCTTTCCTCCAATTTCTAATCACTCCTAATAGGTTTCTATCCTGCCACAACTCTGAAATGTGCTCAGCAACTCAAAGCTGACATCCTCCGTGATGCTAACCTTATTATCCACCTCTTTCAGCCATCAGCATGTTTACTGTGCTTCAGACTGTCCCTGCAGCAGACACACCACCACCTGCAAGTTCCCCTCCGAGCCGCTCACCATCCCGACTTGGAAATATATCGGCCGTCCCTTCACTGCCGCTGGGTCAAAACCCTGGAACTCCCTCCCTAACAGCACTGTGGGTGTACCCACACCCCAGGGACTGCATCGGTTCAAGATGGCCGATCACCACCGCCTTCTCAAGGGGCAGTTAGGGATGGGCAATAAATGCTGGGCCCAGCCAGCGACGCCCACTTCCCGTGAGGAAATAAGACAAAGCTTCTCTTCTGCTGCCCGTGATTGGGTCCAGTCTTACCTGTCGGGATTATGGGACAGAATATCTCCAGCGTCAGCCTGTCTTCCCTCTCTGCTCCCTCCTGAGTGTTCCAAGCCACTGCCCCCCCTGTCCCTCATGTGAATGCTTCCTCTAGGCCCGATACCGTCCACACGAGTGGCGTCGCCTCCCCCGCACGTGGATTGGTGGCACCCAGCTCCGCCTTGCTCCCGTCCTCCTTTGACCCTGCGCTGCACTGCGCCCCCTGGTGTCAGGCTGCTTGCCCGACACCTTGCCTCGCATGGGGCCATCATTGACCGTTGGAAGGGCCCGAGCCGTCGTCTTTGGGAGCGGCCATTCCACGGCCATCGAACTTCTCCCCTTTGCTAGCTGCTGTCTCAGGTTGAACCAGACAGCCCATGACCTCAGTGTTCGCCTCCAAGCTAAACATCTGACCGCCTTCACCACAAAGACAGCTATTGTTGCGTTCCCCCGCAACATGACCCACCTCCCCTTACTACGTGAGGCATGTTGAGTTCAATAACCGGATTCCGTGCTCTAAATCACCAGCTCGGCCCCTTTGATGCTGTAATTTTCAACCACGCCTTAGTCAACTCCTAGGAGGCTTCCCAATTTCAACCCTCTCAACCTCAGCTCATCCAAAATGCTTGTCGTCCATGTTCTATCCTGTACCAAATCCTCATTACCACTGTTCTTATTGACTTACCTTGCCTCTGGCTCCGCTCATATGTAATACCTTTATTCTTGTATTCAAATGTGTTCGTGGTCTCACCAATTCCCTACCCCCATTTCCTTCTTATCTTCTCCAGCCCTACGCCCATCCTCCCGCCAAATTCCTTCTTTTCTCTCACTCTTGGCCTGTTGTCCATCTGCCCAATCCTGCACACCGGCACATTGTGCTGCCTCAGAATCCCTTGCTGCGTTTCCTGGCCTCTGGAATTCCCTTGGGAAGCACATCCGCCTCTTCATCTCGCGGTCCTCCTTCAAGACTCCGCTCCGAGATCTCCGCGCGCCTCCGAATCTGGTCTCTTGAGCGCCCCACCCCCCCCTGCGATTGGGCGACTGTGCCTCCAACTGCCTGGGGTCCCTAAGCTCTGGAATTCCCTCCCTAAACCTCTCTGCATCTCTCTCCTCCTTTAAGATGCTGCTTAATAACCAACCTCTTTGACCAAGCTTTTGGTTACCTGTTCCTGAATATCTCCCCATGTGGCTTGGGGTGGGGGGGGCAAAATTTTGATTGATAACACTCCTGTTTAGCACCTTGGAATGTTTATTCAAGGCGCTATATAAATGCAAGTCTGTTCTGTTGTGAAACCCACCTCTTTTACTAAGCCATAGGTCCCCCTTACATCCTACTTTTACACGGTGTCAATTATTTTCATTGCTGGAGAGGGTCCAGAGGAGGTTCACGAGAATGATCCCAGGAATGAAAGGTTTAACATATGAGGAACGTTTGAGGACTCTGGGTCTGTACTCGATGGAGTTTAGAAGGATGAGGAGGGATCTGATTGAAACTTACAGAATACTGAAAGGCCTGGATAGAGTGGACGTGGGGAAGATGTTTCCATTAGTAGGAGAGACTAGGACCTGAAGGCACAGCCTCAGAGTAAAGGGAAGACCTTTTAGAACAGAGATGAGGAGAAACTTCTTTAGCCAGAGAGTGGTGAATCTATGGAATTCATTGCCACAGAAGGCTGTGGAGGCCAGGTCATTGAGTGTATTTAAGAGTGAGATAGATAGGTTCTTGATTGGTAAGGGGATCAAAGGTTACGGGGAGAAGGCGGGAGAATGGGGTTGAGAAACTTATCAGCCATGATTGAATGGCGGAGCAGACTCGATGGGCCGAATGGCCTAATTTCTGCTCCTATGTCTTATGGTTTTATGGCCTTAAGAGCTTTAGAATTCCTTTCCATGTTATTGGCAGTTTACAAATATGCGATTCAGTCACAGCTGAGCTCAGCTGATGCTGGGCAAAGGATGTAACAGCTGCCCTTAACACCCTGGGCTATGGGGCGAAGGTGCAATCATCCCTGAAAAGCCCCCCCTCGGTCGGAGAATGGTAAACCCTCGCTGTCTTGAGCTCCCAAAGAGTCGGAGCAGCCCCTCAAGTCCCTGAATGACACTCAATTCAAGGAGAACGGGGACAATTCCACCCCCCCCACCCCCTGTTCTTCTCCCAACGGGACCTTTCACCTCCGCCCGAGGCAGCAGACCAGGGCCTCAGCTCAGCGCCTCACCCGAACGGGCGCTGCTAGTGGTTTCTGTGAGCAAGCGGGCAGTGCGGTTGGAGCACATAGCAGTGAGCTGAACCGGTGCCCTCTGAGCACCAACGTCTGTCGCTCCACAAAGACGGTGGGCGGGAATACGCGGCAGTGGAAAAGAGGGAAGCAAAGGCTTGCACTGTGTAAAATTTCAGCTCACTGCGTTTTGGGACATCCCGCTTCAATTTAAAAATAAATAAACTCTTACTGTCTGAGGCAGGAGCTCCGAGAAGCTCGGACAGGCTAGACAGCAAGATTTATGACAGAGATTACCTGCTGCAACAGGGGTGTCAGCCAGTGCAAAAGTAATATTGCTGAGAAGGCTGGGAGAGGCCCTGCTAGTAATTCTGCTGCCCAAAGACAGTTTGAGTGTATGGCTGGGACTGGAGGGGCTAGGGTGGGTGCAGGGTGCCTGTGTACAATGCGAAAGGGGCTGGTATGAAGGCAAAACAGCCCGAGATATCTGTTAATGTCCTCTGGATATTATTAGCCTGATGAACGGTAATTATGCTGGTGCGTTCTCCGTGGCAAACCCTCGTCCACTTGCCAACCAGTCAGCATGCTCTTCTCAGGCAGTGTAAATTGTTGCTGCGTTTACAATTTGGCATTCTTGCGAATTGACCTGATGAGTGCAAGACGAAAAGTTTTGACAGCCTGTCTCTTTTCTCAGCTGTACTTATATCAATTACCCAGAACGACAAAGACAGTAAAAACTGGGAAATAAGAGTACTGGCCTGAACTGTTTTTCCCTTCTGGGTATATATATTAATGACCTGCACTTGGGCAGGCAGGCATCATTCTAAAGCTTGCTGATGATACAAATCTCAGAACTGCAGCAAACGGTAAGGAGAATAGTGACAGACTTGAGGAGGATCAGACAGACAGCCTGGTGAAATGGGCAGACATACGACAGATGCAGTTTAGTGTGAAGTGATCCATTTTGGTAGCAAGAATGAGGGGAGGCAATCTTAAAGGATGTGCAGGAACAGACAGACCTAGGGTGCAGGTACTCAAATGATTGCACAGTGTTCAGCACCATTCGCGACTCCTCAGATACTGAAGCAGTCCATGTCCAAATGTAGCAAGACCTGGACAATATCCAGGCTTGGGCTGACAAGTGGCAAGTAACATTCGCACCACACAAGTGTCAAGCTATGAGCATCTCCAACAAAAGAAAATCAACCCCTTGACATTTGATGGCATTACCATCACTGAATCCCCCACTATCAACATTCAGGGGTGTACCATTGAACAGGAACTGAACTGGACCAGCCATTTAAACACTGTGGCTACAAGAGCGGGTCAGAGACTAGGAATCCTGCAGCGGGTAACTCACCTCCTGACTCACCAAAACCTGTCCACCATCTACAAGGCACAAGTCAGGAGCGTGATGGAATACTCCCCACTTGCCTGGATGAGTGCAGCTCCCACAACACTCAAGAAGCTCAACACCATCCAGGACAAAGCAGCCCCGCTTGATTGGCACTCCATCCACAAACACTCACTCCCTCCACCACCGACGCACAGTAGCAGCAGTGTGTGTACCATCTACAAGATGCACTGCAGCAACTCACCTAGGCTCCTTTGACAGCACCTCGCAAACCCACGACCTCTACCATCTAGAAGGACAAGGGCAGCAGAAACATGGGAACACCACCTCCTGCAAGTTCCCCTCGGAGCAGTGGGGGTGTTTCCCTGCTGCAGATGTGGCGAGACTTTCAAACGCCCACTGACTTCAGCAGGACCTGAGGGGTCCCACCCAGTGGGAGGAGGGGCCGGAAAATCCCAGCCTCTATTTTGGTGCGCCTGAGCTGAATATCCACACAAGCTATATTTATACGTACCCTCACCACCCTGACTTGGAAATATATCGGCCGTTCCTTCACTGTCACTGGGTCCAAACCCTGGAACTCCCTCCCTAACAGCGCAGTGGGTGTACCTACACCACAGGGGACTGCAGCGGCTCGAGAAGGTGGCTCACCCCCACCACCACCTTCTGAAGGGGCAGTTAGGGATGGGCAATAGATGCTGGGTCCAGCCAACGACGCCCACATCCCCATGAACGAATCAGAAGCAGAAGCGGAGAGGAGGCTACGCCGACCCAGCAGGGGCTGAGCTCCAGAGAACCGACGGGTGCCGCGGCTTCAGGTGAAGGTGGGGCTGTTAAATTGACCGGCTGGCTAAAACGAAATGTGGGCAAACCACAGGAGCACGACGCAAGCGGGCGTTGAGAAAATCCGATGGCTCTCCCCTGGACGTAACTCAGCCTAGACAAGGTGGAATCAAAGAAGCTTTTTAGGGAAAGGATACATGCAAATATAGTGCCTATAGGCGCGAGATTCAGCTTGGGAATGCCAAAAGAGGGGCTGGCATTTTCAGGCCTCCCCTCCGCTAAACCCCTCCCCCCACCCCAACCACCCCAACCCTCGCTGGGCAGGACTGTCCGGTTCTGCTGAGTTCAGCAGACGTCCGGCGCACGTCCGCTGCGGGGAAAGACTCCCACAGTTGCCCACCGGAAAACTCCGGCCCGGAGCCTTTCATTTCCGCACCTTCGGACATCGCTTCCCGAAATTCTTCCCCCCCCCCCCCCCACCCACACCGGGTGTTGCCCCGTTTTTAATTCCCCGGACTCCGTGTGACCTCCCCCTCTCCCCAACCCTGCCCCCCCCCCCCCCCCCCCCCCCCCAACTCCCCACGCGCCCAGAGATGAAATTCGGGGGCGTTTGAGAGGAAGCGGCGGGAGAGCAGTGGGGGCTTTCAGCTGCCGAGCAAGGGGCGGCGTGGTTGGGGGAGGGTGGGGGGGGGCGGAAGTGGTGGTTGGCGAGGCGGGGAGTGTGCAGGCCATCTGTCAGGATGTGCGTCCTCTGTGTCGGGAAGAAACCGTGAGGATGGGGAAGGGCCTCGCTGGCGGCCATCGCTGCCCCTGTCCGCGTGACCCCGAAACCCTGCCTCGTGACCCCGCTGGCAGGAGGGAGAGGGGGTCGTGACCCCCCAGATTGGGGCAGGCCTGCCTTAGGAGGGCCCCCCAAAGCGTGTCACACCCAACGAATGGCAGTCGCTGTTGTAATGTCGGAAAACGCGGCGGCCAAGGTGCGCATAGCAAGCCCCCACAAACAGGAACCCTGTCGCCTATGACGTTGATTCCGGAGTTCCTATGTAGGACACCGGAGAGCACCTCCCTGCTTTTCTTTCCCAACCTCGGATGAAGGGGGTAATCTTACGAGGAAAGGCTGGACAGGCTGGGCCTGTATCCATTGGAATTTAGAGGAACGAGAGGCGATCTTATTGAAATGTTTAAGACTCTGAGGGTGGATGCGGAGAGGCTGTTTCCCCTTGTGGGAGAGACCAGAACGAGGGGACAGAGTTTAAAAATAAGGGGTCTCCCATTTAAGACGGAGATGAGGAGAATTTTTTTCTCTCAGAGGGTCGTGAAAACATGTAACAATGAACAATCAATTATTGGACGAGCAGTCAGTGGGTCTGTATTCATGTTGTGCTGCATCCATCTCTCAAATGAGATGTTCTGACCTAGGTCACTATCTGGTGGACGTAAAAGATGTATGGGGGGATTTTCTTCCCCAGAGAGTGTTGGAGGCGGGGGTCACTGAATATTTTTAAGGCAGAGGTAGATAGATTCTTGACTAACAAAGGGGGGTGGGGGGTCAAAGGTTATTGGGGGTAGGCGGGAATGTGGGGCTGAGGTTACAGTCAGAAAAGCCATGATCTTATTGAATGGTGGAGCAGGTTCGAGGGGCTGAATGGCCTCACTCCTGCCCCTAATTCATATGCCTGTATGTGTCCGCGTGATCTTTTATGTCCACCAGATAGTGAACCTGGGTCAGAACATCTCATTTGAGAGATGGATGCGATATAACATGAATACAGGCCCACAGATTGCTCGTCCAGTAATTGATTGTTCATTGTTACATGTTAATTACCTGGAACTGTGTTATGAAACTGTAGTTATTCAGAGGTTCATGGCAGAACCCTGTTCTCTCTAGGGCCATTTCCTTCAAAGTACAATTATTACGAAAATGGAAAAGGAATTGGAATAAATATTTGATTCAGAGTTGGCCGCTGGTGTTAACTGGGAGCGCTCTTGCCTGTGTGGGCTCAAGACCCGCTCCAGAGACTTGAGCACACAAATCTAGGCCGACACACCCAGTGCCGGCGCTGAGGGAGTGCTGCACTGTCAGAGGCGCCGTCTTTCGGATTGACGCGCTGAACCGGGGCCCTGTCTGGAGCTTCAAGCGAGAGCTTCCTAACTCAAAGCTGAGCCGACAGGGCCAAGGTGACGCTGTACAACGGGCGAGGGTTACAAAGGAGGGGCGGAGTGGAGGAATTTGGGCGCAATTGGGAGATTTCAATATCGATTACGATATCCAGAGGAGTGGCCTTCATTCTTATTTCTAATAAGTAGCAGTGAATTTCGGATGATTTTCAAATGACTCGGGGCTGGATTTTCAGGCCGGCACCTGGGTGGGGATGGGAGGTGAATATAGCCCCCGCTGGTCGCTTCTATTCCATCCCCTGGCCATTTTTGCAGAGGCAGCTTTGGGGGGGGGGGGGGGGGGTGGGGGGGGTGGAGGGAGTGTGGCAGGGCTGCCCGTGGCGGCTGGACCAGCCCAGCTCATTGGGTGCCACTTAACGCCAGCCAAGGGGGGCGGGGGGGGCAAAATGGGATTTTCCAGTCAACCTTCACGCTCCCACAAGGGTTGCCAACTGTGCTTCGATGTATTCCTGGAGGATTCATCACATGACTTGACCACCCCCCTCCCCCACGCTCTAGCCACTAGTCGGCCAACACATCCATCCTTGTGACGTACGGCCTTCCTTAGCCAATCGGAAAGCTAAAAGGCTCATGACCCAATTGGATGAGCTTGACTCTCAGCCAGACAGCCTGTCACACCACGGGTTTTCAATATCTTATTACCCGGCTAAAAAGAAATACCCAAAGGAAATGACCCAAAAAAAAAAATCAGTCTTTTTTAATGTCCCAGCGATTCTTCCACAGATTTTCCTGGAGACTGACCTTCGATTCCTGGAGACTCCAGCACCCACGGGTGGCAGGGGACATCTTAGGTGCTTTGAAGCAGCCTCCTGTTGCCAGGCAAGAGCACAGAGCTCCACGCGGACCAAGAGACCCTCCCTGACGCCCTGGGTGCAGGAGAGGTACCAGGCTGCCCATGTAGAGAGACTCCCCCCCCCAACCCCACCCCCCCTCCGACCCCCCCAAGCCCCTCCCTCGCAGTGACGTCCTTGCTGCAGAGGGCCATTTTAAAAAAAAAATATTAAGGTTAAAAAAACCCATTTGAAACAGAGATGAGGCGAAATATTTTTCTCTCAGAGGGCCCCGAGTCTTTGGAACTCTGGCCCTGA
Organism: Isurus oxyrinchus; assembly: GCA_026770705.1. Taxonomy (NCBI): domain Eukaryota; kingdom Metazoa; phylum Chordata; class Chondrichthyes; order Lamniformes; family Lamnidae; genus Isurus; species Isurus oxyrinchus. Next base: position 6,409,751 of record JANJGN010000037.1, on the reverse strand, counting down.
TGAAGGCCGTGGGAGCAGGGCCTTTGGATATTTTTTGAGGCAGAGGTGGATAGATTCTTGGTAAGCGAGGGGGGGGGTGGGGCCGAAAGGTTATCGGGCGGTCGGCAGGAATGTGGTGTTGAGGGTTACCATCAGATCGGCCATGATCCAATTAAATGGCGGAGCAGGCTCGAGGGGCTGAATGGCCGACTCCTGCTCCTTGTTCGTATGTATGTTCGTGATCTTAACCTAAAAGCGGCCTCCCTGTTACTTAACTTCCCAAGTGGCCTGCTGCTCCATCTATTCCTGATTCAGTTGTGTCCCAGACCAATATCCGTATTGCACCAACATTAAGGCCACAGGCCTCTATTGGAGCTCCAGCTCCAACAGCCCACCCATTGCCCTTAATTCGATAGACAACCTGTCTCCTGGCCAAATAAGGAGGGTGGTGGGGGCCTGAAAATCCTGGTGAGTGATTTTTTACCCCAGGGGGGTGAGATGCCGGACCTGGGAACAGACCTGACCTCTGTGAGTCCAGAACTAGGGGGGTCACTGTTTTAAAATTAGGGGTCACCCTTTTAGGGACAGAGATGAGGAGAAAGTGTTTTCTGTCAGAGGATTGTGCGACTTTGGAACTCTCGGCCTCAGAAGGCGGTGGAGGCGGGGTCACTGAATATTTTTAAGGCGGAGGTAGATAGATTCTTGTTAGGCAAGGGGATCAAAGGTTATCGGGGGGTGTAGATGGGAATGTGGAACTCGAAACACAAACAGATCAGCCATGATCTTATTGAATGGTGGAGCAGGCTCGAGGTGCCGAATGGCCTCACTCCTGCTCCTGTTTCGTATGTTCCCACCTTCAGTGGGAAGATCCAAGGGTCTGGACAGGCATCTCGTTGAGCCAGGCCAAGAGGCCGTCCTCTCCTGACCCCTGGAAAATGCAATTTGAGGGCCGCTTCCATCACGCTTTGCGGCGGACACAAGAAAGCCCAGTCAGGACTGAGTTTGGCTCTGAGTGCCTGAGTGGTCGACCTTCCTCAGGGGCAGGAGCGCCTCTCTTGTTCGGAGCACGTGGAAGGGGAGAGGCCCCTGTGTGTTCAGCAGGATGCAGCCGGAGAGGGGGGTGAGGGGGGGTGGGGGAGGGCCGAGGATGTTTTGTGGGGCCCGCTGTCGGCAGGCAAGATGGCGGCAGGCAAGATGGCGGCAGGCAAGGTGGCGGCAGGCAAGGTGGCGGCAGGCAAGGTGGCTGCAGGCAAGATGGCGGCAGGCAAGGTGGCGGCAGGCAAGGTGGCGGCAGGCAAGGTGGCTGCAGGCAAGATGGCGGCAGGCAAGGTGGCGGCAGGCAAGGTGGCGGCAGGCAAGGTGGCAGCAGGCAAGGTGGCGGCAGGCAAGGTGGCGGCAGGCAAGGTGGCTGCAGGCAAGGTGGCGGCAGGCAAGGTGGCGGCAGGCAAGATGGCGGCAGGCAAGATGGCGGCAGGCAAGATGGCTGCAGGCAAGATGGCGGCAGGCAAGGTGGCGGCAGGCAAGGTGGTGGCAGGCAAGATGGCGGCAGGCAGGCCCAGGGGCACGCGCGCGCATGAGTGAGTGGGCACTGCATCCCCCCAGCTTACGGGAAAACGGCTCCCAGCGATGCTGGGGGGGGCGGGAAGGGAAGCAAGTGGGAAGCTCGCTCAGCCCTCCCTGCGCAGGCGGGGAGAGGGAGGCAGGAGGAGGAGGAGGGAGAGTCGGGGCCTACGCGGGAAAGGCCTCAGCGATCTCCCTGAGGGCACGGTCGCTGCCTGGGGGGAGACCGAATGGGTCGCGAAGCTTTTTGATAAATGAAGCTAAAAATTTAGTTCAAGTTGTCCTCCCCCCCTCCCCCCCCCCCCCACCACCCCCCCACCACCCACCCTGTGTCACACACGCTGGGGCCTGTTGGTGAAGTTAGGAAAAATTATTTATTTGCTTTATGAAAGCTTCGGGAAACCTCATCCATGGGCGGGATGAGGTTTCACTGAGAGACGCGAAGGAGACGCCTGGGGTCTTCGCCGGCCTGATAACCTCAAGGCCAGAGGTGCCGGCCCGCCGAGCGAAATATCGGAACCGACGCCGGGACGCGGGCCCTGCGATGGCGCCGATGTGTCGGCCTGCTGGGCCCCGCCCCCGCTCGCCGATGCCAACGGTGTCAGCTGATTTGACTTGCCGGGGGGCCGGGTCACGGGGAGCTTGTGTTGCCTCTTGGAGGGCCTTTTCTTTCTGATCAGGCTGAACGCTCTGAGGGGAGGAGCTTGAGGCCGGGAGCACCTGGGCCAAAAACCTTGGCCTCCGAGAATTAAAGGGGCAGTGCTGGTAACCTTGGGACAGAGGGGGGCCGCCCATTAAAGTGGCGTTGCACCTGAGTTCCTGAAGGAATCCCTTGAGTCCACTTGCTGCCCCTGACTGGCTCAGGCCCTGTCCCTTTCGTCAACCCTGTTTCTCCCTCCACCATTACCTCTGGGGGGGTGGGGGGGGGTGGGGGGGGGGGGGGGCGCCACTTCAGTCATGTGACCACTGGGCCGCCTGCCTCCCCAGCGAGGGACAACCTTCCATCCTTTCACGGGATGTGGGCGTCGCTGGCCGGGCCAGCATTTTTATTGCCCATCCCTAATTGCCCCCCACCCACCTCCAAACAAGATGGTGGTGGTGAGCCGCGTGGTGTAGGTGCGCCCAGCGGGTTGTTGGGGAGGGAGTTCCAGGATTTTGACCCCCCCACCCCACTTTGTTTTTCTAGTCCTTCCGATTATAATGCCAGGCCTTTTTGCTTATTTTCCATACCTGTTCATGATATCTTAATAACCTGTGTATCTGGACCACCCCCCCCCCCCCGCCCCCCCATCCTTCCTCCCCCACCCCACCCAGTCTGGCCCTCCACTGTTTCTAGCCTTTGACCATTTAGACAGTTCTCTGATCCCACCCTTCTTAGGTTCAAAGTGGACGACCTCAAACTTTCCTTCGTTGAAATGCATTTTGCTCCAATTCTGTCCATTCACCTAAGCAAGGGGGAGGTGGTTACTGTGGTGTTGTTACTGGCCTCGTATTTCAGAGACCCAGGGTAATGCTCTGGAGACCCAGGTTCAAATCCCACCACGGCCGGTGGTGAAATTTGAATTTAATGTAAAATAATAAATAAATCTGGAATTTAAAAGTCTGATGGTGACCACAAAACCATCGCCAATTGTCGTAAAAACCCACCCGGTTCGCTAGTGCCCCCTTTAGGGAAGGAAATCTGCCATCCTTACCCGGTCTGGGCCTACACAGTGGCTCCAGACTCCACACCAATGTGGCCTACTCTTAAAATGCCCTCTGAACAAGGGCAGTTAGGGATGGGCGATAAATGCTGGCCTAGCCAGCAGCAAAGACCACGTCACATGAATGAATGCAAAAAAAAAAACCCCAATCAATCAGTAACGTTACACCTCCACCTATCTTAGAGACATCGGCAATCTTAGATGCATGTTCCTCTATCACCTAAGCCACGATGAACGTGACACAAACCCTCGAGGGACACTTGCAAGTCACGTTCTGTCGGCTAAGAGTGCAGGCCCATTGCGGGACCAGGGAACTGTTTGTAAGATTATAGAGAAACGAACCCTTTTCCAGTGATTGAGGGTTTCGAACGAGAGGGCGTAGGGGTAAGATTAGATGCCGATAGGTTAAGGACACAGAGCTGGATAAAACTGCAGCAGGGACAATGTCAACATTTAAGAATATTCCGTGACTTGACTAAGAATATTCGCTGGTCCTGCTAAGCTACCGGCTTGACCGTCCCTCTCTCTTGAATCTTTTCTCCGAGCTTCTTCTTAAATAAGTTTTGGGTCATGCCTTGAGGGAAAGCAGAGGTGTGGAGCAAAATTCGGCAGGACTCCCTGCTCCCTTGAGGTAAGCATTTCCTCATGAATCAAACACTCTCGGGGATGTTCTCTTGAAAGGCCTGAATGCAGTCTGCCGAAGATTGAATTGGATGACTGTTTTTCTGGGGGTGGCATTCAGAATCACCTTGGCACCGTTTTGTCTGCTGTCACAAGTTTCCCTTCATCATTTTGAACTGAACGGGACCAGCCATATAAATGCTGTGGCTACAAGAGCAGGTCAGAGGCTGGGAATCCTGCGGCGAGTACCTCACCTCCTGACTCCCCAAAGCCTGTCCACCATCTACAAGGCACAAGTCAGGAGTGTGATGGAATACTCCCCACTTGCCTGGGTGAGTGCAGCTCCCACAACACTCAAGAAGCTCGACACCATCCAGGACAAAGCAGCCCCGCTTGATTGACACCCCATCCACAAACATTCACTCCCTCCACCACCGACGCACAGTAGCAGCAGTGTGTGTACCATCTACAAGATACACTGCAGCAACTCACCAAGGCTCCTTCGACAGCACCTTCCAAACCCACGACCTCTACCATCTAGAAGGACACTGGGCAGCAGACACATGGGAACACCACCACCTGCAAGTTCCCCTCCGAGCCACTCACCACCCTGACTTGGAAATATATCGGCCGTTCCTTCACTGTCACTGGGTCAAAATCCTCGAACTCCCTCCCTAACAGCACGGTGGGTGTACCTACACCACAGGGACTGCAGCGGCTCAAGAAGGCGGCTCACCCCCACCTTCTCAAGGGGGCAATTAGGGATGGGCAATGAATGTTGGCCCAGCCAGTGACGCCCACATCCCATGAATGAATTTTCAAAAAACTAGCAGGCAGTAGTGTTCCCATGTGCATATTGCCCTCGTCCTTCTGAGCAGTAACCTCCTCAGGACATCGTTGTGTCAACTGGCATACGATACAGGAGTGAAAGTTCAAGACTTTAGATACACTTTCTTGTACAAAGAGACCGGAAGATAAGCTTTATTAAGAAGCTACGATGTCAATTGCAAGGTTACTGAAATGCAATCATATTACTTAGAACGTACCAAATGGGGCATTAAGATACAACTTGGCAAAACTTAGCACGGTCGAGGTTCTTAGGTGCTGAACCCTGAATAGTCTTGTGGTAACATTTGAGCAGTCCAGTATCGCTCCGGGTATATTCTAGTATACAAGGGCTGTGTTTTACATGTCTCCACCGGGCATGGTTTCAACAATCGGGTGGAGTCCATGTAAAATAAGTCGAGTAGTCAGTCTCCGCTGACCCACCCTACCTGCCCCACCCCCACCTCCCACCCCCAGCCAGGGTAAACATCCTTCCTGCATCTACCCTGTCGAACCCTGTAAGAAATTTGTGTGCTTTTTATCAGTGCCCATCCCCGTTAGCAGCACTCCCACCCCCCACCCCCCCCCACCGCCCGACCTGCACCCCCACACTGACCGCCCAATGCATCACGGGACCTTGAGGCAGAATTCCCGTGTTTTCCGAGCCAAGTGGCCGCGTGCTATCGGCCACGAGTCCCGGTTGACAAGACCTCCTTCCGAGGCGAGAGCGAGCCGCGTGTTGAAGGGGACTGGGGAAGTGACCGGGGCTGTCCATTCTGAGCGAGCTGTCAGGGAGGAGCGGTGCTGGAGTGCCTGCCCTCGTGGACTGCGGGCGCTTAGTGGCGGGTGGACCTGTGACTTGAAAAGGAAGCATCACCGGATTGGGTTCCTGGAAAGCCTGGGTCCCGCGCCAAGCAGCTGTGTCCGTGCAGGGCCTCACTACAACCCTTTTGCCCAGGGAAAAAAAAAAAATTCATGGCGGAGCAGATGGGGAGGGAAGACATGTCGGCGATCTAGGCAACTTCACGGGGCTGCCTTTGAAGTCCAGAATAAGCAAGTCCACCCCTCAGGCCCGTTATTGGGCCTACGCTTGTGGCTCATGAGGAGGGAGATGACTCGGGAAAAGGCGGGGATGAGGAGAGCACTCGAACAGGAAATGCTGGAAGTGGTTTAGCCTCTGGTGTAATAGGAATCGCTGAAGATTGAAATAAACCTGCCTGTGCGGAGGAGGGAATTGGCAATAAACTTTTCTGTCGGTTAGCGTGGTTGATAACTACTGGTTCAAAAATAGTCTAGTGTGCAGCAACTTCATTCAGTGTGCTTTATTACATAATGTCAACGGCACAAATGGGACATTTGGTTTAACTGCTCTATGCCTGAAAAGTTGTGCTTTAACTTCCTTAAAGATATCTTGTTTAATCCTGAACGTGGAAATTGTAAGTGACATTCGTTCGGATCTTGATCTGTTGGCCTGGAAAGTTTTTGGCTATTGGAGTTTGCTTATTTACTGGGAGCCTGATTTAACCCAATAGCTGGAAGCACTGAACAATGTATGGACAACGCTTATGAAACTTACAGAATACTGAAAGGCCTGAATAGAGTGGACGTGGGGAAGATGTTTCCATTAGCGGGAGAGACTAGGACCCGAGGGCACAGCCTCAGAGTAAAGGGAAGACCTTTTAGAACAGAGATGAGGAGAAACTTCTTTAGCCAGAGAGTGGTGAATCTATGGAATTCATTGCCACAGAAGGCTGTGGAGGCCAGGTCATTGAGTGTATTTAAGAGTGAGATAGATAGGTTCTTGATTGGTAAGGGGGGTCAAAGGTTACGGGGAGAAGGCGGGAGAATGGGGTTGAGAAACTTATCAGCCATGATTGAATGGCGGAGCAGAGTCGATGGGCCGATTGGCCTAATTTCTGCTCCTATGTCTTATGGTCTTATTGGCAAACCGTTCTAATAAAGGCAATGTCCCTTTCTTTCAAACTGAAGTATTGTGTGCAGTTCTAGTCACCACGGTACAGGAAGGACATAATAGCTCTGGAGAGAGTGCAGAGGAGGTTTACAAGAATGTTGCCAGGGTTAGAAAAGTGTAACTATGAGGAGAGATTGGATAGGTTGGGGTTATTTTCCTTAGAACAAAGGAGGCTGAGTGGTGACTTGATTGAGGTGTACAAAATTATGAGGGGAATAGATAGAGCGGACAGGATAAAATTGTTTCCCTTGATGGAGAATTCCAGAACCAGGAGACATAGATTCAGGATAAGTGGCAGAAGGTGTAGGGGGGGCCATGAGGAAGAATGTTTTTACGCAGAGGGTAGTGGGTGTCTGGAATTCGCTGCCCAAGTTGGTGGTAGAGGCAGAAACTCTAAACTCTTTTAAAAAGTACCTGGATCTGCACCTTAAGTGCTGTAAACTGCAGGGCTATGAGCTGGGTGCAGGAAGGTGGGATTGGAAAGGGCACCTGGGTGTCCTCGGGCTGGCATGGACAAGATGGGCCGAATGGCCTCCTTCTGTGCTGCTAACGTTTCTATGGTTTCTATGGTTCTAAGAAGGCAGCAGGAGCTGGCGACGCCAACATCCTGTGAAGCCGAGATGCTAAGATGGAGAGGGGGTGGCAAAGCTTGTGGTGCCATTAAGGGCTGCTGGTGCCCAGAAATGCCTAGCCTGCAGACGACGAGGTGCTGTCCTTAATAAAGAGCCACCGGCGATGCAGGGTAAGCTGGTTGGAGTCGAGTCTGTTACTGTGTGGGCTGCGGTGGGCCACATGATTCTCTCCCCTTCCTGCTCAACTCGCACAAGCTCTTCCTTCAAGCCGGGGAGAGGCAGGGTCGGCTCGCCATTGTGACCGTCCAATCCCATTGGCTGGCGGTGTGGGGGGGGGGGGCACAGGCCGCCTGCCTGTTTCTCAATTTGCCTCGGCGGCTTGCCCTCCCACCAGGGCAACATCTGCATGAGGCTGTGCAAATGGGCTCCAAATTGCGGTACCTGTCATCACTAGGCTGCAGTCGACAGTTTTGCAACTAATGAGTTGCTCAATTGACCCTTAAGGATTAGAATGAATAATTAATGCCTGCATAATTGAAAATTGGGAATGGCACTGAGCTGCTGGAGTCTGCAACTCGCGGAGGGGACTACAAATCAGCCCACCTCGCCCCCCCACCCCCCCCAAAAAAAAAGATTGCACATCAAATGGCACAGTTGAAATAGAGAGTGAGGAATTGTTATCCAACGAAGGTTATCAGTTTTTCAGGTTATTCAGAGTTTCAATCGAGGCAGTGAGTTAGGCTGCCAGGGCTTTGCCAACAACGGGAGGGACCTGCGCCTGAGATTCTGCCCACGAGAGATGTCTCCGTTCTCCTGCTGTCGAATTCCAATTAAAGGGTCATAAACAAAATTGATTTGGGCTCCGATCCTCTGCCTGGATCCCGATGGATGGAAACCCACTGCACTGCTTTCAATAAAGCACTAATTGGGCTGCAGTTTAGAACTAATTAGGCTTTGTATCTCAGAGATGCAACCTGCTGCTGAGCAGGAGACCAAGGTGTCAGTCGGTATAAAAACAGAAAGGAAGACGCTGGAAGCACTCAACAGGCCCGGGGCAACATGGTGGAGAGAGAAAAATACAATTAACGTTTCAAGTCGGGGTCCTTTTATCAAGGGAGCAGACCGCACCTTCAGTGCTGCGCACAGTTTTTGGTCTCCTTATTTAAGGAAGGGTGTAAATGCGTTGGAGATGGTTCAGAGGAGGTTCACTAGATTGATACCTGGAATGAGTGGGTTGTCTTGTGAGGAAAGGTTGGACAGACTGGGCTTGTTTCCACTGGAGTTTAGAAGAGTGAGGGGTGATTTGATTGAAGTGTACAAGATCCTGAACGGCCTTGACAAGGTGGATGTGGAAAGGATGTTTCCTCTTGTGGGTGAGTCCAGAACTAGGGGGTCACTGTTTTAAAATTAGGGGTTGTCCTTTTAGGACAGAGATGAGGAGAAATGTTTTCTCTCAGAGGGTCGTGCGACTTTGGAACTCTCGGCCTCAGAAGGGGGTGGAGGCGGGGTCACTGAATATTTTTAAGGCGGACGTGGATCGATTCTTGTTAGGCAAGGGAATCAAAGGTTATCGGGGGGGTAGATGGGAACGTGGAACTCGAAACACAAACAGGTCGGCCTTGATCTTATTGAATGGCGGAGCAGGATCGAAGGGCCAAATGGCCTCACTCCTGCTCCTGTTTCGTATGTTCGTCATTGCCTTGGAGGCAGTTTAGAGATGATTCGCTCGGTTGCTTCTTGGGATCAAGGGGGTTGTCTTATGAGGAAAGGTTGGACAACCTGGACCTGTATCCAATTGGAGTTTAGAAGAACGAGAGGTGATTTTTATTGAAACATATAAGGTCTTGAGGGGGAGCTTGACAGGGTGGATGCTGTGAGGATGTTTCTGCTTGTGGGGGAGCCTAGAACTCGGGGGGGGGGGGGGCACAGGTTCATAGAAGGTGATGAGGAGGACTTTTTCTCTCAGAGGCGTTGTGAACCTTTGCCATTCTCCACTCCAGAGAGCAATGAAATGTATTTATTCTTTGATGGGATGTGGGCGTCCCTGGCTGGGCCCAGCGTTTATTGCCCATCCCTAATTGCCCTTGAGAACTGTGTAGCTGGCTAGGCCATTTCTGAGGGTAATTAGGAGTCGGTCACATTGCTGTGGGGCCTGGAGTCACGTGTAGGCCCAGACCAGGTAAGGAGGGCAGATTTCCTTCCCTAAAGGGGGCATTAGTGAAGCAGATGGGGTTTTTTTTTAGAACAGCAATCAATGATAGTTCTCATGGTCACCATTACTGACACCAGCTTTATATTCCAAATTTATTAATTGAATTGGGAGGTGTTAGCATAGTGGTATTGTCACTGAACTGGTATTCCAGAGACCCAGGGTAACACTCTGGGGACCCTGGTTCAAATCCCACCACAGCAGATGGTGAAATTTGAATTCAATAAGCACTTGGAATTAAAAGCCTGATTGTCAATTGTTGTAAAAACCCCATCTGGTTCACCAATGTCCTTTAGGGAAGGAAATTTGCTGTCCTTACCTGGTCTGGCCTACATGTGACTCCGGACCCACAGCCAATGTGGTTGACTCCTGGCAATGCCCACATCCCATGAACGAATTAAAAACAAATTTTTCCACCAGCCGCTGCGGTGGGGTTTGAACCCATGTCCCCCAGAGATTCAGGCCGGGCCTAGCTGGATTCGTAGCCCAGTCACATTGCCACCGTCTCTCCCCATCACTGTCAGCAAATTAGCTCAATAAGTCTTACGCAGCTACATAGGCAATGGGGTGATGCATGGAAGGGTAATCTCAGTCTGTGACACTTCCAGACAGAAACAGCCACAAAACCGAAATCGTAAGCGGGGTCAAAGTGAGGTCAGTGGAAAGAAGAAACCTGCAGTCAAGGACACACTTGACTCTCTACCCTAGCCTGTTGAGAGCGTCAAAGCAAGACATCTTAACCTGATAGGGTGATGGACACAGATTCAGTGGAAATGGGGAATTAGATAAACCCTTGTGGGGGCCAATGCAATTTGTGCCTGTTTAAAGGGGGCAGGAGGGCGAATATCCCAGCCCTTCTCTTCACTTTATCAGAGTGTGAAATATTGTACATCCATCCTGGGGTTTTGCCATGGAGCGAGGGGAGAAATCGTTTGCCTGTAAAGCTTTCCTCAGGACTTAGCTGATCACAAGTGGCGTTCCTAGAAAAAAAGGAAATCTCAAAGTATTTTATAAGCACATCAGTCGCAACGGGGTGGTAAAAGGAGGAGTAGGGCCTACTGTGGACCGGAAAGGGGATTTACACATAGAGGCAAGAGGCATGGCTGAGGTATTAAGTGAATACTCCACATCTGACTTTACCTACGAGGCAGATGCGGCCCAGGTCATGGTGACAGAGACGGAAACTCTGTCACTAGAAGGGTTTAAAATTGATAAGGAGGAGATATTGGATAAGCTGGCGGTACTTAAAGTTGATAAGGCACCAGGACCGGATGAGACGCATCCAAGAATATTGAGGGGAGTGAGAGTGGAAATTGCAGAGGCACTGGTAATAATCTTTCAATGTTCCCTAGATTCCGGGGAGGTGCCGGAGGACTGGAGAATTGCAAACGTTACTCCCCTTGTTCAAAAAAGGCTGGAAAGATCTGCCCTGCAATTGCAGTCAGTTTAACTTCGGCGGTGGAGAAACTTCTAGAAACAATTATTCAGCATAGGATTAATAGTCACATGGAAAAATGTGGATTGATTTGGAAGAGTCAGCATGGATTTGTTAGAGAGAAACTAACTTGCTGGAGTTTTTGAAGAAGTATCAGAGATGGTTGATGAGGGTAAGGCCATTGATGTGGTGTACATGGATTTCCAAAAGGTGTTTGATATAGTGCCACACAACTGACTTGGGAGGAAGGTTATAGGTCATGGAGTAAAAGGGACAGTAGCAACGTGAATACAAAATTGGCTGAGGGATAGGAAACAGTAGTGGTTAATGGGTATTTTTCAGGCTGGAAGAAGGTTTGTAGTGGAGTCTCCCAGGGGCCGATACTGGGACCCTTGCTTTTCCTGATACATATAAATGATCTAGATCTTGGTGTGCAGGGGACAATTTCAAAGTTTGCTGATGACACAAAACTTAGAAGAATTGTAAACTGTGAGGTCAGTGTAGAACTTCAAAAGGACATTGACACATTAGTGGAGTGGGTAGATAGGTGGCAGATGAAGTTCAAGGTGGAGAAGTGTGAGGTGATGCACTTTGGTACAAAGGACATGGAGACGCTGTAGCATGAGCAGAGAGACCTGGGTGTATATGTACATAAGCCATTAAAGGTGGCAGGACAGGTAGTTTCTAAAACGTACAGTATTCTAGGCTTCTTTAATAGGGACATAGCGTAGAAGAGCAGGGATGTTACAATGAACTTGTATAAGATACTGGTTAGACCTCAGCTGGAGTAGTGTGTACAGTTCTGGGTGCCACACCGTAGGAAGGATGTGAATGGCCTCCTTCTACACTGTAACAATTCTGCAATTCATTCTCAACATAGTCTGACAATTGAGACTGCTGCATAGGCATTGCAAGTCCACAAACCTCTGGAACGAGATAAAAGCAGGTTGGCATTTTAGGCTGAGACTGTTGTGTTTTTAGAATGATGCAAAGGCACTAAACATTCATAAGGTATTAGATTAACACATTGTCAGTTCACTTATTCAGTCTAGGCATGTGAGAACATTTATAGATAGACAGCTTGAAGGCTTCAGCAGCAGAGTGCTCTACGCCGCGCGCTGCTCAAAAGCAGAAGTAAAACTAAAACTGGACGGTGTGACACACTTCCCTTTTAGTGACGTCATGCTGCTATCCCTCATTATACATTTCACAACCGAGACTTCCAGACGGGATGAAAATCAAGGCAGATTTTCATAAGTCTGACCGGAACAAAGTTGAGAAGCAGGCCAAGGTTACTCTGACTGTCAGATGATTGAAGGAGTTTCTAAGTTTAAGAACTGATGGATGGAATGTTTTCTCAAAGGCTGGGAGGGGGAAGAAATGTTGTTGAGTGAGTGGTCAACGGTGTACTCTTCACCCACCTCCTGTGGTTCGCAACAATATGTTTCGCAAAACATTTGATGGTGAGGTATATGGAGCAGTCTTCACTAATAAACCAGCAAAGATCATCAATCTGTATTATACATAGAGGCTTTTGGTTTCTGTATTGTTCGAACCCTCCGAAGAATTGTTAAAAAACATGCTCCTTTATATGCACCACATTTTTCCTGTGTTAAAGGGACTTGTCTCAGACAAGACCACATGACCCAGCTGCTCATAAATCCTTTGAGGATAAGGTTGCCAACCCTCCAGGATTGGCCTGGAGTCTCCAGGAATTGAAGATCATCTCCAGGACACAGCTGTGCGCAACCCTGGAGATAAATCATTGGGGCATTAAAAAAAGATTGTTTTTTTTAAAAAAAATTTTCTCTGAACATTTCTCTTTACCAGGGATAAAAATATTTAAAATGGGGGAGAAAAAAACTGTTTGGCTGACAGTCAAACATCATCCAATCGGGTCATGAGTCTTTTTGCTTTCCGATTGGCGTAGGAAGGCCATACGTCACAAGGATGGATGTGTTGGCCGACTATTGGTTGGAGAGTGGGGGCAAGTTATGTGATGAAGCCTCCAGAAATACATTTAATCGCAGTTGGTAACCCTATTTGAGGTCAAGTTTACTGGCAAGAACAGTGGTGATAGTTCACCTCCAAAGCTACTTCCTCAAAATGAGACTTCCTGAAGTAACTGTTCTTGACTCCTGTGACTCCTATTAACTGTTAGGCTGTGTTTGCTGCTGACGCCATGCATGTGCAGTTGTATGCTGATGGGAGACCCAGGTTAGTGGCCACCGTCTTGAAAGGGGGCAATGTGCAGCAGGGCATATGTGTGATTGCCATCTTTATCGGGGGCAATGTGCAGCAGGGCACGTGTGTGACTGCCATCTTTATAGGGAGCAATGTGCAGCAAGGCATATGTGTGACTGCCATCTTTATTAGGGGCAATGTGCAGCAGGGCACTTATGAAACCACCATCTTTATAGGGGGCAATGTGCAGCAGGGCACTTATGAAACCACCATCTTTATAGGGGGCAATGTGCAGCAGGGCACATGTGTGACTGCCATCTTTATAGGGGGCAATGTGCAGCAGGGCACATGTGTGACTGCCATCTTTATAGGGGGCAATGCGCAGCAGGGCACTTATGAAACCGCCATCTTTATAGGGGGCAATGTGCAGCAGGGCACTTATGAAACCGCCATCTTTATAGGGGGCAATGTGCAGCAGGGCACTTATGAAACCACCATCTTTATAGGGGGCAATGTGCAGCAGGGCACATGTGTGACTGCCATCTTTATAGGGGGCAATGTGCAGCAGGGCGCATTCACGGTCATTACTGGCCCTGGCAGCAGGAGGAGAGAATGTTGTGAATTGGACTGACGGTGATGGATTTTAGAAACTCCTTTTACAGGGGGGTGAGAAGGGGAGGGTTTGCAGACGGGAATCTAAAACCTTTTCCTCGTGGGATATTTAACTGCAGTCACATCGGCCAGTGTTTCCAAACCCTGTCTCACCATCCCAGTCGCGCAAGTGGATCGTAGGTTGCCATGAGTGTTAGACTATATTGCCCCTCCTTCATTCTTCGCTCTTGGGTTCCAGGCCGCAGGCTCTTGCGGTGACATCACTGGATTTCTGCGCATGCGCAGACGGGTATCGGTGGCCATCTTGTGCGACCATACTGTGTTGGCAGGAGACACGGCGTTACTGTTCACCTTCAATTCCATGTCCCCTGAGTTCTCCGCCCTCCTCCATTTCTGGCATCTTGCTGGTTCCTGATTTCTAAGGTCCCACCACCCGCGGCTGTGCCTTCGGCTGCCTGGGCCCTAGGTTCCGGAATTCCCCCCCTGAACCTCTCATCGTCTTCCTCCTATTTGAAGCTCCTCTTTAAAGCCTGCCTTTTTTGACCCAGCTTTCAGACACCTGTTCCTAATAGCCCCTAATATCTCCTCAAGTGGCTTGGCATCAAAAAGAAAATATGAAAATGCCTGAAGTGTTTTTATTGATAATGCTTCCGCAAAGCGCCTTGGAACATGTGCCATGTTAAAGGCGCTATATAAATGTAAGTTGTTGCTGCAGGCAATGGATGACTGTACCTCTGCTTACACCACCCACCACCAACGTTACACCTGAATCACTAATGGCTGACATCGCTATGTGATGAATACCAAGTTCATGGTTCAGGTTCATATTGTAAGAGGTGATGTTTAGTTCTGGGGTTATTATTGTTCTGGAGAAAAGGTTGGGCTTTAGAGATTGCCAGAACACCTAAAAGAGAATGATAGTTCAGTAGATTACTCGCGTTAGTTTAATAAAGTCAGAATAGAAGAAACGGAGCCATAAAACAGCAGGTGGGCTTACTTAGCTGGAGAACTGGAGACACGATGTCTACACTGCTTGCAAAGAAGTGCAGTCCAGAGAGAGGTTTTGTTTGGGAACTAGAGCTAAATTAAGTTAAAAACATTCAGTGGACCCTGAAAAGTTACATCATCATGGAGATGGGTGGAGCTTAAGAAGGTTGTCTGGTTTTAATTTATCTGTGCGTTTGCTGGGAGAGGTTATTGGTTGCAGTTGGGACCTCGTGTGGTTTGCAGCTCACAGAGAAGCCCTGGGAGCTGTTGGCAGGATCCAGGGAGGTAGGACTCAGAGAAGTCCTGGGGAGCTGAGAACGTTACGGAAGGTCAAGCTGGAGAGGGTTAGAACTCAGAAGAAGCCCTGGGAACCATTCGGAGCTTGGTGCAGGCAGAGGACAGTAGTTCAGAGGAACCCAGGGGCAGTGCCAGCTTAGTGAAGCTAGCAGTTTACAAAAGAGTTGGAATTGTGCCGGTATTAGAGACGGGAGTGCAATTTTGTGAATCCCATAGAATGCAATCTCAGGAGAAGAGACTGAATCATTGGGAGGTGAGCAGCTGTTGAAGCAGTCCAAGTCTTTTGAAGGAATTTCAGAGACCAGATCTCTGAAAGTGAGAAGTTGAAATCTCATGTGAGGGGGACAGAGTTTTAACAAGATTTTGTGACTCACCGTGGTCACTGACATCTGGGTGGGTGCTGAGAAATCCGTGCAACTTGTCTTGGTCACATCTGCTAATTAATATGCAGCTGTAGTGTGTTTCATTCACACGATCTTGCGTTCATTCTGAATGTTAGAGTATAAGACAGGCACTGTCAACTGTTTTACTTTTCTGACTTTGTGTAGTAAAATTTAGTTTATTTGTTTAAAACTGTGCAATCTTGCGGCTTTATTCCCTTAATAAGTACCTTGAAACAAACAGTTACTGGCCCCTAACCAGATCATAACAATTGCTATTTTCTATGCACTATCATTTCTTATAATTAACACTCAGACACTAAAAGCAGAAGACAGGTTATGCAATTCTCTGGTGACACTTTGAAGCCACGCGGTTGACAATGGAAGGTCTGTAGTACCAAGGCAGAAAGAAACTCAATTACTAACCCTTGACTTTCCAATGCGTTCAATTTCCAACGCTCCAGGATAATCCCGATCACGTTTCAAGAGACAAAAGGGTGAGCGAAACAGTCCCGAGATAAAAACGGGACAGGGTGCAGGGTAAGCGGGAGATACTCGAGGGGTTAGGGGTGCTACACATCCTCAGGGAACACCGCCTAAAACCAAGTTCAGCTGAGAGTGGTGGGGGGGTATGTGGGAATCCCGAGAGATATAGCTCCCGGTTAATGTGTTTGGGTATGAGTGCTTAATGCATTTGTCTTACATTCCTTGAAGCACTAACTGTGCATACATGGCATCCAGTTAAAATAATTGGGTTAGTCCGTCTGAAAATAGCTCATGCAGGAATGTAGAACAAGCACATTAAACACCTGCACTTAAACTTTGATAATTAGAGAATAAAATCCATTGCTTTCAAAATTTGCCTTGTGCTTTGTTGAAGCCATATTGGAGGCGAAGGTGGGGGGGGGTGGGGGTGGGTGATGGTGGCACAGAGATGGACGTTGAGGTTTTTGGATGTTTGAAGTCTAGCAGTCAAGAGCGTTTTCCAGTCTGAAGAGGCGAGACGTTCAGTTTTTTTCCCCGAGTCTGTGACCAGATTGTGAATGCTGTGAGCTGTCTGTTCCATTTGGAACTGTGCAGTGAATGTTGTCGACTCGCTCCTTATTCTGCACCATCTGTGGAAGTACAAAACTAACGCGGTTAATCACTCAGATCCAATCTTGCTGAGCGATTCACTGCGGTGTCAGCTGTCGCTATGTCGGTAGCTCCATACTGCTGAGTCAGAGGGCTGTGCAGTTGAGCCAAACTTCAGAGATTTGGGCCAGTAATCCAGACTGGCACTCCAGCACTACACTGTTGGAAGTGTCGTCTATTGTTTAAGACATTAAACTGAGACCCTGTCTGCCATGACAGCTGGCTATTCCTGTGGCACTGCTTCAAAGAGAGGAGAAGGAGAGTTGCTCTTGGAGGCCCTGGGGCTGATATTTATCCCTTAATCAACATTACTAAAGCAGTTGATCTGACCATGATCGCTTTGCTGTTTGTGGGACCTTGCTGTGCGCAGACGGGCTGCCCCACTTCCTACATTACAGGCGGTGACTTCACTTCAAAAAGCAATTCAGTGTGAAGTGCTTTGGGGGGTCCCCTGAGGTAACGAAAGGCGCTATACAAATGCAAGCTTTTTCTTTCTTTAACACAGCTACAGTCCCTGTGGTATAGGTACACCCACCGTGCTGTTAGGGAGGGAGTTCCAGGGTTTTGACCCATTGACAGCGAAGGAACGGCCGATATATTTCCAAGTCAGGATGGTGAGTGGCTTGGAGGGGAACTTGCAGGTGGTGGTGTTCCCCATGTGACTGTTGTCCTTGCGCTTCTAGGTGGGAGATGTCGTGGGTTTGCAAGGTGCTGCCTAAGGAGCCTTGGTGAGTTGCTGCAGTGCATCTTGTAGATGGTACACACATTGCTGCTACTGTGCGTCGGTGGTGGAGGGAGTGAATGTTTGTGGATGGGGTGACAATCAAGTGGGGCTGCTTTGTCCTGGATGGTGTCGAGCTTCTTGAGTGTTGTGGGGGCTGCACTCAGCCAGGCAAGTGGGGAGTATTCCATCACACTCCTGACTTGTGCCTTGTAGATGGTGGACAGGCTTTGGGGAGTCAGGAGGTGAGTTACTCACTGCAGGATTCCCAGCCTCTGACCTGCCCTTGTAGCCACAGTATTTATATGGCTGGTCCAGTTCAGTTTCTGGTCAATGGTAACCCCCAGGATGTTGATAGTGGGGGATTCAGCGATGGTAATGCCATTGAACATCAAGGGGGCGATGGCTGGATTCTCTCTTGTTGGTGATGGTCATTGCCTGGCACTTGTGTGGCGTGAATGTTACTTTCCACTTGTCAGCTCAAACCTGGATATTGTCCAGGTCTTGCTACATTTGGACATGGACTATCTTGCTTCAGGCAGCACTCGCAGTCATCAGCTCCAGGCTTTGCAGACAGCTCCACACCACTTTCACGGGGGCTGACTGGCAGGTCTCTACCTACCAGACCAGCCATAGGGCAGGGGTGGCTTTGTATGGTTGCAGGGCCCGGGCCTGCTTGGGGAAGGGGGAGAAGTGGCGTCAGGCAAGGGAAGAGGCTGCAGGGTGAGCGCTGTACTGGGGAAGGGGGGTATCCCAGGGTGTGTGTGTGTGGGGGGGGGGATACATGTTGATCTGTGCAAGTGGCCTCAAGAGGGTGAGGGCTGAGGAGGCAGCCTCCAGAGGAGGTGAGGCCGGATGGAGATGTGAGAGTGTGTGTGTGAGAGAGTGAGTGGTGATGATCCTTGAGCTGGCAGTGAGTGAGATGCCAGTGAATGTGTGATGGGCTGGTGAGTGTGTGAGGTTAGAGTGATGAGGTGGCTGCCTTACCCTAGGGGCATGGATGAGATCATTCATCCTCTTTCTACATTGGATGGCCGACCTCTTCTGTGCAGCATTGGCACTGACCACCACTGGCACCGCCTGCCAAGCCCGAGTGGTGATGTTGGTGCCCCTCCTGCGGCCAGTGCGGGGGTAGGGGACATCACAGCGGGACTTCCACAGCATCCAAAAGGTGCTCGAGGGAGGGTCACTAAACCTGGGGGGGTTGCAGCCTTCTTGCAGCGGCCCTGGGCTGGAAGCACCGAGAGGTGTGCGCGGGGCCGGACTTTAAACATGGCGTCCGGCGTGACGAGGTGACAGCGCAGCGGGAGAATCGGACTGTGGAAGCAGCGCGTTTCCCGGGAATGCCATAATTAATGCGGCTGGTTTGGGCTGATACACCATGAAATGCCTGTTTTACTCACCCGCTACCGCACTCAGTGCAAACTTGCGATGATGCCACCCATGAATTTCAAAATAAAGCTGAGGTCTGGAGAAAAGAAACAACACACTGTGCAAAAACGAAGCAATAAATTGATCATTTTAAAAGTGCAATTAATAAATAACACCACGGGAGTGTGAGTGGGACAGAGCCTATTTGTCTGACTCACTCCAGAGCAGTGCCCATCAGCGCCTCCTGGTGGGCAGAGGTGTTGCCATGGAGAGGCTTTGCCAATCAGATTCCACTTGCCAACCAATTGGCACTCTCTTCTCATGAAACATAAATTGTTGTTCCCTTAACATTTGGTATTCTTGCGAATGTCCTGATGAGTGCAAGATGAAAAACTTTGACAGCATGTCCCTTTTCTCAGCAATGCTTAAGACCTGTGCTCCTAAAGCGACTGTTTGAAACTCCTTTCTCCAGAGAGCAGGGAGAATGTGGAACTCGCTACCGCAGGGAGTGGTTGAGGTGAATGATGGTAGATACCGTTTAAGGGTGGGGGGGAAGCTGGATAAACACACGGGGGAGAGAGGAATAGAAGGATGCGCCGACGGGGCGAGATGAAGAGGAGGCTCGTGTGGAGCGTAACATGGACCAGATGGGCCGAGCGGCCTGTGTATTGTCCTGGAAATTTAATGCACAAGCTATTATTTCTGTCCCAGATCAGAGATGATGGAGTATGCCGGAGTGTACGAGGCCGTTATGATAGATGCGGCTGGTTCTAAAATGCAAAACATATCATAACCTACTCGATCACGCGTGCACAGCCCCTCAATCTTTGTTCCCTGCCAAATGTACATCGAGTGCGCGTTCTGACTTTGCCGGCGCTATCTGTCTCTGTGGCCACCCCCAGGCAGTCTGCACCATGGGCTCACCTCCCTCTGTGCAAAGCAGTTTGTTTGAAACTGTCCATTTTCTCTGCTGCAACCTCAGCAAATTAGTCAAACACGCGCACACTCCAGCCCAGGTGGTGGCTGACAATAATGGTGGGAGCGCCGGCTGCCTTCACAGACGCTTCCCCTTGGCCGTTGGCGCTACGGCCACTGAGGCGGTTAGCTGCCCGTCGGTGACAGGATTCTAGCTTTTGCCAGGAATGGCAGCTCTGGATCTACGCGAGTGGCTCCGGTGATTACTGTGGGATTACTGTGTCGTGGAGGGACTGGATAGTTTGGGGGGGCTGCTGCTCCTCTTGGAGCAGAGGAGAGTTGACAAGAGCGCTCAAAAGCATGAAGGGTTTCGATAGGGTCGGAGAAAAGCAACTGTTTTCACCGGTTGGTAGCTGGAGGGCAAAGGGCAGCAGACGCATGGGGAACACCACCACCTGCAAGTTCCCCTCCGAGCCCCTCACCATCCCGACTTGGAAACATATCGGCCGTTCCTTCACTGTCGCTGGGTCAAAATCCTGGAACTCCCTCCCTAACAGCACGGTGGGTGTACCTACACCACAGGGACTGCAGCGGCTCAAGAAGGCGGCTCACCACCACCTTCTCAAGGGGGCAATTAGGGATGGGCAATAAACGCTGGGCCCGGCCAGCGACGCCCACATCCCCGTGAATGAATTAAAAAAAAAGGGTTGAACTCATCTGGCAAAAAAAAAAAACAGCAGAGCTGTGAGGGGTAACTTTTTTACCCAACCAGTTGACATGTCGTTATAACATTTTGAACGGGTGATGAAATGTTTTTAAGCAGCACACTTAAACCCAAAGCATGGGACTTAGGAGCAGGAGTAGGCAAAAAGGCTCAAAGAGTTGATAGCCAACAGCTCCGGCTGTATACACCTCAGTGTGCTTCCATTTGGAATGCGTGGCCTGGCAGGGTGGTGAAGGCAGGCTCAGTGGGCGCTGTCAAATGCCAATCGGATCAGCACTTGAAGGAGAGACAGCTGCGGGGATGTGGGGACGGAGCTGGGTGCGTGGAAGCTGGCTCAGTTGCTCTCTGAAAGGCTGACGCAGTCCCAACGGGCCAAATCGGCGATCCTGTGACAATCCTGTGTCGGCGAGGGCGTACGTGGTACGTGGAGGTGGGAAGGGCCTTCACCAAGGTTGAGGCGCACTTTCAGAATAGGCAAAGCCCCCCCCCGGCTCACTGTCATTCCCAGGCCCTGCCACCAAACGCTTCAGGGTGGTGCTTCCCTTGACTGCCTCTGCGTGCACATCACTTAATGAGCCTATGCACAGTACCTCTTCCGTGCTATCTCTCCACGGCCCATTAATCTTGTACTTAAAAGAGGAAAGTCCATAAATTGACATGCCTCTGTAGGATTTTGAATGAACAATTAACTATTTCGAAGCAGTGCATTAAAGTCCAAAAAGAACGCCAAGAGTTCGCGACCCGTGATCCCAACATGCCTCCTTTGCTCTCTCCTCTTTTCCCCAAGAACGATCGAGAACTGGAATAGCCGTCCACAAACCTTTAATCCTCACGCCCTCAAAGAACTCATTGAGGGACGATCTGTTGACTTTTTTTTTAATCAATTAAGGCGTGCGTCCGGTGAAAACTCCCTGGGGGGCGGTGGGGGGTGGGGGGGAGACGACAGAGGGGGCCACACAAGCATACAAACGCGGAGCAAGGATTTTGCCCTCGTTGGACGGGCTCGGTGGGGGCGGAGTTACTGTCGGGAGTGGTCGGGAAGCCGACTGCCGCCCGCGATCGGGCCCTGGCCGCGCATTTAACGCTGGTGGGTCAATTAAGGCCTGCCTAGCGTGAACCACACACTGCAGCACTGCCAATGTTGGTGGGGGAGGAGGCGGCCGGTGGGGGGAAGGAGGGTCTCTGAGTGAGTGGGGGTCTGAGTGAGTGAGGGTCTATGGGTGAGTGAAGGTCTGAGTGAGGATCTGAGTGAGTGAGGTTCTGAGTGAGTGAGGGTCTGAGTGAGTGAGGGTCTATGGGTGAGTGAAGGTCTGAATGAGGAGGTCTGAGTGAGTGAGGGTCTATGGGTGAGTGAAGGTCTGAGTGAGGATCTGAGTGAGTGAGGTTCTGAGTGAGTGAGGATCTGAGTGAGTGAGGTTCTGAGTGAGGGTCTATGGGTGAGTGAAGGTCTGAGTGAGGATCTGAGTGAGTGAGATTCTGAGTGAGTGAGGGTCTGAGTGAGTGAGGTCTGAGTGAGTGAGGGTCTACGGGTGAGTGAAGGTCTGAGTGAGGATCTGAGTGAGTGGGGTTCTGAGTGAGTGAGGTCTGAGTGAGTGAGGTCTGAGTGAGTGAGGGTCTACGGGTGAGTGAAGGTCTGAGTGAGGATCTGAGTGAGTGAGGTTCTGAGTGAGTGAGGAGGTCTGAGTGAGTGAGGAAGTCTGAGTAAGTGAGGGTCTATGGGTGAGTGAAGGTCTGAGTGAGGATCTGAGTGAGTGAGGTTCTGAGTGAGTGAGGTTCTGAGTGAGTGAGGAGGTCTGTGAGTGGGGGTCTGAGTGAGTGAGGGTCTATGGGTGAGTGAAGGTCTGAGTGAGGATCTGAGTGTGAGGGTCTGAGTGAGTGAGGTTCTGAGTGAGTGAGGGTCTATGGGTGAGTGAAGGTCTGAGTGAGGATCTGAGTGAGTGGGGTTCTGAGTGAGTGAGGTCTGAGTGAGTGGGGGTCTGAGTGAGTGAGGGTCTACAGGTGAGTGAAGGTCTGAGTGAGGATCTGAGTGAGTGAGGTTCTGAGTGAGTGAGGAGGTCTGAGTGAGTGAGGAAGTCTGAGTAAGTGAGGGTCTATGGGTGAGTGAAAGTCTGAGTGAGGATCTGAGTGAGTGAGGTTCTGAGTGAGTGAGGTTCTGAGTGAGTGAGGAGGTCTGAGTGAGTGGGGGTCTGAGTGAGTGAGGGTCTATGGGTGAGTGAAGGTCTGAGTGAGGATCTGAGTGTGAGGGTCTGAGTGAGTGAGGTTCTGAGTGAGTGAGGGTCTATGGGTGAGTGAAGGTCTGAGTGAGGATCTGAGTGAGGTTCTGAGTGAGTGAGGTTCAGAGTGAGTGAGGAGGTCTGAGTGAGTGAGGGTCTGAGTGAGTGAGGAGGTCTGAGTGAGTGAGCGTGGGTGTGCACGGAGCTGCCTCAGGGAGATGAGGAGTCTTGGAAAATGAAAGCTAAAGAGTTGTAACGTGTGGAGGAAGAAACATGTCCCTCACGTGACAGGGTCACGTGAACAGGGGAAGCGTTAACAGTTTAATTTTATTTTTAATTGCCGTCGGAAACCTCACCGCGCCCGTGGATGATGTTTCCCAAAAAGCGCAAAGGCCGCTTGGCCTTTCCCCCGCCCTGCTGACCCTAAGGTTGGGCTGGCAGCGAAAAATTAGACTTAATTGCGACTCTAATGGTCTTAATCGGCCTGCTAATGGTCAGCGGGCGTGCTGCCAACTCCCGGCTGCGCCCGCCAACTGACATATCCTGTGAGCGCGCAAGGACATCGGGACGCTCGTCCAAGGTCATCACGGGTCAGGTGTGCACCCGCCCGATGTGGTAAAAATTCTGGCCGTGGAGCAGGAGTGAGGCCACTCGGCCCCTCGAGCCTGCTCCGCCATTCAATAAGATCTGATTGTAACCTCTAGCCGACCCCCGCCGATAACATTTCACCCCCCTGTTAATCAAGAATCTATCCACCTCGGCCTTAAAAATAATCAAAGGCTCTGCTTCCACCGCCTTTTGAGGGAGAGAGTTCCAAAGACTCGCGACCCTCTGAGAGAGAAAAATTTCTCCTTATCTCTGTGTTAAATGAGAGACCCCTTATTTTTAAGCTGTGACCCCCCCCGCCTCGTTCTAGATTCTCCCACAAGAGGAAACATCCTCTCCACTTCCACCCTATTAAGTCCCCTCAGGATCTTTAAGGTTTTGATCAACTCACCTCTCACTCTTCGAAACTCCAGCAGATACAAGCCTAACCTGTCCAACCTTTCCTCATAAGACAACCCGCCCATTCCAGGTATTAATCTGGTAAACCTTCTCTGAACTGCTTCCAATGCATTTACATCCTTCCCTAAATAAGGAGACCGATACTGTACAGTGTGCTCCAGAGGTGGCCTCACTAGTGCCCTGTACAACTGAAGCATAACCTCCCTGCTTTTGTATTCAAATCCCCTCACAATAAATGATAATATTTTATTAGCTTTCCTCATTGCTTACTGCAACTGCACATTGGCCTTTTGTGATTCATGCACTAGGACACCCAGATCCCTCTGCGGCTCAGAGCTCTGCAATCTCTCACCATCGAGATAATATGCCTCTTATTTATTCTTCCTTCCAAAATGGACGTTTTCACATTTGCCCACATTATACCCCATTTGCCAGATCTTTGCCCACTCTCTTATCCTATCTATGTCACTTTGTGGCCTCCTTGTGTCCTCTTCACAACTTAAGTTTCCTACCTATCTTTGTGCCCTCAGCCAATTTAGCAACCATACCGCCCGTCCCTTCATCCAAGTCATTTATATAGCTTGCAAAAAGCTGAGGACCCAGCACTGATCCCTGTGGCAGGCCACTCGCTATACCCTGTCAACCAGAAAAAGACCCATATATGGCCACGCTCTGTTTCCCATGAGCTAGCCAATCTTCTATCCTTGCCAACGTGTTACTCCCCACTGCCCCCTACCCCATGAGCTTAGCAAGTGGCAAAATAGAGTGTAAAGGAGTTTTATGCAAACAGATTATACAATGTGCTCGAAGAGGAAATTAAATTATTAAGAGATGGAAGATCCAATGGTCTCCCCATGAACATTGACTAAGTAATTGGTGCTAATATTCATACGGTAAAAGCCATTAATTTCAGAAGCACTTTTCAAGGAATATCCACCCTTGTGAGTCATTCTTTTCAATTAATTCTGTTCTGATAGTGGATCTTCACCTTTGAAATGCTGGCACTTTATATATCAGAGGCTCGGTGACCTTAGGCCAGGGCACTTTCATGCCAGAAGCAATTACTTTGGCTACTTTCATCTGCTTGGGAAAATCCAGGCTGTTTAAAGTGCTGGTGGACTTTGAGGTTGCTTTTTTATGGGATGTGGGCATTATTGGCCAGGCCGACATTTATTGCCCATCCCTAATTGCCCCTTCTTCAGAGGGCATTTGAGAGTCAACCCTGTGGGTCTGGAGTCACATGTAGGTCAGGCTGGGTAAGGAGGGCAGATTTCCTTCCCCAAAGGGACATTAGTGACCCAGGTGGGGTTTTTTACAACGTGGTTTCATGGTCATCATTAGACTTTTAATCCCAGATTTTTATTGAATTCAAACTCCACCATCTGCTGTGGTGGGATTTGAACCCAGGTCCCCTGGAGCATTACGCTGGGTCGCTGGAATATTAGCCCAGTGACAGCACCACGACGCTATCACCTCCCCCTAAGGCAGGGGATGGGAAGATGTGACAGGGTCAGCTGAGTAAGATCCTGAATTTAAAACACTGGAACAGGCGATGACCATTCAGACTCTCAATGAGATTGTGGCCGATCTAGGGCCTAACTCTTTAAGACACTTTTCCCATTTCCCTTAATATCTTTGGTTAACAAAAATCTATCAATCTCAGATTTAAAATGATCAAGTGATCTAACATCAACTGGTGTTTGAGGAAGGGAGCTCTAAACTTCTACCACCCTTTGTGTGTAGTGTAGATGTCTTGTCAATTACATTGTTAAGGTTTGCTAGTGGTTACGGTACTGGGTTTGTAACCCCAAGATCAAGAGTTCAAATCTCACAATGGCAAACTATGAAACAATGTAACTTCATCTGAAACAGATGGAAACGGGTTTATGCTCGAAAGAGTATCAAGAGTTCAAATCTCACAATGTCAAGGTTAAGAGGAGCAGGTGACAGGTATTAATTGCCTTTGAGCGTGTATAAATAGGGGACAGCTGGGACACTGGGTTGAGTTCGAGGAGAACTGTGAGACTGAACAAGTCAATAAACTCTCAATAAAGCAAAGCTCTGTGTCTTGGTTTTGGCTTCAACAATCGACTTGGATCCTGTCAACATGTTTCCTAATTTTACCCCTGAGAGGTCTGCCTCTAATTTTTGGACCCTATCTCCTGGTCCTTGTCTTTCCCAAGCAGTGGAAATAGTTTTGCCCTATCAGTTCCCCTGACGTCTTGAAAATTTCGATCAAATCCTCCCTTAGCCTCCTAAATTGCAGGGAATTCAACCTTAATATGTGTAATTTCTCCTTGTAACTTAACCCTTGGAGTGCAGGTATCATTCTGCACTCCCCCCAATGTCTATATATCCTTCCGAAGGTGTGATGCCCAGAACTGCTCACAGTGACTCCAGGTGCGGCCTAACCGAGGCTTTGTACAGCTGAAGCCTGACTTCTACCGCCTTGTGTTCCAGTCCTCCAGATATAAAGGCCAACGCCCCATGGGCTTTTTGGAATAATTTCTGCACCTATCCTTGACATTTTATGATCAGTAGGCATGGAGTCCTAAGATAAAAGCAAAATACTGCGGAAAATACTGGAAATCTGAAAGAAAAAACGGAAAATGCTGGAAAAACTCAGCGGGACTGATGGCATCTGGCAGAGAGAGAAACAAGAGTTGATGTCATCGCGAACTCGAGCAATATTTCGCTTGGCAGGTGCGCGCCGGAGTTGGCTACGCGCCTGTGCTGATAATTAAAAGGCCTACGCAGGCCATTAACCGGGTAATTAACCTGAATTTTACGCTGCTCGTCCAACCTAACGGTTGGCGGTGGGGGGGGGGAGGGGGGGGTGGGGGGGCAGGTGAAAAGGCTAAGCGGCCTTCGCGTTTTTCAGGAAACCTCAACAGAGCGGGATGAGACTTCCTGAAGCTCTTACAAAATGAAACAAAAGGCTTCGGTTGAACTTAAAAACGTGCCCCATCTCACGTGACACAGATTGAAGGGCTCTCCCGCGTGCGTGCGCAAACATGTGAGAGCTAGGCCCAGCGCTCCTTCCTCCCTCCCCCCCCACCCGTACAGGTAGCACTCGGCGCTACCGGCTCACGATCCACGCGCAGCAGGCCTTAATTGGCCCGCCTGCGTGAAATCGCGGCGCGGAGCTGATCGCGGGCGGTGGTCAGCTCCCCGATTGCCCCCGGCCGCTCCCACCAGCCCGCCCGACGACTGGAAAACCCCGGCCCTGGAGTGCGAAGCCTTTTTTTTTTAGGCCTTCACTCTTTCTGTATGAAAATAACTCAGCCTCCAGTAGCTTGGCAAAGTTTATTCCGCAGTTTATTCTGCTTATAGTCTGCAGTTAAGATAAAATCTAATCAATGGGTTAACCATGACAGGCTTTGCAGATGTCAGATCTGCCCTTGTCAATGTCATTGACTACATAGCTCCAAGTTAGCACTCAGGAATATTCTGACATACTATACCAGTGATGGTGGGACTGCCTGGAGCTGCATTAGCTCATCCAGTGAACTGCTGTTTTGACACGTGCAACTCTAGACCGTCCCACTCGTAGGTAGGAAAGCACAAAACAGATCAAGAGTTATTTTATTCTTTAGTGGAACGTGGCGAGTACAGCATTTATTGCCCATCCCTAATTGCCCTTGAACTGAGTGGCTCGCTCAGCCATTTTGGAGGGCAGGTAAGAGTCAGCCACATTGGTGTGGGGCCTGGAGTCACGTGTAGGCCGGACTGGGTAAGGGCAGCAGATTTCCTTCCTTCAAGGACACCAGTGAACCGGATGGGCCTTTACGACAACTGCTGATAGTTTCATGGGTCACCGTTACTGAGACTAGCTTCATTTTTTTCCTTAATGAATCAATTTAGTTTATTGATTAATGAGTTCAAATTCCACCAGCTGCCCTGGTGGGATTTGAACCCACGTCCCCCCAGAGTATTAGCCTGGGCCTCAGGGCCACTAACAGAGCAGTTATAAGGGAGTGCTGGAGCTGCTATCCTCTGGATGTGATGTTCGCGGGTGGATGTAAAAGATTCCCTGCCCACCCACCTCACCCCTCACCCCCACCCATACGGTTTTAAATGTCTCCCCATGTTTCCTGGGGCCAATACTTATCCCTCAGTTAATATCACCGAGAGCGGGCGATCCGATCATTATCGGAGTGCTGGCTGTGGGATCCTGCTGTGCGCAAATTGGCTGCAGCCTTTTCTACATGGCAGTGGTGATCACGGTTCGAGGGATGTGCTTGAGGGGGGCTCGCAAAAGGACGCCAATCCAAATGCAGGGCTCCCCGTTGTTGCTAAGGAGAGTTTGGAGCTGTCAGCAGGTGGGGGTTGCAGGAAGGCCCGGAGATGAGTCGGGATTCGCGGCCTGAGACGCCATTAGTCCTTTAACTCTGGCTGCTCCACTTGCTCTGCTGCTGCTCTGCTTTCACTGCATGGCAAGAGAGGGTGGGGTGGGGGAGGGGGGGGGGGGGGGGGTGGGGGGGGTGGGAGGGTGGTGGGGGAGTGGGGGTGGGGGGTGTTGGGTGGGTGGGGGGGGTGGGGGGGTATTGGAATTTCGGTTCATTCAGCAGCTCACAGCTGGAACACAGGTACCACAGGGCTTAGGGGCAGGAGTAGGCCATTCAGCCCCTCGAGACTGCTCCACCATTCGGTACGATCATGGCTGACCTGGTTGTGGCCTCAACCTCACTTTCCTGAATGCCCCATCCATGACCCTTGACCCTGCCTTGTCAATCAAAAATCTGGCCAACTCAAGCCTTGAATATATTCAATGACCCAGCCCCCACTCCTCTCTGGGGAAGAGAATTCCACAGACCAACAACTCTTTGAGAGAAAAGATTCCCCTCATCTCTGTCTTAAAAGGGAGACCCCTTATTCTTCAACTGTTCCCTTGGTTCCAGTCTCTCCCACAAGTGGAAACATCTTCTCCGTATCCAACCTATCAGATCCCCTCAGGATCTTACATGTTTCAATAAGATCGCCTCTCATTCTTCGAAACTCCAATGGGCATAGGCCCAACTTGCTTAACCTTCCCTCCACATGGAGTCTCACCAAGGCCCTGTGCAGGAACAGTAAAGCTTCCCTGGGCAGGACTGGGAACAGCTGACCAGCCTGCTTGAGGGTCACTGGTGGATAGCACTCAGGCTTCAGAAAGGGCCCTCCCGGCTGTACCACTAGCACTGCTGGCTCTAATATCTGAGGGCCTTGGACAGCAAATGTTGCTAAAATGGCCATGTTGTAACGGGCCTTCAGTGGACCCGTGTCTTGGCGGCTCACATGAGCTGCTGGAGACCCGCGTGCGTACCACCCACAGGCTGCCTTCCAGGAGCGTGGGTCCTTGATTTCCCTCTTCGTAAACTTCCTTCCGACTTAACGTGTTTCTGTGATGACACCGGACAAACACTTCTGCCAGTGCGAAGCAACTCTGGCAACATAGGAATGGAGGAGCAGGAACTAGGCCGATCGCCCCCACGAGCCTGCTCTGCCATTCAATTCGATCATCGCTGATCTCCCTCCTCAACGCCAGTTCCCCGCTCTAACCGTAGAACCATAGAAAATAGGAGCAGGAGTAGGCCATTCGGCCCTTCGAGCCTGCTCCGCCATTCAGTATGATCATGGCTGACCCTTTATCTCAAGGCCGTACTCCCGCTCTCTCTCCCCACAACCCTTGACACCTTTAGAGTCCAGAAATCAATCTATTTCCTTCTGAAATATATTCAGTGACGTGGCCTCTGCAGCCCTCTGGGGTAGAGAGTTCCACAGGTTCACCACCCTCTGAGTGAAGAAATTTCTCCTCATCTCAGTCCTAAATGGCCTACCCCGTATCCTGAGATTGTGACCCCATTGTTCTAGACCCCAGCCAGGGGAAACACCATCTCTGCATCCAGTCTGTCCAGCCCGGTCAGAATTTTATACGTTTCAACGAGATCCCCTCTCATTCTTCTAAACTCCAGTGAATACAGGCCTAGTCAGCACCCAATCTCTCCTCATACCACAATGCTGCCATCCCAGGAGTCAGTCTGGTGAACCTTCGCTGCTCTCCCTCTATGGCAAGTTTATCCTTTCTTAGGTAAGGAGGCCAAAACTGCACACAATACTCCAGCTGTGGTCTCACCAAGGCCATAAGACCATAAGACATAGGAGCAGAAATTAGGCCATTCGGCCCATCGAGTCTGCTCCGCCATTCAATCATGGCTGATAAGTTTCTCAACCCCATTCTCCCGCCTTCTCCCGGTAACCTTTGGTCCCCTTACCAATCAAGGATCTATCTACCTCGCTCTTAAATACACTCAATGACCTGGCCTCCACAGCCTTCTGTGGCAATGAATTCCATAGATAGCCCTGTATAGCTGCAGCAAGATATCCTTGCTCCTGTACTCAAGTCCTTCGTTACACCTGAAGCTGAAACGTTAAACAAACAGGCTGGGCAGCCGAGGACTGAAGACATCATGTCTGTTCAGGAATGCAAATGGACTTGAGTTGGTAAATTAAACATCCCAACCGAGGTTCGATTGCTTACTCCCTGAAGAGCAACATTTGTTAGTTACCAATGGTCTCCTAAATCTGATTATATCACATTTCATCACATATTTTGCTGTTCTTAATGGATTGAAATGATACCAGTTTACACTATCTTGTTAGAACTTATGACTCTAACATCCCTCAAGGAGCATTAAGCACAGACAGTGGTACTTAAGTATAGTTATTATTCTTTGATAAAGTGGGTTGGACTTTGAATATTTAATTAATGCTTTGGAGTGCTTGATATGCGAATATTAACCGCCAGTATTTTTTTTTTAATAGTCTGAAATACATTGTGGGAGAATATAGGTTCCTGTGTGTTTTTACGCTGAATGGATGTCAGTGGTCTAATAAAAAATTACAGGCAACATCTCCGCAGGGAGAAGCAGAGGTCACGTTTCAGGTCAGCGGCTTCTCTGCAGAGCTGGAAAGAGCTAGTGTGACACTTTCCCAGCAGTGATCCTTCCCCAGGCCAGCCTAATCCATATTGCAAACTTAGTGTCTAATTAGGGGGGCAGTTCACGCTATAGCTTCTTGCAGGTTACTGCACTGAAGGAGAGGGTTCACCGCACTGCAGGTAGATACTCACAGACCTCTTAAACCTACTGAGGCTGCACACCCCCCGCCGCCGGCCGGAGAGTCCAGGGCCCAGGACTCAAGGGTGCCAGTTGGCCACAGTGGACTGAGACAAGGAGGAATTTCCGTACAGAGGGCGGGATTTTTCAGCCCAGACGCCGGCGGACATCGTGACGGGAGGGAGAGAATTCCCCCTCCCTTGCCGGTGTCAGGGCCGGAAAGCTCCCGCCCCCCCGACCCCCTCCTGGAGGCGGCTGTGAGCCTTTGGATACTCAGGCGGGGGATACTCAGTTGCCGGGCCAGCTGAGATCCACGAATTTTTGGGCACCAAGGGGAAGCGGAGTTGAGGAACGGATCAGCCATGACTTTATTGAATGGCGGAGTGTGTGCTCAAGGGGCCGAATGGCCTCCTCCTGATCCTATTTCTGCGTTCTGATAATAACAGCTATTACTGACAATGTACATCAAACAGTAATACTTACGGTAAAACTCGTTCGCCAGCAAATTCAGACCTGTGAACAGTTTTGGATCCTCAAGGAAGGCCGAGCCTCATTGCTTTGCGGACGCACTTACCCAGCAGTCTTTGCTTTGGGCCTTTCCTTCAATCTTGGTCTGCCTCAGCTTGACTTAATCTTCCTCTCATGCCCCTTGCCGATGATTTCAATTTTTACAACCCCTGATCGACCTGCCAATCAAACCTTCCAGCTGAAGGCGGCTGCAGAAATTCAAAATAGACGAACGTGCAACTTTGGGAGCAGGAGTGAGGCCATTCGGCCCCTCGAGCCTGCTCTGCCGTTCAATAAGATCACGGCCGGTCTGACTGCAGCCTCAGCTCCTCATTCCCACCTACCACCGCCCCCATCTCCTGATAGCCTTTGACTCCCTTGTTAGTCTTACTCAGCCTTAAAAATATTCACTGACCCAGCCTCCAGTGCTTTTGGGGGAAGAGAGTTCCACAGATTTGAGAGAACAAAAATTCTCGTCTCTATCTTAAATGGGAGACCCCTAGTTCTTAAACTGTGTTCCCCTGGTTCTAGCTAGTCTCTCCCACAAGGGGAAACATCCTTTCAGCATCCACCCTGTCAAGTCCCCTCAGGATCTTATATGTTTCAGTAAGATCGCCTCTCATTCTTCCGAACTCCAATGGATAGAGGCCCAGTCTGTCCAATCTATCCTCATAAGATAACACCTCCCCCCATTCTAGGTATCAATTGAGTGAACCTTCTCTGAACTGCTTCTGAAACAGTTATGCCCTGTCTTAAATAAGGAGACCAAAACGGTTCACAGTACTCTAGGCATGGTCTGAACAACACCCTGTACAAATGTAGCAAAAGCATCCCAACTTTAATATTCCATTCTCCTTGCAATAAAGGCAAATATTCCATTTGCCTTCCTAATCAGGTGCTGTACCTAGAACTAGAACCTGGAGCTGGGATCAAGAACTATCAAAGGATTCCTCGCAATCTATGAGGGTACTCTTTTCCCATCACCCTACCCTCGCAGCCCCTTGACAGGTTGAGTTTGCCTGTAGCGGTTCACGTCAGATCAATAGAACCCTTTTACTGGCCAATGCAACCATCACCAAATTGCCCTAAATCTCTGGATCCCTCGTGAAGGTTGGAAGATAAAGATCGGGCAAGAGGCCGTGTTGGCCACAGGCGCACTCACCCCTTTAAACTCCCAACGACTTGCCACACGTCAGTTCCAGGCCCTGTGTACGCCAAAGAGGTGATCACACCGCGAGTGAGATCAGCCCCATTTGAATGGCGATGCATCACAGTTCATGGGTCCATCGATTCGCACACTACTGAGGATGCCATTTGGCCCTTCATGCCCGCGCCGGCCCTTTCAAAGTGAGCCTCACTCCCACGCTCTTTTGCGAATCCCTGCGGCTTCCTTCTCCTTTAAGTATTTTTTCCCCTGGAAGGCTACCATCGAATCTGCTTCCACCATCCTATCAGGCGAATCTTAACCACTCAGTCCATGGAAAAAGGTTTTCCTTATTTCCCTTTCTGCCTTCCCTCGCCCTGCTCCTTCCTTTGCGCCCCTCAGTTTTGTCCTTCAGTCAAAGATGGGGGTCTTCAAATGAAACATCACTTGAGCCATCCAACTGCTTGTCAGCTGCTTCAGTCTTGTGTGGTGTTCACCGCTTCCTTGCTCCTTCCCCAGTCTACTGCTGTAGTCTTCTTATGTTCCATCCTTTTTGGTTGTTATGCATGTGGCCTCCTTAATTCGCTTCTGGACCAACGCCAGCCACACCTCAGTCTGTACTCTCACCTCTGAGCCACAAGGTTATGGAGTTCAAGTTCCACTCCAGGGCTTGAGTACCAAAACCAAGGCCGGCACTCCAGCGCAGTAGTAAGGGGAGTGCTGCGCTGTCGGAGGTGCTGTCTTTTGGATGAGATGTTAAAACAAGGCCCCATCTGCCTGAATGGGTGGGTGTAAAAGACCCTATGGCATTATTTTGGAGAAGATCAGGACCAGTCTCCTGGCCAATATTTACACCTCACTCAGCATCACAAAAACAGATTATCTGACCATTATAATATTGCTGAAAAGGAGACAGGTTGAAGCTTTTTGCCTTGCACTCATCAGGACACTTTGCAAGAATACCAATATAAGGGGAAGAAAACAGCTTATAAATTGCTGGTTTCCCCTTATATTGGAATATCAGTATAAAGGGAAGACAATTTATCCTGTATATGAGGAGAGTGCTGATTGGTTGTCACTCTCTTCTCATACAGTATAAATTGTTGTTTTCCCCTGATGTTGGTATTCTTGCATGTGTCCTGATGAGTGCAAGATGAAAAGCTTCGACGTCTCTTTTTTCAGCGGTACTCAAGTCTTGTACTACCTAACGACCACTATAAATTGCTGTTTGTGGGAGGTTGCTGAGCATGAGTTTATGCTGCGTTCCCCATCAACCCCCCCACCCCCATTTCAACAGTGAACACATTAGGAAAGTACTCCGTTGGTTGTCAAGTGCTTTGACTTACCCAGTGGCTGTGCAAAGTTCTGGAGGTCCTTCTTGCTTTACTTTTGGATGCATTGATAACTATCCCCTATTGCTTTCTCCTAGTGCTGGTCTTCCTCGTAAGTGGAAGCATCTTCTCTACAAATAATATCATATGATCAGAGGAGAAAGAGCAAGGCGTTCGAGCCACCAAGCCTGCTCCATCACACAAGGAGATCTGTGGAACAGAATTCCCAAGACCACCCACCACCCCCCCCCCCTCCCCCAGCCCCACCCCCACCCCTCCGAGAGAGGAAATTCCTCCTCATCTCCATCATGAATGCAAAGAGTTTTTTTCCCCTTGTCGGGCGAGCGCCCCTACCTCATCGCGCGGGCCTGTGCGAGAGAGAGAGAGAGGCGGCAGCACGCCCGCCGACAATTAAGGGGCCTATTAAGGCCCTTAATCAATTCATTAAATCGAATCTTTCACTGCCCGTCCCAACCTTGGGGTTGGCGGACGAGAGAAAAGGCCTCGCAAAGGCCTTTGCATTTTTTTTGCAAAGCCTCGGGAATGGGGTTTCGACCGGTCGTTAAAAACAAATAAAAACTTTTAAAACTCATTTTGGAACATGTCCCCGGCTCATGTGACCGAGTCGCATGAGAAGCGGGGACACGTTCTCCTTAAGTTTTAAAGCCTCAGTTTGTGAAGTTGAACAGCTTGGGCTCCCCGAGGCAGCTCTGTGCCTCTGGGGAGCTTTCAGTGTAGCGCACTCACCCACCCCCGCACCCCCCCCAGCCACCCCGCCCCCACCCCCACCTCTCCCCCAGGCGCTGACTTCCGCACTGGCCCTCCTGCCCCGTCCCACCCAGGCAGCGCTGAGCGGTTTCAGCGGGCGATTCACGCTGGCTGGCTGGCTGCCAATTGGTCATGGGGCGCGCGGGTGGTTCTGTGGCCACTCCCGTGCCTGCCCACCCCGACGAGGGCACTACCCTCCCCCTTATGTTTAAATTGTGCCCCCGCAATTCCTGACTCCCCCCCCCCCCCTCCCCCGCCACCAAACCGTGAGGGGAAACATCCTCTCAGCATCCACCCTGTCAACTCCCCCTTCATGGGGAGGTGATGGTGGCGTAGTGGTATTGTCACCGGACTGGTAGTCACTGACCCATGATTAATGCCCTGAGGACCTGGATTCAAACCCCACCTTGGCGGCAATTGGTAGAATTTAAATTCAATCAAAAAAAACAATCTTGAATTAAAAGTTTGATGATGACCATTGCTGATTGCTGTAAAAAACCCCATCTGGTTCACTAATGCCCCCTTTAGGGAAGGAAATCTGCC
Organism: Isurus oxyrinchus; assembly: GCA_026770705.1. Classification (NCBI taxonomy): domain Eukaryota; kingdom Metazoa; phylum Chordata; class Chondrichthyes; order Lamniformes; family Lamnidae; genus Isurus; species Isurus oxyrinchus. The sequence goes on along the minus strand of JANJGN010000037.1, from coordinate 6,374,942 downwards.
ATCCTTACCCAGTCTGGGCCTACATGTGACTCTCTTAACTCTCTCTGAACAGGGCAGGTAGGGATCGCCTAGTCAGTCAATGCCCAAATCCCATGAGTGAATAAAAAACTTATATGTTTCAATCAGATCACCTCTCGTCCTTCTAAACCCCAATGAGTATAGGCCCAACTGCTCAACCTTTCCTCATTAGACATTTAAAGAGGTATTTCAGAACACTCAGTAAGGATACCCGGTGGGAACGAAAGCCCCTACAGTCTTTTGTCCTCACTGGGTATCTTTACCTAGGAAGTCAATTTGAAAGATAAAGCATATAACTCTGCAAAGATGAGTGGCAGGTCAGAAGATTTGACAGAATATAAAGAACAGAAAAGCATGTCTGAAAGATTAATAAGGAGAGAGAAATTAGGATTTAAGGGAAAGCTAGCTAGAAATATGAAGAAAACAGATCGTAGGAGTTTCCACAGGTATCTAAAAAGGAAAAGATTTGTCCTCTTGAGAGTGAGCCTGGGGAATTGGTAATGGAAAATAAGCAAACAGCCGACGAACTGCGCAGGTACTTTGCATCTGCTTTCACTGTGAAGGAGGCAGAAACATCCCAGAAGCAATTGTGAATAAGGAGATGAAAGGGAGGGAGGAACTTCGGCAAGGATGCTGAGAAAATTATCCAAACTGAAAGCTACCAAATCCCCAGGTCCTGATGGGCTTCTTCGTAGAGTCATGAAAGGAGCATCTGCTGAGGTAGTAGATGCTTTGGTTTTAATTTTCCAAAATTCCCTTGGGGGGGGGGGGCAGAATTTGGCGCTCGGTGTGGGGGCGCGGGTCGGAGTCGGCTGCGTGCCCGCCGATAATTGAAAGGCCGATTAAGGCCGTTAACGAGCTTCATTAAAATCAAATCTACGCCGCACGTCCAATCTAACGGTTGGCGGGCGGACTAAAAAGCCAAGCGGCCTTTACATTTTTTAGGAAACCTCATCCACGGGCGGGATGAGGTTTCCTGAAGCGAATAAACATTAACTTAAAACTTTATTTTTGAATTACAAGCATGTTCCAGCTCATGTGACAGAGGGGACCTGTTTTTACACATTTTTGCTGTGTTTATTCATTTTTTTTATAAAGCGCTTCAATCCCCCTGAGGCATCTCCGTGTTACTTCCGGCCGGAAAGGAAGTGGGTGCGTGAACTGCGAGCGAGGCCCAACTCTCCCTCCTCCCCACCGCCCGCACAGCTGGCGCTGAGCGCTGCCGCTCGCGGCCCACGCAGGACTGGCCTTAATTGGCCCTCCCGCTTGAAATCGCGGCGCGGGGCCGATCGTGGGCGGCAATCGGCTTCCGGACTCCCCTCGCCCGCTCCCCGCCGAGCCCGCCCGACGAGGGAAAAATTCCGGCCTGGATTCTGGAAAGTTCCCATCAGATTGGAAAATGGCGAATATGAGTCCTCTATTCAAGAAAGGAGGGCAACAGAAAGCAGGAAGCTAACATCTGTCATCGTGAAGATGCTGGAATCTATTGTTAAGGGGCCAATAGGAGGGCACGTAGAAAATTTCAATGCAATCAGGCAGAGTCTACATGGTTTTGTGAAAAGGAAATCATATTTGACCGATTTATTGGAATTCTTTCCGGAAGTAACAAGCAACTTGGATAAAAGGGAACCTGTGGATGTGCTGTACTTAGATTTAAAGAAGGTATTTAACAAGATGCTGCATCAAAGGTTAGCTATACAAAATAAGAGCTCATGGTGTAGGGGGGTAACATATTAGCATGGATAGAGGATTATTTAGCTAACAAAAAACAGAGAGTAGGCATAAACAGTTCATTTTCAGGTTGAGGAGATGTGACGAGTGGAGTGCCACAGGGATCAGTGTTGGGGCCTCAATTATATACAATTTATATCAATGACTTGGATGAAGGGACTGAACGTATGGTTGCTATAGTGGAATATAAAAGTCGGGATGTTTTGCTACAGGTACAGAGGGAATTGGTGAGACCACATCTGGAGCACTGCGTACAGTTTTGATCTCCTTACTTAAGAAAGGATACGAATGTGTTACAAGCAGTTCAGAGAAGGTTCACTTGACTGGTTCCTGGGGCGCAGGGGTTATCTTATGGGGAAAGGTTGCACAGGCTGGGCCTGTGTCCTTTGGAGTTTAGAAGAATGAGAGGTGATCTTATTGAAACATACAAGATCCTGTGGGAACTTGAGAGGGTGGGTGCTGAAAGGAAGTTTCCATTTGTGGGAGAGACCAGAGCTAGGGGACACAGTTCAAAAATAAGGGGTCTCCCATTTAAGACGGAGATGTGGGTCAGAAGGTCTTGAGTCTTTGGAACTCTCTTCCCCGATAAGGGATGTAGGCAGGGTCATTGAGTATTTTTAAGGCAGAGGTAGATCGATACCCTTGTTAGTCAAGAATCTAAGATTATCAGGGGTAGGCGGGAATGTGGAGCTGATCTTATTGAATGGCGGAGCAGGCTCGAGGGGACGAATGACCTAGTCCTGCTCCTAATTCATATGTACGTTTGTTTGCAAAAGGCTGATGTTCCTCCATTGCTACCTTCTGGATCCCCATACCTGCCTCTCTTGCAGTCACATCCTACTGCCGCTGACATGGACAAAATTTGAAGTACTTAGCCTAACCAATGTGGCTACCTCTTCGAACAGAGTAACTTTCCTACACGTATGCACTGCATTGTCTGAAAGTCGGACTCCAGCTCATCAACCCAGAACCAAATCCTCAAGCTGTAGAGACTTCCTGCAGCTGTGGTTGCCATGGATCACACAGGCATGCAGCAGCTCCCACATACTACAGCTGCAACACATCACCTGCACTGTCATCTTTATTGTGCTTTTCGTTAACTAATTGGGTTTCGAGCTTATCATATCACTCAATGATTATCTATAGTTATATTATGGAGTTTAACTAGTTACGCTATAAATGTAACATAACACTTACATCTCCCCAGTATTGGTTTAAACTACTGTCCCAGTTTAGAGGGGAAAATAAAATTTAACAATCACCAAGTATCTGTCTGCACACCTAATTAATGCCTCCAGGCTTTAGCCCCGGGTCCCACTGTCTCCGACTCCCTCTCTTGGGCCCCTCCTTTATTTGTAAAAGGCCGGAACAGTACCTCCTCCTTTGCTGCAACAAATTCCCTCACTTACTAAGCTCCCACATTTAACACAGTCTTGCTGCGCTCAGTCCAAAACTGCCACCCTTGTGCCACTTACTTCCTATGCCCACTTTCCTGAGCCTGAAGACCCTGCAACACCCACCCCCCCACCCCACCCTCCGCACCTCCCCCCCCCCCCCCCCCCCCCCCCCCCCGCCCGCAAGTCCTCCGTCTTCCCTTTACCAGAGAGGAAGGACCCAGCCTGCTCAGTCTTTCCTGGGAAATGTAAGTTAATTCGGATCTCTCTCTCTCTCTCTCACCATTGGAGTCGGCTGATCCTCCCAGCTGTTCGCTTCACTGATGCCACGAGCACTCAATGCTTAGGCAAAGGAAAATTTCGAGAAGACGGGGAAGCAAAAATGAGCCAACAGATGCTGAAATTAATGGCCGTTCCTTTGGAATCCTAATTATTGCCGGCCGCCCTATTAGTGCTGGGAAAATGAGTAGGCAGATTGAGAGATGCGGCTGATAAATTGCACTGTGATGTATCCCTGCGTGTAATTGTTCCTATTGAGGGAATCAGGGGCAATTTAATTCTGCACAGATGGTCTAGTGTTATTGCGGGCATGTTTTTCCCACCGAGATTAAGCGGGAGGGTTGGACGAAAAGGCTGAGGGGTTCCTGAGAGAGGCCAGCAAGGAGGGGAGTGGGGGGGTGGGGGGGGGGGGGGGGTGCAGAAAATTGTGCCCTGCACCCCTCGTGACCCCCCATTAGTATGGTCTAGTGGTCTGCCTTGGTTTGGAATGTCTGACTAGGGCACAGCCCTCGCTCGTGCTGTAGAGTCATTCGCTGCACAGGAGGCCACCATTCGGCCCGTGCTGGCCCTCTGTAGAGCAATCCAGTCAGTCCCATTCCCCCCCACTCTTTGGAGAAAGGCCTGTTTGGCTGACGGTCAAGCATCACCCCGTTGGGCATTGAGTCTTTTTGCTTTCCGATTGGCGGAGGCAGGCGGTAAGTCACGTGTGTGTTGGCCGACTAATGGCTGGAGCATGGGCAGATGAAACCTCCAGGAATATAACGCAGATGGCAACACTCGATCCTGGCTGTTATCAGTCACTGTGTCAAAGGGTTCTTCCTCATGTCTTCCTTGACAGGAAATCAAACAATGGGAGTGCCAAGTGTTCACCCATACACAGCCAGGGAACGTGCCCAGTGTAATTTGAATTGTAGGCCCTAGCAAGGGTGGAACACTCAACCGGTGGGTTCACAAAGCCGCTGCTCTAAACACTGAGCTGCAGATGGAGTGGGGAGGTCTGTCTGCGCGTTTAAGCAGGATGTCCCTGCTTTTGAGTCCCACGGTTCACCGAAAAGGGTGGGGGGTGGGGGGGGGGAAGGTGTCACCTGTTATGTCATCCCCTCGCCCGGTTTTTAACCCGGCTTCTGCAAAATGGTTCCACGGGAGCCCGCAGAGACCTTGGTACCCCACCACCACCACCACCCCCCCCCCCCCCCCACTCCCCCAAACCCCCCCGCCCAACATCCCCCCTCCCACCAACCGAATGGCCAATTTTCATGTGAGTGCGCTTTGCCGCGAGGGAGCCATGCTGTCGCCTCCCACCTTTTCAACGAGCTCAAGCGAGTCATAAAACGCTCATTTCTGCCTGCTTCTGGGTCAGCAAACTCAACCAAGACCTTCTGCTTTGTGTGGAGTAGCAGGTGCAATGAATCTTTGTCCCCTTGGGTCTTTCACGGTCCAGGGAACATTGAGGGAACTTCCGCCAGTTAGAGCGCTCGGTCCTTGGAGTCTTGCTTGATGGGCTGTCGGATCAGCCAAGCTGCCTCAAGGGCCATACCTCGGAGTGCAGACTGGTTGGAGCTAAGGACATGTGGAATTGGAGCCGGAGGAGGCCACATACCCCCTGGAACCTGCTTTGCCCTTCAGTGCAATCTTTTACCTCAGCTACACTTTCCTGCCCGAGTCCTTGATCGCCTTGCTAGTGGAAAATCTTTCAGTCTCGGACTTAAATAGACTCAACGGCTGAGCATCCACAGCTCTCTGGGGTAGAGAATTCCAAAGATTCACCAGCCCTCTGAGTCAAGAAATGTCTCATGTCAGTCCCAAAATGGCCGACTCCTTGTCCTGAGAGTGCAATCCCTGGCCTGCCCAGCCAGAGGGTAAACAGCCTCTCTGTGTTGACTGCGGCGCGCCCTCTGGTAATTTTAAATATTTTACCGAGAGGGAATATGGCCAGGGTGTGGCGGGACAGATGGGTGATCGTCTGGCACCCCACAGGCATGAGCCTGGTGGAGGGTTGAACTCCCAGATCCTGTATGGTGCCCCCCCCCCCCCCCAACCCCCCCATACTCTGCCGCTTCCCGAAACAGGCAGCATCTGGTCGCTGGAGGGAGCAGGCGAGAGGAGGAATTGAAGGAACGGTGCCCGATAGTCTGGATCAGGGTTAGGCTGGAGGTCAGGGTGGCCTGGTGCTCTCACCAGGGGGAGAAGTGAAGCAAGGGGCCAAGGCAAAGGCCCTTGACGGGGAACCGGGAAACACTCCTGCTCCTCTTGGACCCAATGGGAGACACCTCCTCCGATACTGAAGCAGTCCATGTCCATCTGCAGCAAGACCTGGACAATATCCAGGCTTGGGCTGACAAGTGGCAAATAGCATTTGCGCCACACAAGTGCCAGGCAATGACCATCTCCAACATGAAAGAATCTAATCATCACCCCTTGACATTCAATGGCATTATCATCACTGAATCCCCCACTATCAACATCCTGGGGGGTTACCATTGACCAGAAACTGAACCAGACTAGCCATATAAACACTGTGGCTACAAGAGCAGGTCAGAGGCTGGGAATCCTGCAGTGAGTAACTCACCTCCTGACTCCCCAAAGCCTGTCCACCATCTACAAGCCTCAAGTCAGGAGTGTGATGGAATACTCCCCACTTGCCTGGATGAGTGCAGCTCCCACAACACTCAAGACGCTCGACACCATCCAGGACAAAGCAGCCCTGCTTGACTGGCACCCCATCCACAAACATTCACTCCCTCCACCACCGATGCACAGTAACAGCAGTGTGTGTACCATCTACAAGACGCACTGCAAGAATTTACCAAGGCTCCTTTGACAGCACCTTTCAAACCCTCTACCATCTAGAAGGACACTGGGCCCAGCCAGTGATGCCCACACCCTGTGAAAGAATTTAAAACATATTTCTGGTGTTCAGTTGGCCTGGTGAGGCTGACCTTGAGTTAAAATTGTCATTAGGCCCCAAGGACAAACATCAAAACCTGATCTGTACATTTAAAGAACATCTCCACTGTCTTCAACGAGTGTCCCAATTAAAATTGCCACCCCAACCCATGGGAGGCAAGAAGGAACTTGCATTCCTGTAGCACCTATCAAGACCTCAAGACGTTGCAAAATGATTTAGAACCAGAACCTTCGAAATGTCAGGAACTCATCAGCCAATTTGCACTCGGCAAGTTCCCACAGATATGAGTCTCATCAGATAGCCTGTCATCTAGTGATGTTGTTCGAGGGCCCAGGACAATGGAGAGAGCAGATATGAGTCTCACCAGGTAGCTTGTCATTTATTGATGTTGTTTGAGGGTCCGGGACAATGGGGAGAGCTGCTCTGCTCTTCTTCCAATAGTGACTGTGGGATATTTCGCATCCGCTCGAGTGTGCAGTAGGGGCCTCTGTTTAACAGCTCACCTAATGGACGACACCTCCAACAGTGCAGCAATCCCTCAGCCCTGCTCCTCCAACAGTGCAGCACTCCCTCAGTCCTGCTTCTCCAACAATGCAGCACCCCATCAACCCTGCTCCTCCAACAGTGCAGCACTCCCACAGTCCTGCTCCTTTGACAGTGAAGCACCCCATCAACCTGCTTTTCCAACAGTGCAGCACTCCCACAGTCCTGCTCCTCCAACAGTGCAGCACTCCCTCAGTCCTGCTCCTTTGACGGTGAAGCAATCCCTCAGTCCTGCTCCTCCGACAGTGCAGCACTCCCTCAGTCCTCCTCCTTTGACGGTGAAGCATTCCCTCAGTCCTGTTCCCCCAACAGTGCACCCCCTCAGTCCTGCTCCTCCGACAGTGCAGCACTTCTACAATCCTGCTCCTCCGACAGTACAGCACCCTCTCAGTCCTGCTGCTCTGACAGTGCGGCACTCCCTCAGTCCTGCTCCTCTGACAGTGCAGCACTCCCTCAGTCCTGCTCCTCCGACAGTGCAGCACTCCCTCAGTCCTGCTCCTCTGACAGTGCAGCACTCCCTCAGTCCTGCTCCTCCGACAGTGCAGCACCCCCTCAGTCCTGCTCCTCTGATAGTGCAGCACACCCTCAGCCCTGCTCCTCCGACAATGCAGCACCCCCTCAGTCCTGCTCCTCTGACAGTGCAGCACCCCCTCAGTCCTGCTCCTCTGACATTGCAACACCCCATCAGTCCTGCTCCTCCGACAGTGCAGCACCCCCTCAGTCCTGCTCCTGCTCCTCCGACAGTGCAGCACTCCCTCAGTCCTGCTCCTCTGACAGCGCAGCACTCCTTCAATAGTGGGAACATCCAACTAGGCCTTTGCACTGAGGCCTCTGGAGCTCATTTGTGGAATGTGGCCCATCAAAGCCAGATATTGATGAGACAATAAAAGACAAAATGAGAACGACAGATTGCACTTTCGAATGCCAAGAGATACTGAAATTTGGGAGGGACGGAATGAATTTAATATAAGTAAAATAGAGAAGTAATTGGGAAAATAATGGCACCTAAGATCGTCTTGATGCTTTCCATTGCAAGTTATTAAAAATTAGTCAGGCCACTGCGGTTATATTAACCATAATTTTCCAAATCTCTGTAGATTCGCGAATTCTGTCCTTCAGTTGAAAAATCGCAAATGTCAGTTCATTATTTGAGAAGGTACTATGGGAGTTACTAGTTACCAACAGAACTATCAGTTTAACGTTAGTTGTAAGAACATAAGAAATTGGAACAGGGGTAGGCCATTCGACCCCTCGAGCCTGCTCTGCCGTTCAATAACATCTGGCCTCAACTCCGCTTTCCCACCTGCCCCCTCCCCCCACCATAATCCTTGACTCCCCCGTAGTTCAAGAATCTGTCTATCTCAGTCTCGAATGTACTCCATGCTCCAGCCTCCACTGCTCTCTGTGGAAGAGAATTCCAAAGATCCATGAGCTTCTGCGGGGAGAAGTTCCTCTGCGTCTCCATCTCACCTCAGGAAGGATAGGTTGGCTTTAGATGGGCAGGAACGCAGGTTCGGAGCACAGTCGCGTAGTGGTTTCGTTCTGGGATGAGTAATCCAGAGGCCTAGATTAACAACCTGGAGACTTGAGTCCGAATCCCTCCATGCCAACTGGAGAATTTGTATGCACTTAGTCCAATGGACCTGGCATACAGAGCTAGTGGCAGTTGACCCCTCACTGCCTTTTGAAGTGGCCACTAACAAGCCACTCGGTCGCATTCAAGATGGTGGCTCACCACCGCTTTCTCTAGGGTGATTAAGGATGGGGCAAAGAATGCTGGCCTTGCCAGTGTTGCTTAGAAGCCAACATATCAATCAGGAGCGGGGGTAGGCCATTCAGCCCCTTAAGCCTGTTCTACCATTTGATAAGATCATGGTTGATCTGATTGTTACCTCAACGCTTCCCGCTTGCCTACCCACTACACCCCTTTGACTCCCTCATCAATCAAAAATCTGTCTAACTCAGCGTTGAATATATTCAGTGACCCACTCTCCACTGCTCTCTGGGGAAGAGAATTCCAACGACTAACGACCTGTATTCTCCTCATCTCCGTCTTAAATGGGAGACCCCTTATTCTTTAAACGATGTTCCCTCGTCCTGGTCTCTCCCACATCCTTTCAGGATCCACCCTGTCAAGCCCCCTCAGCATCTTAAATAAAAACGGAAAGTTCTGGAAAAACTCAGCAGGTCTGGCTGCACCTGTGGAGCGAGAAACGGAGTTAAGGTTTCGGGTCCAACAAGACTCTCCTTCGGAACTCCTGCTGGAGTTGTATTGGACTGGCAACGTTAACTCTGTTCCGCTCTCCACAGATGCTGCCAGACCTGCTGAGTTTTTCGAGCACTTTTCCTGTTTTTATTTTGAATCCCCAGCAGTGCTTTGCTTTCAATCCCCACCCCCAACACCCCCCCCCACCCCCCACCAACCCCTAGGACCTGACGTGTTTCAATAAGATCGCCCCTTATTCTTCCAAACTCCAGTGGATACAAGGCCCGGCCTATCCAACCTTACCTCCGAATGAATAAAAATAAAGGATTCAGCAGAGCTGAAGACCTCAAAGAATGAAACGATGAAGACAGATCCCAGTAACCTCGGTTTCTATTGCCTTGTGTTTGAACGCACGAGGAGATAATGGAATTGAGGTGCCTGAAGTGATTCGACAGGGGTAGCAACCGAGAGCCTAATTCCCCTGGTGTGCGGAATACAGAGCATGAGTTCATCATCTTAAAATTCTAGCCGAACTGTTTCATTCAATCAGCATTGAGCCACGGAGATGTGAATCGGGTAGATTTTTGTTTCAGGAAATGCTAATTTGGGATGCAGTATATGTCTCCTTTAAGACATGGCATATGGTTACTGTAGGTTGCTTGGCGGGGAATGGGATGACTTTAGACCTATGGTTTCCCAGCATTTCACCACCAGGAGTTCACTTGCCTTCTGTCCAGGTCCATTGTAAGCTAATTAATGGTCTTTGATTGCCTTAATTGTCAACACCTCGATTATCATTTTAGCACGTGCCGGGGTGAGGGAAGGCATATATATTTTGTTATGTGTTGGTTTGCGATCAAAAAACTCTGGAAATAAAAGCCAACTTCTGGAACTAATGAAATAGTCCTTCGTTTCTACAGAGCCCCTGTCAATCACAGGACACCTCAAAGCCTTTTACAGCCGGTGAAAGTACTTTTTGGCGTGCAGTCGCCGTTGTGAACAGGGCGAGGAGCAGGAGTAGGCCATTGGTCCTCAAGCCTGCTCCGCCATGCGATATGATCCTGGCCGACCTGATTGTGGTCCGCTTTCCTTCACTTTCCTGTCTGCTCCTCCTCCCCGCTAACCCTTGATTCCCCTGTTCATCAAAAATGACTAGTTCAGCCTTGAATACGTTCAATGACCCAGCCTCCGCTGCTCTCTGGGAAAGAGAATTCGTCAGACTAGAGACACTCTGAGAGAAAAAAATTCTCCTCATCTCCGTCTTAAAAGGGAGACCCCTTATTCTTATACCGTGTCCCCCCGCCCAAGCTTCTAGCCTCCCCCACAAGAGGAAACATCCCCCCAGCACTTTCTCCCCCCCTCGCCTGTCAAGTCCCCTCAGGATCTTATATGTTTCAATAAGGTCGTCTCTCATCCTTTCAAACCTCACTGGGTATAGGCCCAAGCTGTCCAACCTTTCCCCACCAGTAGGAAACGTGGTGGCCAATTGGCGCGCAGCACACCTCCACAAAGAGCAACATGCCAATGACCTAGATCATCATACGCTCGCGATGTTGGCTTGAGTGATTAAATATTGGCCCCAGGGCTCCAAGGTGAACATTTCCCCAACTCGTCTTTGAAAGGGGGCCCTGGGGTCTTTAACTTAGGGCCTGGGCAGCCCTGGGCGAGACCTGGGCTTAACGTCTCATCTGAAAGATGGCACCTCCAACAGCGCAGTGACCCCTCAGTGCTGGCACCGGGAGTGTCGGCCTGGATTTTCTGCTCCTTCAGCCGGCTGGCTAATGTGCAGGCCTGGCTGAGATTACAGTGATATTTTTTCATTCATTCACAGGGTTTGGGCGTTACTGGCTAGACTGGCATTTATTGCCCATCACTGACTGCCCTTGAACTGAATGGCTTTTTAAAATTCATTTTACGGGATGTGGGCGTCGCTGGCTGGGCCCAGCATTTATTGCCCATCCCTAATTGCCCCCTTGAGAAGGTGGTGGTGAGCTGCCTCCTTCAACCGCTGCAGTCCCTGTGGTGTAGGTACACCCACAGTGCTGTTAGGAAGGGAGTTCCAGGATTTTGCCCCAGCGACAGTGAAGGAACAGCCGATATATTTCCAAGTCAGGGTGGTGAGGGGTTTGGAGGGGAACTTGCAGGTGGTGGTGTTCCCCATGTGTCTGCTGCCCTTGTCCTTCTAGATGGTAGAGGTCATGGGTTTGGAAGGTGCTGTCTAAGGAGCCTTGGTGAGTTGCTGCAGTGCATCTTGTAGATGGTACACACACTGCTGCTACAGTGCGTCGGTGGTGGAGGGAGTGAATGTTTGTGGATGGGGAGCCAATCAAGTGGCTGCTTTGTCCTGGATGGTGTCGAGCTTCTTGAGTGTTGTGGGAGCTGCACTCACCCAGGCAAGTGGGGAATATCCCATCACACTCCTGACTTGTGCCTTGTAGGTGGAGGACAGGCTTTGGGGAGTCAGGAGGTGAGATTTTCGCCGGAGGATTCATAACCTCTGGCCTGCTCATGGCAAACATTATCCACTCAGTCACAAGAAAAAACAATAAGCAGTGGCAGATACATGTACATATATACTTAATCACACATTGTTATGCAGCAAAAAATATTTTGACGGTGTGTGGAATTTTTACAACTGTAAGAGGGGATGCTCAGAAGCAGGAAAGGTTAAGGACCCCTGTGTTCTAATACATGCCCTAGTGCCTTCAAGGAGAACCAGAATGCTCGGTAACTATACAGTGCAAAGATGTCCGATGTGTGGAAACAGCAGAATCCAATAAGCCTGTCAGACAGCAGAGACATCCACAGCAGGTAAAAGAGCAGTTTCAGATGCTAATACAGGAATACATTCCGTTAAGTGCCTGAACTACTCTTTTTTAAAATGAACTCCCCTGTCTTCATGTACCAAGGAATTGTCCCAAAGCTATCATCAATATTCTGCTCCATCTCAACACCATTCTCAGCAGAATGCACAAATTGAGCGCCAAAGATCTATTGAATAAATTGAGTGCTGTATGAATAATTTCAGTGTATTTTGCCACTCAGATTCCCTACCTTTAATCTGTTTGCTATGTATGATGTGCAACGCCTCGCCTGCCAGTTTTTCCCGATGTGATTTTCTACTGGCAGGAGGCAAGTGTACCGGTGGGCTGCCGGATTTCACTGAGGGGCAGCCGAAACCCTGGCCTACTGGGCCTCACTCCTGAACTGGGCCTGGCTCAGGCAGTGCGGCTTGACCACTGTTGCCTTGTCACGGAGCGATTAATGTACATGACATTACTGGAAAACGTTTTTCTTTTAAAATAGAGGTTTAGTCTGTGGGTGTGTCTTCATTGGATTAAAGACAGCTAGCCTGGGTGCTTTGGTGTGCACTAGTGTCGAGATGTAAGAGAGGTGGAGTGCATTTGCATTTTGCTGAATAGAGCATTCAGGAAGGGGGGGTGAAAACTGACATCTATCCAGCAGAGACCAAGCAACGTTGTTTATATTACTAATAAAATTGGTACTTTGAAAGGGGTTTTATTGTTGGAGAGGTTTAGTTCAGATGTTGGTGAGACAATGAGAATTTGAATTCAATCAGCGGTGGTAGGTCTAACTTCAGTAGTTTTCGGGTGTGAGAGCAGAGGCAATGTGAGGTCAAAAGGCAGCTGCAAGCCTCCAACTGGCTCCACAGGAACCAAAGTGGAAAGAAACTTATTTTGAATTCGTCAGGTGAAAATGCTTTGCCTGGTGCCTGGTTAAGTCTATGGGTTGCTGTTGCCTTAATGGAGATTAGTTTGGGAATTTGTTAAAAGTTATGATAGTAGTAATTTGTAGCCATGTGTATAAATTATTAACCTGTGTAAATTAATAAAATGTTTCATTTAGTTCAATGTAAAACCTCGAGAACTGGTGGTCTGATTCCTGAAATTAGAGTCGCATCTCAAACATACTTAAATTATAGGTTATGACAGTCAAACATACTTAAATTATAGGTTATGACAGTTGTTTAAAGTTTCCCTCTGGGATTTTTAAATAACTCACCTTTACCAGCTGCATCGGTTATAACATACCTGCAATGGCTTCTCCTTGCCATCTTTGGGAAAAGACGCTGAAACCAAGGCTGCAGGAGAGCGTATAAGAGCCCTTGGCTACTGTTCTTCAACAATCCTCAGACAGAACCTTCCAAACCCATGCGACCATCTGGAAGTCGGACAAGGGCAGCAGACACATGGGAACACAACCACCTGCATGTTCCCCTCCGAGCCACTCACCATCCTGACTTGGAAATATATCGGCCGTTCCTTCCCTGTCACTGGGTCAAAATCCTGGAACTCCCTCCCTAACAGCACTGTGGGTGTACCTACACCACAGGGACTGCAGCGGTTCAAAAGGGCGGCTCACCCCCACCTTCTCAAGGGGCAATTAGGGATGGGCAATAGATGCTGGCCTAGCCAGTGGCGCCCACATCCCTAGAATGAATATTATAAAAATTCTTCACAAAAATTTTCTTTTTACTTTATTCTTTCATGGGATGTAGGTGCCCCTGGCGAGACCAGCATTTGTTGCCCATCCCTAATTGCCCTTGAACTGAGTGGCAATTTCGAGGGCAGTTAGAAGTCAACTTTGTTGCTGTGGGTCTGGAGTCATGTGTAGGCCAGACTGGGTAAGGATGGCAGATTTCCTTCCCTAAAGTGACATTAGTGAACCAGATGGGTTTTTATGACGATTGCTGGTTGTCATGGTCACCATCACTGAGACGAGCTTTATAATTCCAGCTTTATTAATTGAATTTAAATTCCACCAGTTGGGATTTGAACCCATGTCCCCCAGAGTGGTAGCCTGGGGCCTCTGGATTACCAGCCCAGTGACATTACCACTACAGCACTGTCTCCTCTTAAAGGTGGCTAAGGGGTCAAATGAAAATTTTAAAACTGAGATTGATAGATTTTTGTGAGGTAAAGCCTGTAAAGGTTATGGAGCTAACGTAGGTTAGATGTTTGTTGGGATATGGGCCGGCAAAAATCTACAGGAATGGCAGAGGGCGCATCATACTGAGTCACAACTTCATAGGGTTCCACACCATATAGAATATATCGACCAAGTGGCCATTGTTTGTGCCCGTGTGACTGTCAGCAGAGAGCACATGCCATTGCGGAGAGTGTCTAAGGGAGGGACAATGTCTGTCGGCCTATCCCAGCCTTAAATGTAGTCAACACAGAAGCACCTATAGCCCTCTGGGATGGAGAACTGTAAAGGTTCGCAACTGGTTGAGATGAGGAGAAATTACTTCACTCAAAGGGTTTGTGAATCTTTGGGATTCTCTACCACAGAGGGTTGTGGATGCACCATCGTGGAACACATTCGAGGCTGTGGGATAGGCAGGCTTTTGGTCCCTCGGGAAATTATGGGGAGCTGGCAGCAGGAAAATGGAGTTGGAGCCCAAGGTCAGCTTTGAGCGTATTGAATGGCAGTGCAGGCTCGATGGACCGAATGGCCTACTCCTGTTTCTTGCGGTCTTGTGATAAGTGATGAGGAAGCGGGGACTATCCAGAGGTCCTGAACCCTTCCCCCACACACCCACCACCTCTCTGAGCTGGGATCAGCCACTTGAACTCGCCAGGAATAGTGGAGACCAGGTCCTGCTGTGTAACATAAACAACCCCCCCCCCCCCACCCCGCGGAGCCGGCAGCGATGAGAAGCCAGCTTGTCTCTTTGAGGTCGCCAGGCCGCTCGATATGCAATTCCCTCCGAGCTTCTCCTCGAGAGAGCCCCTGTGATTTAGAGGTCTGGTAAATTGTCTGCAACTCCCGAGCCGTTCACTAGGCCCTGCCCTTGTTTATGGACCAGAAAACTAAATAAAATATTGATTCAGCCTGCAGGCCTGTGGAAAGGACAAGGCAATACAAGCTGATTTATTTTTTTTATTATTTTTTTTTGTATTTAGAGTTGAAAATGTCAACTTTGCAAGCCCATGGAGCAATATATAAGAACTGAAAAATCACTTGAAGTGGAGCATTGGTGGGATTTAGCCTTTGTAAAATATTCCAAACTGGAGGATCGTGTTCTATTCCAGGCACTGAAGGGAGGATTTTTGAGAGAGTGCAGAAGCGATTTGATGGGGAGGTGGTGGCATAGTGGAATCGTCACTGGACTGGTAATCTAGAGACCCAGGTTAATGCTCCTGGGACCTGGGTTCAAATCCCACTGAGGGAGGTGGTGGAATTTGAATTAAATAAATACCTGGAAATGACCATGAAACCATTGCTGTTTAAAAACCCATCTGGTTCACTAAAGAAGGAAATCTGCTGTCTGTACCTGGTCTGGCTGACAAGTGACTCCAGACCCCATAACTCATTAGAAATACCCTCTGAACAAGGGTAATAAATGCTAGCCAGCAAAGCCCACATCCCATAAATGAATAGGATTCCAGGGGATGAGGATTTGCTGTTATGTGGAGAGATTGGAGAAGAGGGTGCCTGTCCTTCTCTCAAGGAAGAGAAGGCGGAGAGAAGATCTGACACAAACATTCAAAGTCATGAAGGGGGATGGGAATAGAGAGAAACTATTTCCATTGGCTGAAGGGTTGGTAACCAGACTGAAGCAGGTTGATGAAAGAATGGGAGGTAACGTGAGGAGGAAATTTTCTTTTCAAACGCGACAAATAGTTTGGATTTGGAATGCACTGCCTGATTTGGGGGGGGGGTGCAATGGTAGTCTTCAAAATGGAACTGGATAAATACTGGGAGGAGAGGAAAAAGAAAGGGTTATGGGGAGAGTGAGGGCTGACCAGAAAGGGCCAGTTCAGACTCAACGGGCCGAATGGCCTCATTCTGAGCTGAGCTTTTCTGCGGGGAGCTTTGCTGCGGGGAGGAACTGGGCAGACGCGAGGGAGAGAGAGACCACTGGGCATATAATACAGGGGGTAGGTAGCAAATGGAGTGGTGGGGGGAGCTGGTGCGAGGCAATGGGGTGGTGCGAGGCAGGGGGGTGCTGTTGGTACAGTGGGGGAGAGAGTGTTGGCTTGCGGAAAGAGGAACTTTTCTTTCCTTTGTTGGGATGTGAGTGTCGCTGGCGAGGCCCAGCATTTATTGCCCATCCCTAATTGCCCCTTGAACTGGGTGTCTCGCTCGGCCATTTCGGGGGGCAGTTAAGAGTCAACCACATTGCTGTGGGGTCTGGAGTCACATGTAGGCCCAGACCGGGTAAGGATGGCAGATTTCCTTCACATTGGTCAACCAGATGGGTTTTTATGACACTCGACATTGGCTCCAAGGTCACCATTAGACCAGATTTTTACTAATTGAGTTTATTATTTGAAAAATAAAGGTATAATTGTGCGAGAAGCAGTTCAAAGAAGGGCCATCAACTCATTCCTGGGATGAGGGGTGTTATCTTACGAAGAAAGGTTGAGCAGGTTGGGCCTGTACCCGTTGGAGTTTAGAAGACTGAGAGGCGATCTTATTGAAACATATAAGATCCTGAGGGGATTTGATAGAGTGGATACTGGGAGGATGTTTCCCCTTGTGGGAGAGACTGGAACCAGGCAAAACACATTTTGGAAATAAAGGGTCTACCATTTAAGACGGAGATGAGGAGAAAATGTTTTCTCTCAGTTAGTCTGTAGAATTGTCTCTCCCAGAGAGCAGTGGATACTGGGTCATTGAATATATTCAAGGCTGAGTTAGACAGATTTTTGATCGACAAGGGGGTCAAGTGTTAGGGGGGGGGTTGCAGACTGTAAAGTGGAGTTGAGACTACGACCAGGTTACCCTTGAACATATTGAATGGTGGAGCAGGCTCGAAGGGCTGAATAGCCTCCTCCTGCTCCTAAGTCCTGCATTCCTATGTTCCTATGTTCAATGACTCAACACCCACAGCACCCTGGGGTAGAGAATTCCAAAGATTCGCAACCCTCTGACTGAAGAACTCGCTCCTTATCTCCGTCCTATATTGCTGACCCTTTACCCTGAGACTGTGACTCCACTCCCCAGTTCCCGAATCTCTGACCAGGGGGAAACAGCCTTTCAGTCTCTACCCTGTCAAGCTGTGGCTCAGTTGGGTCAGAAGGTTGTGGGTTCAGGTTCCCTACAGAAACTGGAGCACCAAAGTCTCGGCCGAAATTCCAGTGTATTACTGAGGGAGTGCTGCACTGTTGGCGATGCTGTCTTTCAAATGAGCTGTTAAGCCCGTTCAACTGGACTTGAGACCATCCTCTGGCCCGGTTTTTCACAAGAGCGAGAGAGAGAGAGAGAGTTCCCCGCCCCCCACCCCCCCACCCCCCACCGTGCCCTGCGACCGATGTTTATCCCCGCAACGGACGCCCACAGCTTTTCTGGCGCGTTGCGGTCTGTGGGATCTTGCTGTGCGCAAACTGGCACGTTTCCTGCGTTTCAGCCTTGACCGCACTTCAAAACGTACTCCGTTGGCTGTGAAGCACATTGGGACGTCCTGGGGCCATGAAAGGCAGGGTGTAAGTGCAGTCCTTCCGAGGATTTTCCGGGGGGTAAAATGTTTTAGCTCGGCGGGCGGGGTCCTGACCTGACCGAGCGTCAAACGGCGCGCGGTATCTTGGTCAGCGGGCGCGCGCCGACAAATAAAAGGGCAGGCGAACAGGCCAAAGGGGCCTCTGCTCCTTTTTCGGAAACCTCAACCACGGGCGGCATGAGGTTTCCCGAAGCAAATAAAAATGAAATAAAAACCTTGTTTTCTCGTTCATAACGTGCCCCCTGGCTCGTGCGACAGAGACACACGGAGGGGACGCGTTTCGTGAACGTTTTTTAATTCTTTTCAACGATATATTTTCAGCTCTGTGCCCCGGGGAGACGATGGAGCGGTCGCTGGCCCTCCTCCCGCCTGAGCGATATCGCCTTCCGGGCCCCATCTCGAGCGCTCTCGCCCGCCCTCGCCAAGCCCCGAGCGCCAAGGGCAAAATTCTGCTCCATGTTTCCCAAAGAGACCGCCTCTCATCCTCCCAAACTCCAGAGAGTATAGGCCTGTTCTCCGTTGCTATGGAGATTCACCAGACTGGCTCTTGGCGTGGTGGGATAGTCTCGTGAGGAGAGATCGAGATCCTGGCCCCGGCCTGTTCTCAATAGCAGATTGGATCTGTCTGACAACGGGAAGCGCTGACAGGCGACAGTAAGATCTCCATTAAATCTTTATCGCCCTTATTAATTTTTTTTTAAAAAAGCGCTTCAGTCTCCCCTGAGGCACGCAGCTGCCTCAGGGAGATGTCTGTGCTCTTTCGCCCGTAGGCCGCAGGCCCCGACTCTCCCTCCTCCTCCTTCCCCCCCCCCCACCAACGCCCGCAGAGGTAGCACTGAGCGCTGCGGCTTGCGATCCACCCAGGGTGGGCCTCAGTCGGCCCTCCCCCGGTGAAATCGTGCGGCACCGAGCCCATCGCGGGTTGACGGTCAGCTTCCACTTCTGACCGCCCCCCCCCCCCCCCCCCTCCCCCCACCCACCCCCGCCCGACGACTGGAAAATCCTGGCCCCGGCCTGTTCACTCTTCCCCAGCGGCTGGATTCTTGCAGGTCTGACGCTATCCTTTCAATTTGCTTCTGCACTTTTCCCAGTTGTCTTGAAAACTGAGATGTTTTTGTTATGGTAAGCTATAATATATATATATATAGATATATAATATATAATTGATATAGTCTCTCTTGGAAAATTATGGAACTCAGGAGGCCATTCAGACCTTCACGCCTGTGCTAGCCCTTTGAAAAAGCCTACCAATTAATTCCCCCTCCCCACCCTCCGCTCTCTCCCTGTATCCCTGTTTTTCCCCCTTCAAGCATTTGTCCGATTTTCCCCTTTTTGGAAAGTTCCGATTGAATCTGCTTCCACCGCCCTTCCAGGCAGCGCCTTCCAGATCGCAACTGTTTGAAAACAACCCTCCTCATCTGCCCCCCACCACATCTGGCTCTTTTGCCGATTGTTTTAAACCTGGCCCCTTTGGTTGCCTCTCGTCCCCCACCCCCACCCCCTGTCACAAGAAAGATCTTCACCCTTATTCACTCCCTCAACGCTTTCCATGGTTTTGAGCACCTCGATCGACACTCCTCTTCACCTCCCCTGCTCGCAGGCGTACGATGAAGTTGTCTCCACATTGCTAAACTCTAGAACCGCTGACCTCCGGCAAAGCCTCCCTATTAAGGGCGGTGCCCAGAGTTGGGTGCCATCCTCCAGTTGAGGCCCCAAACCAGTTGCTTTTTTTCCAAATCAAGGTTCGGCACAGGGTCTTTGCTTTCGGACTCTGTGCCCCTATTTGTGAAATCCAAGATCCCATATGTTTTCGTAACAACCCCCCAACCTGTGCTGCCACCTTCAGAGACTTGTGCCCCTGCACCCTGCACCTCTCTGTTCCCGCCATTTTGTTCATTGTTAACCTCTTCACCCTTTCTTCCAGAATCTGTCACTTTGCTATTCTCAAAATCACGAGGGGCTTTGATGGAATACAGATGGAGAAACTGTTTCCGGTGGTAGAATGTTTGAGAACCAGAGGGGCGCACTTTTCAGGTGACTGGTGAAGTGACCTGGAGGTGACTTGAGAAAAAATGTTTACACTTGAGAGCGGTTACAATGTGGAATATGCTACCTGAGAGGGTGGTGGAGACAGATTCAATCGGAAGGAAGTTGGATAAATGCTATGGCCACAAGAGCAGGTCAGAGGCTGGGAATTCTTGGCGAGTAACTCACCTCCTGACTCCCCAAAGCCTGTCCACCATCTACAAGGCACAAGTCAGGAGTGTGATGGAATACTCCCCACTTGTCTGGATGAGTGCAGCTCCCACAACACTCAAGAAGCTCGACACCATCCAGGACAAAGCAGCCCCGCTTGATTGGCACCCCATCCACAAACATTCACTCCCTCCACCACCGACGCACAGTAGCAGCAGTGTGTGTACCATCTACAAGATGCACTGAAGCAACTCTCCAAGGCCCCTTCGACAGCACCTTCCAAACCCACGAGCGCTACCATCTAGAAGGACAAGGGCAGCAGACACATGGGGAACACCACCACCTGCAAGTTCCCCTCCAAGTCACTCACCATCCTGACTTGGAAATATATCGGCCGTTCCTTCACTGTGGCTGGGTCAAAATCCTGGAACTCCCTCCCTAACAGCACTGTGGGTGTACCTACTCCACATGGACTGCAGCGGTTCAAGTAGGCAGCTCACCCCCACCTTCTCAAGGGGTAATTAGGGATGGGCAATAAATGCTGGTCTAGCCAGTGTTGTCTTGAAAAGAAGAAACATTGTAGGGCTACATGGAAAGAATGGGACCAGCTGAATTGCTCTTGCAGTTAACTGCCCACACTTGACGGGCTGAATGGCCTTGTGTGTTGAACCGTTCTTGTATCGTCAGCCAGAAGCACAGCCTCAGGCCTGCTGGGCAAGCTGTGAGGCTATGTTTACAACCAGGGGGAGAGGGGAGAGAGCTTCCCTCTTTGCGCTCTCCGCATTTGACTGCAACAGTTATTTTTTTGTTTGAAAGGCATATACTTACCAATTCAGTGGGCACTTAACTGTTTACACGCTGTATCATCAGAGAAGCAAGAGGACAGGATTTCTTGAGTTCGGCAAAGGAAGAGGTTAGCTTTATAATAATTAAACCAATGCAAGCAAAATAATAAAATAGACTCCGGCTTTCGCGCACACACACATACATTTGCAATACACACACACACACACACACACACACACACACACACACACACACACACACACACACACACACACACACACACACACACACACACAAATACTCTCACTTACACACAGTCTCGCTCACACAGACACCGTCACTCACACACACACACACTCTCTGTACATACACACACCCCCACTGTCTCACACACACAAACACACGCAGACATATACAAATGCGCTCTGTACACACACACACACACACTCACGCATACACTATCACGCACACATATTCAAATACTCTCGCTCACCCAGAAATACTCTTGCTCACACACACTTTCTTGCTCACACATTCGCACAGACACTGTCGCTCACACAAACACCCTCATTGTCTCACATACACACACACACACACACACACACACAAACACACGCAGACACACGCAGACACATACAAATACTCTCACTCACACAGAAATACTCTTGGTCACACACTCTCTTGCTCACACACACTCTTGCTCACACACACACACACACTCCTGTGCGCACACACACTCGCATGCCACGCGCACACACACACACAAAATACTCTTGTTCACATACGCTCTCTTGCTCACACACACACTCTTGCTCACATAGACATGTCGCTCACAGACATGCGCTTTGTACACACACACACTCGCGCGCACACACACACTGTTTCAGCACGCTGTCTCTCACACACACATGCACATACACACACACACACATGTGCACACACACACACACGCATTACAGAGTGGGGAACGATAGATTGACCAAATTAGAGTCTATGGAAAAAGTAGAAAGGTGTCCAGTTTGTAGTTTGGTGACTCACCTGGCTTCAGACTGAACACGATGGTCTCGGTGCTTGCAATTTAAAGATGTAGATGACTCAGTTGGATGTTCCTTGGGAGATGGTAGTGCTGGGTTGGAGCCTTGTAAGAAATCCCTGTCTGCAGCAGGAGCGTCCCTGGGTGACCACAGTCAGCAAACAGGGCCCGGAGCTTACCAGGCGGGTTGGAGAAATTGGAGGCAGACTTCGGCCTTCTCCCTAAGCTGTTGTCCTCAGTTTTGCTGAGAAAACACATGCTTGAAACATACAAAGGGTTGGCTTGTCAGGGGGTCTCCACTCTCCAAATGCCAGGGGGCTTAAAAAAGAGGACGTTGCCCGTGTTTTCAAAAGTGACTTGGTTAGCTGATGCCTGGAAGCTAACTTAGTCAGGGCCCCTTTGTCCCAGTGATTAGTCTTAATGGTCCATCTCCAACAGTTGAATACCGTAGATGATGGCCATAGAGGCCTCACTAATGAGACAGGAAATGTGAATCCTTCACTCTCCTCTGAAGTCATTGTATGTGATGGGTTTTGCAGAGAGACTGTCTACGCTCCAGTGAATTGGAATGTAGAATGTGTAGTAATACAAATTGGGGTTAGCCATCTTGGACCATGAGTTTAAGTTACTTTGGTCTGTGTTTTTACAAAGTCTGTTTTTAAAAATTCAATTCAGGTTTCCAGCCCCGCGAATGAAAAATCATTATTTTACATAAAGCACATCTTCTTGACCAGGTACATGGCTGAACCACATGCCCAGAAAGAAATATCTCCTCTGCTACCGACTGTTTGGGGGGGGGCGGTGGATAAATAACTACCTGTGTTAGCAAAATAAATCTCTTTATGTAACCTGGGATATGACAGTCCTTTATTAGTTAGTTGCTTAAGATGTACTTTTTAATCATGAAATATGCAAAACTTGAATTTTATCTTCTCTGATTTGCATCTTTTCCTTATTACTCACTCTGTAACTCTTTCCCAAGTATCCATTATTTTCTGCATAACTCACTCCCAACCATTCATCACTTACTTATAATTTTCCTACGATGATATTCCATTCTCTCTCTATAATTCATTCTTTGCACATTCATTACTATGTAACTTGCTTCCAGGAAACCACAGCACTTGCTGCCTCGTTTGCAGGTACCCATCGTTCCTTACTTAACCTTCAACAAGCGTAGAGCCCTTGGTTAAGACCATACTTGGAGTAAGTTTGCACAGGTTTGGTCGCCTTCACTTTCGTCAGAGTTCAGGCCCGATTGCTGGTTGGGGGTGGGAGAGATGCACTGCGGAGTCTCCAGAGTAGGGGTCCCCCTGAGTCTCACCAGCTGATGCTTAGCACAGAATTGACCACCATGAGGCAAGCCATTGCCTTTTCGGTAAGGAGGGCGGCCGCTATCGCCAGGTTCTGGTCTGCCCGCGAGTGGAAGAAACTTCTCCACGTGTACCTATCAAACGGTTTCACCCCCTCAGCCTTCCCTTCTTGCTGGATAAAGAGCTCCGACTGTGTCACGCTACTAGGTTGTGTTACTAGATTAGGAATCCAGCTCTGAAGTGAGTTCAAATCCCACCATGGCCGCTGTGGAGTTTCCTCGTCTTTCAGGTACCGCGCCCTACGAGGGCCTTGTTGCCTATGGGCTTCCATTGGATTGGTCCATGGTTATGCTTGGCAAAGTACTGCAGCGTTTTGCCCTTGCCTTCTGCAGTATGGCTGACCAGGAACCTTTCCCCCGCTTACTGCCTTCCACCAGGCGTATCGGAAGGATTTACAGGCTGATAATCAACCCTGCTTGGCCATGGGCCATCAACTCCTGAGGTGAGGCTTGAACCCAGAGCTTCTGGGCCTGGAGGTAGGGGGGGGGGGCGCTACCACTGCGCCACATAAAAAGAAAGGGGGATGTCGTAATGTGACTTTAAGGGATAGCAGCATGCCATCACTTTAAGGGAAGTGTGTCATGTGATCCAGGCAGAAGTGAAACTAAGGCTGATTCACATGACACACTTCCCTTAAAGTGATGACATGCTGCTATCCCTTAAAGGCGCATTGCGACGCATAGAACCTCCGCTGCCGTGGAATTTAAGTTCAGCTAATTTAAATAATTCTGGAGTCAAAAACTGTTAGGAGTAAATGGCGAGCCTGACATCCTTGGAAACCCACCTGGTTCACTAATGCCCCATTAGGGAAGGAAATCGGCCATCTTTACCCGGCCTGGCTGACACGTGACTCCAGGCCCACAGCAACGGAGTTAACTCACAGCTGCCCTCTGAAGTGGGCTAACACCGTGTTAGTTTGAGCTACGACAGTGGGCGTAAGAGGCCACGTCAATCGCAGAGCGTGAGAGGCTTTTGTAAGAGCGGCTGGGGTGGGGGGGGTGGTGGGGGTCTTATAGCTCGCTTTGTCATTTGCAACATTCGAAAGTTAAGCTCTGAGATGCAAACTGGGACCCGCTGTTCAGGAGTAAAAGCACAATCATGTTAGGGCTGCCTCTTCCCCAAAAAGTTCTGTTCATGTGCAAAGCATTAGTGTTAAAATTCTCATCAGAAATACATGGGGGTATTGCTATTTTAACGGGACTTTGTGCAGGTGCTGTTGAGTAGACTTGGAGAAGCATCAAAGTGGACGGGCCTCTTCCATCTTGCTTTATTTATGAACGGTTTATTCTCGTCTATGGATGAACATATTCATTGGTAGTCAGCCTCTCTGGGGAAGGGCCTTGTTCACCCCTAGGGGGAGTCAGGAGGTTCCCCCTGACTTGGCGCACACGCCAAGTGCCCCGAGTGGCGTGATTTTGGCTCTGGGAGGGCGGATGCGGGGTGGATTCGGGCCATGTTCCGCCAGTAGCCGATCGGAGGCGGCCATAGTGGCTGCCGAGTGGCGGTGCGGGTTTGCCTCGGTTCTCTGGGACTTGTCCCAGTTGCTTTGCTCAGTATTAGGCCCTCTAGCTGTCACTCCTCACAACCCCCCCCCCCTCACTGCTGCACCCACTCCATGCCAACCCATGCCCCCCACCCGCACTCAGTGGCTCCCTCCATGTAGCCCATGTGCCCCACCCACCCCCAATAGCCTCTCATACCCTCTGTGCCAACTGATAGCACTTCCATGCCCATTCATCTAATATAAATTATATTCAGAACCAATGAGCCCTTTAGTAACAACGAATCCCATTGTAACAATAGCACAGCTTAAATGCTTAAAAGACAGTCATCCATAACTTTCATAAAATAACTGCTGTTGCGAAAGTCCCATAAAAGTGTCAATCAACGAAAATTTTAAACGATCCATAAAAGAAACTTTTGGCACTTGACACCTCTTTACCTTGTGTAAATAAACATTGAGTCAGTGACAAAATAGATCTCAGGAAAAAAAGCTTACAAAGCTATCAATCAAGCAATTGCTATGATCTCAGCTGATGTTATTTCTGGGCAAGTCAGATTGCAGAGTGAAACCTGGCTTGATAGATCCTAACTTTTTATTTTGAAATCGTGGAGGAAAGTTACTGAACAAATTCACAGGAGTCTGCTGATCAACTTTTAACACAAAGAGTAAAACGTTTGTTAAGTAAGAAAAATGAACTCTATTATACCAGACAAAAGGGTTGGAAAGTTCTCAGTACAAACACAAGAATATGATTCAAATATTCACCACTCCTTTACCCCACCTATATCTTTACAGATCAATACAAATTCGGAAAGATAAAGGAATTTACTGTATCCATCTTATACTCTAATAATAGGGTTAGGGTTAGGGTTAGGGTTCGAGTTAGTTATTCAGGGTAAGCATGTGGTACATGTGAACCAACTGGTGAACTGTGGTCAGACACGCCACACTCCAAAGGAAATGACAGATGCGACCAAAGCAGATTCCATGGATTTCTCAACAACCCACCCTGGCACTTGTCACACTGTGAGACAACCGGTCTCACCAAAACTCTGTTTCTCTCACGAGAGTTGCCAATCTCCACGTTCAAAGGACCGGCCTCGGGATTCCCTCCAAACGACACTATCCCCCCTTTGGCAAAGGATCCGCCGCCAGGGTTTCAGCCTCACCCTCTGAGTTGGCTTGGAGAGCGTGAGCCAGACCTCTCGAAGCTATCTTTCAAAAGGGCCCTGCATCCAGACTGTGTGTGGTTCACAACTCCTCGGAGTGACCGCCAGCCACGTGCCCTTGGGAAGCTGGCCCGGCTAAATGAAAAGTACGGGGGGCGTTGGGAGATGCCCAGCCCTGCAACGGAGTTGGCCAGGTCGGGAATGCTGGCCAGGCTCTGGGTTCGCTGCTCGCGTCCTTCTCCGATGCCAGTGAAAACTGGGAGGTGGGGGGGGGCTCTCCACAGCTCCGAGAAAGCCCGGCCCCACGACTCCGCCTTAATTATCCATCGAGCTAGATAGGCCATACGCTGCGTGACACTGATGCAGCTGCCGCCAACCGGAGATGGCAGCTCGTGTTGAAGGGGTTGGGGGGGGGGGTGGGGGGTGGTGGGGGCGGTGAGGGGGGGCGCAGGGTCAAGCGCATACCCTTAGCCAATCCCGACGCCTTCCTGGGCCGTGCCAGGGCAATTCAGGAGAGGTGATGCTTGTGGGGCCTCGCCAGCAATGGCCACCTTCCGTGAATGGATGCCAGGAAGAGAAACTGGAGGATAAGTCTGCGCTGTGAGATCTCACGGCACCTCCAACCGTGCTGCACTCCCTCAGGCCTACCCCGGGCCCGTGAGCCTCGATTTTTTTTGATCATGCTGGAGCCTCTGGCCTGGGGACTGGGCGCGAAGGGACAACCTTTCAGCTCAGCCATGGGGGCTCCATCCCTTAGGCCCTGGTGGGCGTCAACTCAGAGCGCCATGGACGAGAAACCCTCCGGACGGCGAATACAGAAGGGTGTGGGGAGCGTGCAGAGCAGTAGGATCAGTTCAGCCGGCTGGCATGGAGGACGAGGTCAGCGCAGCTTCGATGGGCCGAATGGACTGCATCCGCGCTATAACCATCTACGAATCCACGTGGGGAGATAGTCATTCTCAATTTGTAAAGTCCCCATCCCCGGCGGTGAGGGAGTTGGGGGAGCCATGGTGACGAAGCGGACACAGTCATCTGCGTTCGGACTCTCATTTCGGAGGAGCAGCGACCTCTTTTTAAGGTGCAACGATTCAAGTTTCCCGAGTCGCGGCAGTGCAGCCTGAAGTTTGAGCCTCCGATGGGGCTTCACAGCTGAGTTGCTGTGCAGCTCCGCTTTAAGGCTCCAGGCACCAGAGAGGTGTCCCTGTCTGCTGAGGTTGCAAACATAGCGGCAAAGTTAATGTGCCTAGCTATTGTTACTCTGTATAGATGCCGCCACAATTGGCGCCGAGATTAAGGGACACATGGAATGATGCTCCTCATATCGTCCTTTGCAGATGCTGCTGTGAGGCTCTTGAAGTTAACAGTTGCTGCAAATCCGATATCTGGTTCTCATGTGTGGGAGTATTTCGCTACACAGGAAAGATTCTGTGAAAGACTGTGTCTTTAGTCTAATGTTGCAAAGTAAACATATTAACGTTAGCGGGAGAGAAACTCAAGAGGAGACAATTGTCATCTCAGCCACTGGTTTATCTATTTTTTCATTATGCCGGGTGTGTTATTTCTACCTGTTGGCTCGTGGTTAAGCAGCACCCTGATTTTAAAATTCTCATGCCTAGGTTCAAATCCCTCCATGTCCTTTCCTCACCCCCCACTCCCTCCCTACCTCTGTAACCTCCTCCAGCCCCTACAACCCTCCCTATCTCTGTAACCAGCTCCAGCCCCTACAACCCTCCCTATCTCTGTAACCTCCTCCAGCCCCTACAACCCTCCCTATCTCTGTAACCTCCTCCAGCCCCTACAACCCTCCCTGTCTCTGTAACCTCCTTCAGCCCCTACAACCCTCCCTATCTCTGTAACCTCCTCCAGCCCCTACAACCCTCCCTATCTCTGTAACCTCCTTCAGCCCCTACAACTCTCCCTATCTCTGTAACCTCCTCCAGCCCCTACAACCCTTCCTATCTCTGTAACCTCCTCCAGCCCCTACAACCCTCCCTGTCTCTGTAACCTCCTCCAGCCCCTACAACCCTCCCTATCTCTGTAACCTCCTTCAACCCCTACAACCCTCCCTATCTCTGTAACCTCCTCCAGCCCCTACAACCCTTCCTATCTCTGTAACCTCCTCCAGCCCCTACAACCCTCCCTATCTCTGTAACCTCATCCAGCCCCTACAACCCTCCTTATCTCTGTAACCTCCTCCAGCCCCTACAACCCTCCCTATCTCTGTAACCTCCTCCAGCCCCTATAACCCTCCCTATCTCTGTAACCTCCTCCAGCCCCTACAACCCTCCCTATCTCTGTAACCTCCTCCAGCCCCTACACCCCTCCCTATCTCTGCAACCTCCTCCAGCCCCTATAACCCTCCCTATCACTGCAACCTCCTCCAGCCCCTAAAGCCCTCCCTATCTCTATAACCTCCTCCAGCCCCTACAACCCTCCCTATCCCTGTACCCTACTCCAGCCCCTACAACCCTCCCAAGAGCTTTGCGCTCCTCCCATTTCGGTCTCTTGAGCATCCTCAGTTGCAATTGGGGATTATTCGGGTGATGGTGACAGTAGTGGTACTGTCACTGGGCTAGTAATCCTGAGGTCCCAGGCTAACGCTCTGGTGACACGGGTTCAAATCTCACCACCGCAGCTGGTGGAATTTAAATTCAATTAACAAATCTTGAATTATAAAGCTCGTCTCAGTGATGGTGACCATGACAACCATCATCGATTGTAGTAAAAACCTATCTGGTTCACTAATGTCCCCTTTACCCGGTCTGGGCCTACTTGTGACTCCAGGCCCCACAGCGATGTGGTTGACTCTTAACTGCCCCTCTGAAATGGCCGAGCGAGCCACTCAGTTCAAGGGGCAATTAGGGATGGGCAACAAATGCCGGTCTTACCAGCGACACCCACGTCCGGGGAAGAATTTGAAAGTAGGACTCAGGAGAAGGGCAAGTCGTGTCGGTACGGACTCGATGGGCCGAAGCGCCTCTTCTGCACTGCGATTCTGACTCTGTGAAGTCCTTGCCGGCTAGCACAGCAGGCTAGCTGCTGTAACCAGTAAAAAAAATCACGATTGGAAACATGAAAATAATTTCATTGATTTGGAAAAACTATTACCCCAGAAGAAGATTTGATTCATAATAAAATAATCATGAAGAGACATTTTTTTTCTCTCCTGGCTGCTCAAAGTAGGGTGAGAATGAAATAAATGTCAGCATTTATTTACAGAATCATAATCACAGGGACTTACAGCACCGAAGGAGGCTATTCAACCCATTGTGCTTGTGCTAGCTCTCTTGAAAGGGCGCTTGTGCATAGTACCACACCGAGGAGAATTTGCCTTGCTCATCCTTCAGTGCTGGTTGCAGGAGCCTCTACATCCATCTGAGTTCAGGTTGCCAACTGCAACTCAATGTATTCCTGGAGGTTTTATCACATGACTTGCCCCCCACCCCCCCCCCCCCCCCTCCCCCCACTGCCCCCAATGCTCCAGCCATTAGTCGGCCAACACACCCATCTTTGAGACCTATGGCCTTCCCATGACAATTGGAGAGCAATAAGAAAAAAAAAAGCCAAATAAACCCAATATTTTTTAATGCCCCACGTTTTTCTCCAGGGTCACGCACAGCAGCGTCCTGGAGATTGATCTTCAATTCCTGGAGACTCCAGGCCAATCCTGGAGACTTGGCAACCCTAATCTGACTGGGCAGACAGTTTAACACCCCATTGTTCTTTCTCCCTGGTCCTCCTCCTCCTCAAGGAGCTTTCTAACCAAATCTATGAAGTCCCTCATCCTCAAGGCACATAAGAACATCAGAAATGGGAGCAGGAGTCAGGCCACTCGGCCCCTCGAGCCTGCTCCGCCATTCAATAAGATCATGGCTGACCTGTTTTGTGTGTTTCGAGTTCCACGTTCCCGCCTACCCCCCCCCTTGTGACCTTTGACTCCCTCACCCAACAAGAATCTAGTTAACTCCGCCTTAAAAACATTCAGTGACCTCCCGCCTTCACCTCCTTCTGAGGCTGAGAGTTCCAAAGTCGCACGACCCTCTGAGAGAAAAGGATTTCCCCTCGGCCAGAATTTTATGTTTGGCGTGCGCTCGACACGCGGTGAACGTAATGTGACGCGCGGTGACGTCGGGCATGTGTCTTGACGTCATTGCGGGCTCGTGGGACACTTCGATCAGTGGGCACGCGCCAGACAATTGAAAGGCCTTTTTAAGGCCATTAACGAGCTCATTAAATTGAAATTTGCGCTGCCCTAATGGTTGCCGGGCGGACGAAAAGGCCAAGAGGACGAACAGGCCAAGCGGCCTTTACAATTTTTTCAGAAGCCTCATCCACAAGCGGGATGAGGTTTCCTAAAGCTAATATACATTAAATATAAACGTTACCTTGAAATTAAAAACATGCCCCATCTCATGCGACACTGTCACATGAGGGGACATGTTTCATTAAGTTTTTAACGCCTTTATTTATTTTTTTTTAAAAGCGCTTCAATCACCCTGAAGCGGCTCCGTGCCTCGGGGAGTTGAAGTGCTCTTTCACCCGCAGGCCGCAGGCCCCGACTCTCCCTCCTCCTCCTCCCCCTTCCCCCCCCCCTCCCCGCCTGTACAGGTAGCGCTGAGCGCCGCCGCTTGCGATCCACGCAGGGCGGGCCTTAACCGGCCCCTCCTGCGTGAAATCGCGGGGCGGAGCCCATCGCGGGCGGCGGTCAGCTCCACCGGCCCCCCCCGCCGAGCCTGCCCGACAAGGGGAAAATTCAGGCCCTCATCTCTGTCCCTAAAAGGGCGACCCCTAATTTTAAAACAGTGACCCCCCCTAGTTCTGGACTCATCCACAAGAGGAAACATCCTTTCCACATCCACCTTGTCAAGGCCGTTCAGGATCTTGTACACTTCAATCAAATCACCCCTCACTCTTCTAAACTCCAGTGGAAACAAGCCCAGTCTGTCCAACCTGTCCTCATAAGACAACCCGCTCATTCCAGGTATCGATCTAGTAAACCTCCTCTGAACCGCCTCCAATGTGTTTACATCCTTCCTTAAATAAGGAGAGCAAAACTGCACACAGTGTTCGAGGTGCGATTCCACCAATGCCCTTCACAGCTGAAGCATAACATCCTCACTTTTATGTTCAATCCCTCTCGTCATACAGGACAGCATTCCATTAGCCTGCTTAATTACTTGCTGTTTAATTAACCCTGTGAAGTCCCTTGTGCTCAAGGAACTGTCTAACGACTGATTAAAGTTATCCCACCGCCTTTTCCAGTTGAGCGTTCCACATCCCGACAGCCCTCTCAGGGAAGAGAGTTCCTGCTCATCTCCCCTCCAGGTCTTCCACCAATGAACTTGAATCCATGACCTCCAGTTCCTGACCTATTCTAACCTACCCGACCCTCTCATTGCCTTGAAAACCCCGACTGATTCACCTCTTAACCTTCTCTGTTCCGAGGGAGACCAGGCCGAACTCTTCCAGACCACCGCCCCTCCCCCCCCCCCCCACCTCGTCACTGAGGTGTCTCATTTCTTCACCGATTGAGGGCTAACTATGCAAGATGACAAGTGAAGAGGGTTTCCTCTCTCTCACTTGCTGTGCCACAAACTCTTATTTTTGTTTGAGTAAAATGGGTGTCAATCAAATTTCATCTCCCATATGGCATACTTAGTACATAGCTCCTAATATTTATTTACTGCGGTGTTTATTTTTGGTTAAGAAATCATTGAAGCCGGGTTTCCAATTGGTAGATTTTATGGGGTCAACTTTAATTCAGCTACCTGGTTGGAAACTGATTGGCACAGATTTGCCATGCTTGCTATATCAGTTTTTAAAAAATTCTTTCAAGGGATGTAGGTATCGCTGGCAAGGCCAGAATTTGATGCCCATCCCTAATTGCCCTTGGCTGGCAAGGCCATTTCAGAGGGCAGCTTAGAGTCAACCACATTGCTATGGGTCTGGAGTCACATGTCAACCAGACTGGGTAAGGTTGGCAGATTTCCTTCCCTAGAGGGACATTAGTGAACCAGGTGGGTTTTTAATCATTAATAGTCCTGCGGTTATAATTACTGAGATTAACATTTCATTTCATATTTTATTTATTAATTGAATTTAAATTCCACCAGCTGCCATGGTGGGATTTGAACCTATGTCCCCAGGAAATTCATCTGGGCCTCTCGATTACTAGTCCAGTGACGTTACCCTACCCCCAACAGCCCACCTCCCCAGCCCCACCCCCACCCCATGGCTGTGATCTGCATCAAAACAAGGTCTCAGTTCTTTGAAGCAAGTCATAAGCTGTACAGAGAGTGGTGAATCTATGGAATTCATTGCCACAGAAGGCTGTGGAGGCCAGGTCATTGAGTGTATTTAAGAGCGAGATAGGTAGGTTCTTGATTGGTAAGGGGGTCAAAGGTTACGGGGAGAAGGTGGGAGAATGGGGTTGAGAAACTTATCAGCCGTGATTGAATGGCGGAGCAGACTCGATGGGCTGAATGGCCTAATTTCTGCTCCTATGTCTTATGGTCACAATTAAACACCATTAAACACACACCAGATCCCTGCACTCAGTTTAGTCACTTTGCCCCAAGGGGAGCTTGTCAAACAAGTGCTCCTCTGCATTCTCCATGCTCAGGGGCTCCCAGTTGTCTCCAGGCTGGTGACTCGAGCCCCTTGGCCACCGTCGCTTGTTCATCCGAGTAGCGAGACTCCGGGGAATCACGAAGATGAGGGTCAGCGTTCCCGGCGGAGAGCTTGTGCGGATCCAGCAGTCTCCGGTTCGCCCTCGCCTGCATCTGTGGAGCTCTCTGCATTGCCTCCGCTCATCCAGCTCTGCTTCCCTGAGGCCCTCCACGGCGATTTGGCCCCGGCGTTTATCCTAGAGTTTCATGCCGGGAGCACGCATGCCCCGCTCAGCGCTATTTTGGAGACTCTCTCCCGCTAAGGGGAGAAGTTTCTCCCTATCTACCCGACCTGCGCCCCTCCTATTGTTATTTATCTCTATCAGGTTCCCCCCCAGCCTTCTCTGCTCTAAGGGAAACAACCCCAGCCTGTCCAGTCTCTCTTCATAGCTGAAACACTCCAGCCCAGGCAACATCCTGGTGAATCTCCTCTGCACCCTCTCCAGTGCAATCACATCCTTCCGATAAAGTGGCAACCAGAACTGCACATAATATTCTAGCTGTGGCCTAACCAGCGTTTTATTATTTATGTTTGTTACATTATTTACATTTCCCAGTTCTGATGAGAGACCATCGGCCTGGAATGGTGACCATAAGACCATAAGACATAGGAGCAGAAATTAGGCCATTCGGCCCATCGAGTCTGCTCCGCCATTCAATCATGGCTGATAAGTTTCTCAACCCCATTCTCCCACCTTCTCCCCATAACCTTTGACCCCCTTACCAATCAGGAACCTATCTATCTCGCTCTTAAACCCACTCAATGACCTGGCCTCCACAGTCTTCTGTGGCAATGAATTCCATAGATTCAGCATTCTCTGGCTAAAGAAGTTTCTCCTCATCTCTGTTCTAAAAGGTCTTCCCTTTACTCTGAGGCTTTGCCCTCAGGTCCTAGTCTCTTCCCCATGTCCACTCTATCCAGGCCTTTCAGTATTCTGTAAGTTTCAATCAGATCCCCCTCCCTCATCCTTCTAAACTCCATCCAGTATAGACCCTCAAACGTTCCTCATATGTTAAGCCTTTCATTCCTGGGACCGTTCTCGTGAGCCTCCTCTGGACCCTCTCCAGGTGGTGGGCGGGAATTTACGGCCCCGCCCGTCAGGGGCTTCTTGCTGGTCCGTCAAGTAATCTATCCTGCCGGCGTGATTCCCATGGCTCGCGCGTCCAAAATATTTAGGCCGTTAACTCAGCACACCCCCTCTCCACCAACGCTGCCTGATCTGCTGAGCATCCAACAGCAGTCTCTGTTTTTTTTTTAAAACTCAGATTCCTACAATCCACAGTGTTGCACCGTCGTATCAATGACAGTTGTTTCATGGCCGTTGGTGCTGTCAACTCGACAAGAGATTACGGCGATCCGAGGGTTAAGCTCAATAATTTCTTCTGGAGGCCTGAAATCTTCTGAACCAGAATTCAAATCAAACTTAAGAAGGTCCTAATCATTTTTTTGCAGTTTCCTCTTATCCCTTTAATCTTTACATCAGGCCTTAACGCTTCATTCATGCAGATGACAGAATAGAATTAATTCCTCGTCTTGTCTTGCAGCCAGCAACCATATTTCACAGAATCAGGAATCGGGCCCTTTCTTTTCATGTATTTCCATTCATCCATGAGAAGCGAGTGTCACTGGCTGGGCCCAGCATTTATTGCCTATCCCTAATCCCTAATTGCCCCCTTTGAGAAGGTGGTGGGGGGTGAGCCGCCTTCTTGAGCCGCTGCAGTCCCTGTGGTGTAGGTACACCCACCGTGCTGTTAGGGATGGAGTTCCAGGATTTTGACCCAGCCACATTGACGGAACGGCCGATATGTTTCCAAGTCAGGATGGTGAGTGGTTTGCAGGGGAACTTGCAGTTGGCAGTGTTCCCCATGTGTCTGCTGCCCTTGTCCTTCTAGGTGGTAGAGTTTGTGAATTTGGTAAGTGCTGTTGAAGGAGCCTTGGTGAGATACAGCCGTGCATATTGTAGACAGTGTGTCACTGTGCTCCGGTGGTGCTATGAGTGGAGTTGAAGGTGCTGGATGGGATGCCAATCAAACAGGCTGCTTTGTCCTGGATGATGTCAGGTTTCTTGAGTGTTGTGGGAGCTGCACTCATCCAGGCAAGTGGAGAGTATTCCATCACACTCCTGACTTGTGCCTTGTAGATGATAGACAGGATTTAGGGAGTCAGGAGGTGAGTTACTTGCTGCAGAAATCCCAGCCTCTGACCTGCTCTTGTAGCCACGGTGTTTATATGGCTGGCCCAGTTCAGTTTCTGGACAATGGTAACTTTGGGCTGTTGATAGTGGGGGGATTCAGCGATGGTAGTGCCATTGAATGTCAAGGGACGATGATTAGATTCTCTCTTGTTGGAGACAAGCGTTGCCTGGCACTGGTGTGGCCCTTTAATCAACCCAAATCGGAATGTTACCCAGGTCTTGTGGCATGTGGGCACGCACTGCTTCAGTATTTGAGGAGTTGCGAATGGAACTGAATGAACACTGTGCAATCATCAGCGAACAACCCCACTCCTGACATTGTGTTGGAGGGAAGGTCATTCAGGAAGCAGCTGAAGATGGTTGGGCCTAGGGACATGATGTTTGACAATCCGCAACAAATCTTATGAGAGGAAAAATTATAATCGTCAGTGAGGCTGGTTCAATCGAGTTGGCCCATAGATGACACCGTACCTCAAAGGCACAATCAATGCCTTTGTAAACACACCGAATAATGGAGCAGCATAATGGAATGTTAATGGACTAGTCATCGGAGGCCTGAGCTAATGATTTGGAGACTAATGCTCAAATCCCACCATAGTAGCTGAGGAATTTAAATTAAATAGATCAGGAATACAAAGTTAAACTGCAAAGCTACCAAGGCCTGAATTTTTCAGTTGGCGTGTGGGAGTGGACCCGACACTGGTGGGTAAGATGACCCGCGATGACATTGGGGCGTGCGTCCTGATGTCATTGCGCTTGTCTGGCGACATTTCGTTCGGCGGCCCGCGCGCTAGAGTTGGCTGCTGTGGGGTCTGGAGTCACCTGTAGGCCAGACCGGGTAAGGACGGCAGATTTGCAAAGGGGGCATTAGTGAACCAGATGGGTTTTAGCAACAATCGATGGTGGTTGTCATGGCCACTGGCTTTATAATTCCAGATTTATCAATGGAATTTAAACTCTGACCAGCCGCCCTGGTGAGTGGCGGGGGTTTGGGGATCGCAGGATTTGAGCCCGTGAGGAGGTAGTGCATAGTGGTCACCAGGCCAGTACGCCAGGCACCCAGTGTAATGCTCTGGAGACCCGGGTTCGAATCCC
Organism: Isurus oxyrinchus; assembly: GCA_026770705.1. Taxonomy (NCBI): domain Eukaryota; kingdom Metazoa; phylum Chordata; class Chondrichthyes; order Lamniformes; family Lamnidae; genus Isurus; species Isurus oxyrinchus. The sequence goes on along the minus strand of JANJGN010000037.1, from coordinate 6,339,377 downwards.
ACCATGGGATGCTGGAATTAAGATTCAATAAAGGTTTGGAATTAAAAGCCTAATGATGACGACGAAATGATTGTTGTTAAAACCCATCTGGTTCACTCATGTCCTTTCGAGAAGGAAATCTACCATTCTTACCTGGTCTGGCCTACATGTGACTCCAGACCCACACAGCAATGTGGTTGGCTCTTAAAAATGCCCTGTGGATGGGCAATAAATGCCGGTCTAGCCAGTGATGCCCACATCCCATGAATGAATAAAATGTTTTCAGAACACAAACTTGCATCTCTGGGTTAGTAGTCCAGTAGCATTACCACCACTGTCACACTGACTGCAGGTGTCTGAATAATGGTACATGTGTAGTAATGGTGGCTGCATGGCCAGCCACAACTTACATTTATATATCATTTTTAATCTAATGCTTCAACCAGAGCATTATCAGAACAAAATTTGACACGCAGCAACAATTGGACCAAACGTTTGGTCAAAGGAGTCAGTTTTAAGGTGCGTCATAAAGGAGGAGAGAGAGAGAGACAAAGGGGTGGAGAGGTTTAGGGAGGGAATTCCAGAGCCTGTGGACCAACCCCCTCCCCCCCCAGGCAGCTGAAGGCACGGCCGCCAGTGGTGGAGCGATGGAAACTGTGTGGTCAGAATTGGAGGAGCGCGGAGATTTTGGCGGGTTGAGGGTCTGGAGGAGGTCACAGTGACGGGGGGGGGGGGGAAGTCAAGTCCATGGGGCCAGATTTGAACCAAGGGTGAGAATTGTAAAATTGAGGCGTTGCTGGTCAGTGGGGGTGGGGGGGGCAGGGGGGGTGGTGGGGGGTGGTAGTTGAAGTGAATAAAATTAGGGTAGATAGGTGAGGGTATTCCATTGTGGAAGATCCATCATGCGTATGAAGGGTGCGACCTGGAATGGCTTATTGGGGTGAGATACTGGATGGCCAGCGCTCTGCTGCCCAGCGATACCTCAGCACGAATCAGTACTTTTGGACGAGGAGGAGGGGAAGAACCGACCCGGAGCATGCACAGTGATTTGAGCACAGAGATCCAGGTGGACAACTCCCCACTGCCAGTACTGAGGGAGTGCTGCACTGCCGGAGGTAGCCTTCTTCGAGTGAGATGATAAAGTGAGGCCCACATTGTCCATTCAGGGGAGCGTGAGACATCCCACGGCCATTTTTGTTTTGCAGAAGAGCAGGGGAGTTGTCCCCGGTGCCCTGGCCCAATATTTATACCTCCATCAACAGCATATTATCTGTTCTTAACACATTGCTGTTTGCGAGGACTTGTCAAGTTGTGGTGAAACCTGTATCTTTTGGGATTTTTTTGTGCATTTTAGGTGCGGAACCAGGGTATTCCTCACCTGTAGGGAGCGAGTGACCCTTGCTTGACCAGAGGTTGTAATATTTAAGGTACAGAATGTACCAAGTTGTTACTTTTGACTCTGCCTCAGAACAGGGGATGCAGCCCTGTTGGTAAATATTAACCGGGCTCATCAGTGGAAGGGTCAGTAGGTCAGGTGCAGATGAAGGGGAAGATTGGCTCTGCACAGTTGAATTGCTGCCTCTAGCTCCGTGCTGCTGAGGGGGTGTTGGGGTTCAGAGAAGCTGTTGGTAGCTCAATGTTGCTGAGAGTTGGGGCTCAGGGTTCGGGGGGGGTGGGGTCGAGGAGAGGTGTTCTGCCTCAGAGCAGCTAGAGTACTGAAATTGTGTTGATGGTTCACGGATAGCTCCGTGGAGCTGGAATTTGGGCGAAGAAAAGCCTGTCAGCAGCGATTGCTAGAGTACTGGAATTGTGCCCGGGATTAGATGCTGGGCTGCAGCCTCGGGAATCCAGTGGGATGCAGTCTTGGGAGAAGAGATTGAACAACTGAGAGGGGTGGGGGGGCAGTCATTGGAGCAGTCTGAGTTGGAGCAGTTGTTGAGGGAAATCGGAAGCTATATCCTCAAAAGAGAGGAGCTGAAATGCTTCATGAGGAAGGAAGCATTTTTAAAGAACTTTTGTGACTCACAGTGATGACTGATGTCTGGGTGCGTTGCTGAGAAATTTGCCGTGTCTGTCTTGGTTGTGTCTGCCATTTAATGTGCAGTCTGTGGTGTGTCTGACCACAGTTTGCCTGTTAATTCGTGCTTACCTCATGTTAATTCTGGTTGTTACGAGTATAAGATAGATGGTGTAGCATGTTTGCTTTGTTACCTTGTGCATAGTAAAATTTCTTACGTTTGTTTAAAAAAAAAACCATGGAACCTTTTAACTGTATTCCCTTAGTGAGAAACTGGTATTTCAAATTTCACCTACTTTTAACAAAAAAAAGTTACTCGTCCCTAACCAGATTGTGAAAAGGTTGCGGGCCTTACCCCAGGATCACAACAAAATTTGGTTCTGGGATCGCATCATTGTGAAAACTGGCTGAGGTGTTTCTTATATTACCACAACGAGTGCACTTCAGACAAGATTCATTGACCGTGGAGTGCTTTGGGCTGTCCTGAGATTGTGAAAGGCGCTATATAAAAAGCAAGACATCCCTCATTCTTTCAACCACATAGTTCAGATAAGCCGTGGGCCCTTGAACCATCTTTTGGTTTATGGCTGCATTTTCTGCTGGTTCAGATCCCACGCGCAGTCCGGAGTCAGTATTTCTTCCATGTCTGCGCTTTGGCGTTAATGACTGTGTGGATGATCTCCCTGCAACTCCCTTGAGCCGCTGGTATTCTGTACCGCCCTCTCAGCAGCAGCTTCCAATGTCAATGGGAGTTCACAGGCACAATTCACAGAAAAAAGACTGGTCTACCCCTGCCCCGATTTCTTATGTTCACGTGCAGTTTTCTTTCCCCTAATTTTCCCTCCCGATAGGTCCGACTCCAATGTTTTTGACTCTGCCCCTCAGTCCTGGACTCCCCAGCCCAGCGGGAATGATTTAGCTGCATCTTCCCTGTCTGTTGCCTTAGTCGGCTTGGTCATCACACCCATCCCTTTAACCTGCTAAATTCCAGGGAAGTTCAACTCTACTTTGTGTCATGCCTCCTCGCAGTTTAATACTTTTTTCTTCCTTACCTCGCTGTGTTTGTCTGACTCACGATCGCTCCCAGGCAGCTCCGCCATCCATTCTCCTCAACCTGAAGGATTCAAAGGCTCTTTCGGCTTCTTAGATGTCCGCCGCCTGACCTACTTCCCTTCTCACCGGGGAGGATTCTGTGCAGGAATGCCTGACCGTGCTGTGGGTGACCTCTGCTGTAAATAGCCCAACGCCATTTAAATCCGATTTCTCCCAGTTGGCACACTGCTTGGCCTCAAACGCTCAGCTGTCAAGCCGCATTTTAATGCCTGTTTTGGGACTTGGGTTGAGTTATTAAGAGGGGATGTCTCGACAGCATGACACCAATCTCGAATTCTATAGTTCCTGTCTAAAAAAAGTGCTGTCGGAGCCTGTCGGTGATGATTCCATGAGGTGTCTCATTAGCCGCTCGAGAGTCCCTATGTCTTTGGCTGCCTGCCCATCCCTCTTCTCTGCACCGGGACGATGTCAGTCCATTGGGGCTTGTACCTTTCATGTGCCAGCCTCCCTCGTCTGCCCCTCATTTCAGACCATCTGTCTCACTGCTTTTCTCCCTTCACCCCAGTCCTTTCGTTAGCTACCTCGACAGTGACAGCCTGTCTGTTTTGATGCATCCGTAGGGCTGGTTCCTCTAAACTCTTCTAAATGTCTCTTTTGTGGCCTGTTGTGTCAATCTGTTTTCAAATGACAGGGAATGCACAGCACAGCCCAGAAAACAGGCCATTTGGCCCAACTGCTCCTTGCTGGTGTTCATGCTGCAACACCAGCCTCCTCCCACCATCTCTTCATCTCATCCCCACCAATCTGTCCTTCTAGTTCTGTCTCCTTCATGTGTTCCCCTCAAATTTCCCCTTAAGGGTATCTATACTACTCACACCTCAGCCACTTCCAGTGGTGGGCAAATTCCACATTCTCACCGCTCCCTGGACAAAGAACTTTCTCCTGAATTCCTGACTGGATTTATTCGTGACTGTCTCAAATTTTTGAACCCCCTAGTTTCGGTCTGCTCCGCAACCTGTCGAAAGCTTCCCGTCTTGCACTCATCAGGACAATGCACCTATTTCAGCTAAAGACGATAAGTGACAGCCATTCGCTGACTCATTCCTCGGGGGCAATGCCTTGACCAATCGGGGTCAAGCTGCCTGCTTTAAATTTCGAACAATGCTCGGCAGTTAACTGTCAGTCACCGTCAACTGGTGCATTCTCCAGGGCAACCCCTCTACCAATCGGAGCCCACTTGCCAACCAAGCAGCACTCTTCTTCACGTACAGTATGAATTGTTGTTTTCCCCTTATATTGGTATTCTTGCAAAGTGCCTGATGAGTGCAAGATGAAAAGCTTCGGCGTGTCTCTTTTTTCGGCAATACTCAAGTTCTAAACTACCAAACAACTGACTGGAAAACCTTTTCTCTACACTGTCAATCCCTTTCATAATCTTAAAGGTCATTATCGCGTCATATGAACCAACACTGTAAATGAGAAAGGGCTGGATCTAAAGCATTAGTTGAGCTGCAGCTAGAATATTGGGCTAGGGAATTTAGGGGGGTGTTTGGAATTTAAGGGGGGGTCCCACCCAACCCCCACTGCCACCCCCACCCCCACCCACCCCACCCCTCCCCCCACTCCCACCCCACCCCCAAACCCCACACCTCCCCTCCAGAAGCAAAGGTTGGTCCCAATCTGACTGACTTTCAAAAAAGGCCACTCCACAGCGAGAACACACTCCAGGACGGCCTAGAAACAAGCTGAGGGGTGGGACCTCCACCCCCTTCAGTGGGCAGGAAGTCCTGCTCTCGAAAGCCACGACCAATCTGATTGACCGTCAGCTCCAGCAGTCCCAACAGCGCCAGAGCCCAGTAGTCGGCCGTTGCTGGGACTGCGAGGGAGGCCTATGGAGATCGAAGATGGGCGCCGAGGTGCAGGGGAAGTCCCGGGCTTTTAGGGTGGAGAGGGATCAGGCAGCCTAGGGAGTTGGTGGTGGGGGGTGGGTGCGAGGAAGGTGGGGGGGAGAGTGGGGAAAGGGTTTTGGAGGCCAGTTGAGGAGGCATAAAGTGAGGAGTGAGTGGTGGGTGGTGGTGGGGGGGGGGGGAAGGATTAACACTTGAAGTGGGGGATGCCGCCTTATGCGCACAGGGCACCCCCTCTGAATGATGTGTGTCCCCCCCCCTTTCCTTCACGCCTTCTCTCTCCAAAATTATTATAAAAAATGCCTATCCCACTCTCGCTCAATGATCACTTGCCCAGTGTATTGTGGCAGGGGAGGTGGATTGAGGGCCTTAAATGGGCAATAATTTGGCCACTTAAGGCCCTCAATAGGCCTTAGGGCGTGTGGTGTGCCTAAGTCACTCTTCGTATTATGGGGACCTGGGCCGGGGGTGTGGGCAGGGACAGTGGGGAAAGGTGGGTGGGTGGGCTAGTCACCTGACATATTGTATGTGAAAACCCTTGCTGAAAGCACGCCTGGTGGGAGGAGGGGTGGGTGTGTAAAATGCAGCCCCTTGGGTCCAGTTCTGGGCCCCTCAGTTTTGAGGAGGACATGAAGACTTAGGAGAGGGGAGTGAAGAGATTTACTGAAGTGGTTCCAGGGTTGAGGGATGACACAATCTATGTTGATTGGTTGGAGGAGATGTGGTTGCTCTCCTGAGATCAGAGAGGACTAAGTGGAGATTTGCGGTAGAGGTTGTTTAAAATAATGACAGTTTTAGACAGAGTGAATACCAGGCAATGACCATCTCCAACGAGAGAGACATCCAACCATCGCCCCTTGATGTTCAATGGCATTACCATCACTGAATCCTCCCCACTATCAACATCCTGGGGGTTACCATTGACCAGAAACTGAACCTGGAGACCAGCCATATAAATACTGTGGCTACAAGAGCAGGTCAGAGGCTGGGAATCCTGCAGCGGGTAACTCACCTCCTGACCCCCCAATCTACACCATCTACAAGGCACAAGTCAGGAGTGTGATGGAACACTCCCCACCTGCCTGGATGAGGTGCAGCTCCCACAACACTCAAGAAGCTCGACACCATCCAGGACATAGCAGCCCCGCTTGATTGGCACCCCATCCACAAACACTCACTCCCTCCACCACCGACGCACAGTAGCAGCAGTGTGTGTACCATCTACAAGATGCACTGCAGCAACTCACCAAGGCTCCTTCGACAGCACACTTCCAAACCCATAACCTCTACCATCTAGAAGGACAAGGGCAGCAGACACATGGGAACACCACCACCTGCAAGTTCCCCTTCCGAGCCACTCACCATCCTGACTTGGAAATATATTGGCCGTTTCCTTCACTGTCGCTGGGTCAAAATCCTGGAACTCCCTCCCTAACAGCGCTGTGGGTGTACCTACACCACCAGGGACTGCAGCGGCTCAAGAAGGCGGCTCACCCCCACCTTCTCAAGGGGGCAATTAGGGATGGGCAATAAAAAATTCTGGGCCCAGCCAGCGACGCCCACATCTCATGAACGAATACATAAAAAACTCAAAATTAGCCATGGAAAGAATGTTGAGGATCTCGCCGATTTTGACAGGCGAGTGAATGTTGGAAAGATCAGTGAGACCATGCACAGAAGAATTGAGCTTGCAGAGTTGTGGGGCGGGATTCTCTGGCCCCACCCAGCGCCGGGTCCCGCTGAAAGTCAATGGGCTTTTGACTGGGCTTCCGAGTCTCCCGGTATGGCTCCCCTCCAAGACAGGGCTGGAAAAATCCCAGCCGTGGTTTTTGAGGTGAACAATGACGCTATCTGTTGGACACGTCAGTGAGGAGGGGCTGGCAAAGCTTGAGACCCGAAGGACTCTGCTGACCAAGATCAGGGAGAGACAGTTGGAATTTCTTGGGCACCTAATGAGTGATCATGATTGAGAAAGGCTGATGCCGATGGGAATGATTAACAGTAAAAGAGATCAACGTAGACACAGGACAATCTTTCTAAAGAGTCTCGTAAACTGGATGAAGGTACCGCCAACAAAGGTGATGCCTGCCTCCAGAGCTTGATTAACAAGGAGGACCATGGTCACCAATGCCCCCCCCCCTTAGGGTCTGGTGCCTGAAGAGAGAGAGAGAGAGAGAGAGGAATGGCAGAGGAGAGAGAGAGAGAGAGAGAGAGAGAGAGAAAGAGAGACAGCGGAGAGAGAGAGAGAGAGGAGAGAGAGAGAGGGAGGGAGGGGGAGGGAGAAGGAGAGAGACAAGAGAGAGAGAGAGGGGAGAGAGAGAGAGGGAGAGTGAGAGAGAGAAGAGACAAGAAAGAGAGAGAGGAGAGAGAGATAGAGAAGAAAAAAGAGAGGGAGAGGGAGAAGAAAGAAAGAGAGAAGGAGAGAGAGAGAGAGGAAAGAGAGAGAAAGAGAGGGAGAAGGAGAGAGGGTACGAGATAAGGAGAGGGCGAAAGAGAGAGGAGGAGAGAGAGAGAAAGAGAGAGAGAGAGAGAGAAAGAGAGAGAGAAAGAGAGGAGGAGAGAGAGAGAGAGAAAGAGAGACGGAAAGATAGAGGGAGAGAGATAGGGAGGGAGAGGGGGAGAGAGAGAGAGAGAAGAGAGGGGGGGAGAGAGAGAGAAAAAGAGGGACAGAGAGAGAAGAAAAAAAAGGGTAGGGAGAGAGAGAGGGAGAGAGAGAAAGAGAGGGGGGAGGAGAGAGAGAGAGAAGAGAAAGAGAGAGATCGAGAGAGATTGGAGAGTTTGGAATATGTTACTTGCCACGGTTGTGGGGACAGATTCAGTAGGCAGTTTTCAAAAGGGAATTGGATAAATACTCGGGGGGGGGGGGTGGGGGTGGGGGAGGAGGGGGAGAGAAACATTGCAGGGGTAGGGGGGAAAAGAGGGATAGGGGAGTGCAGCTAACCGGGTCGTTGTTCAAAACGAAGCCTGCGCAGACGGGCCAGACAGCCTCCTGCCGAAGCGTGTCGTGTGATTCAACGTTATTGTCCTTTCACTTTATTCTGGGCATCGGACTGAGGATTCCTCCCTTCCATCCGCTACCCCCATCACCACTTCCCCACCACCACCCCCCTCCACTCTCCATCCCCCACCACCCCCTCCACCTCCATCCCCCACCCCCCCCCCTCCCCCCAGCCTGTGGCACGCACGCAGGCTTGAGTGAAAATTGATTTAATGCACCCTCGGCCCCAGGTTTCAATGCGGCTGAATGATATTGCCTGGTTGACTGATAACCTCTGTTTGAGGGAGACGTCTGTGGGGCAGTTTGGAGATGCTGAAATATTGCCTTCAACCTGGACTGCCATGGTGACGAGTAAAAGCAGACTCAAGCAGCGTATTCTCATACGCACACTCTTGCGTCCATGCTCGGCAAAGGAGGATTAATCGCGCTCTTCCGGCAGCGTTAATAATGTGGGGGGTTTTTATTTCCGTGAAAAAAAGTGCCTGGGATAGGACATTATAACACAGCCTGCTCCAGTGGACCCCCAGTCACGGGAGCTGAGAGTGCCAGGCGTGTGTTCTCTTTCTGTACAGCAGTTTCGCTTCATCACACCACCCCCTTACCAGCTCCCACCCTCAGCTTGCTCATTATCCGGTTGCCCAGGGCAACAGTTGCCCGCAAGCTCCAACACAGATGAGATAGGATTGATCGGATTTGCAGTTGCTTCCGAGCCTGATTCTGTGCCTCGCAGAGATGCAGTGGCCTGCAACAATGCTGTTTACTAACCCCTGAGTAGATGCCCGGGACCATCACGTTTTGACTTGAGCCCCCCCCCCCACCCCCCCACAACCCTGCGGGCGCTGCAGCTCCTGCGCCTCGGCTGCCTGTCGGGTTTGAGTCGAGCCGAGGGCGGCTGAGACCACGTTGCTGCAGCTCGGTGTCAGGGGTCTGCATTACTGCAACTCGTTGCACTAGAGGGACCTGGCAGCACCGCAGCTCAGTGCACAGTAAGGGAACTTGCATTGCTGCAGCTCAGTGCAATGTAAAGGAACTTGCATTACTGCAGCTCAGTGCGGAGCAAGAGAGCTGCATTACTGCAGCTCAGTGCGGAGCAAGAGAGCTGCATTACTGCAGCTCAGTGCAATATGAGGTTCTGCAAAACTGCAG
>JANJGN010000037.1:6323012-6330177 GCA_026770705.1 Isurus oxyrinchus | reverse complement strand
GTAAAGGATCAGGACTGAAACGAGGTGGGAACGTCTGCTCCACACCATAACCGTGGCCAAGCCGATGAATGGTGGCGTGGAGCATGCACACGTACAAATTAGCAGCCAGGACTAGGCCACTCGGCCCCCTCGAGCCTGCCCCGCCCTTCAGCGAGGTCATGGCTGATCCGATTGTGACCTCACCTCCCCCCCTCCCTCTCACTATCCCCTCCCCCCTCCCCCCTCCCCCTCCCCCTGTCACTATCCCTCCCCCCCTCCTCCTCACTCTCCCTACCCCCCACCCTCTCACTATCCCCCTCCCCCTCCCTCCTCCTCTCCCCCTCCCTCTCCCTCTCCCCCTCCCCCCTCCCGCTCACTTTCCTCTTCCCCATCCCTCACCTTCTCCCTCTCCCCCTCCCTCTCTCACTCCCTCTCCCTCTCCCACTCCCTCTCCCCCCTCCCCCTCCTTCTCCCCTCCCTCACCCTCTCCCTCTCCCACTCCCTCTCCCCCTCCTTCTCCCCAACCCCCTCCCTCTCCCCCTCCATCTCCCCCACCTTTTCCCCCTCCCCCCTCCCTCTCCCTCTCACTTTCCCTCTCCTTCTCCTCCTCCCTCTCCCCCTACCTCTCCCCCTCCTTCTCCCTCTTCCTCTCCCCATCCCTCGCCCCTCCTTCTCCCTCTCCCCCCTCCCTCTCCCACTCCCCATCCCGCTCACTTTCCCCCTCCCCCCCTCCCTCACCCTCTCCTTCTCCCCCTCCCTCTCCCACTCCCCCCTCCCTCTCCCCCACTCTCCACTCTCCTTCTCCCCATCCCCCTCCCTCCTCCCTCACCACCTCTCTTCTTCTCCCCCTCCCCCTCCCTCTCCCTCTCCCTCTCCCTCTCCCCCTCCTTCTCCCCCTCCCTCTCCCCCTCCCCCTCACCCTCCCTCTCCCTCTCCCTCTCCCCACCCCCACGCTCCCCCCTCCGCGTCCCCCTCACCCTCCCTCTCCCCCTCCCCCTCCTTCTCCCCCTCCCACCTCCTTCACCCCCCTCCCTCTCCCTCTCCCCCTCCCCTTCCCTCTCCCCATCCCCTTCCCTCTCCCCCTCCCTCTCCCTCCCCCGTCCCACTCCCTCTCCCTCTCCCTCCACCTCGCTCTCCCCCCCCTCCCTCTCCCCTCCTTCTCCATCCCCCTCCCTCCCTCTCCCACTCCCTCTCCCTCTCCCCTCCCTCTCCCCCTCCCTCTCAATCTCCTACTCCCCCTCCCTCTCTCTCTCACTCTCTCCCCTCTCCCCTCCCTCTCCCCCTCGCTCTCCCTCTCCCCCCTCCCCCTCCCTCTGCCCTCCCTCTACCCCTTGCTCTCCCTCTCCCCTTCCCTCTCCCCCCTCCCCCTCCCCCTCCCTCTCCCACTCCCCATCCCGCTCACTTTCCCCCTTCTCCTCCCTCACCCTCTCCTTCTCCCCCCTCCCTCTCCCTCTCCCCTCCCTCTCCCCCTCCCTCTCAATCTCCTACTCCCCCTCCCTCTCTCTCTCACTCTCTCCCTCTCCCCTCCCTCTCCCCCTCGCTCTCCCTCTCCCCCTCCCCCTCCCTCTGCCCCTCCCTCTACCCCTTGCTCTCCCTCTCCCCTTCCCTCTCCCCCTCCCCCTCCCCCTCCCTCTCCCACTCCCCATCCCGCTCACTTTCCCCCTTCTCCTCCCTCACCCTCTCCTTCTCCCCCTCCCTCTCCCACTCCCTCTCCCTCTCCCCCTCTCTCACTCTCCTTCTCCCCCTCCCTCTCCCTCACCACTTCTCTTCTTCTCCCCCTCCCCCTCCCTCTCCCTATCCCTCTACCCCTCCTTCTCCCTATCCCTATCCCTCTCCCCCCTCACCCTCCCTCTCCCTCTCCCTCTCCCCTCCCTCCACCTTCCCCCTCCCGCCTCCCCCTCACCCTCCCTCTCACCCCTCCTTCTCCCCCTCTCTCTCCCTCTCCCCCTCCCACCTCCTTCACCCCCCTCCCTCTCCCCTCTCCCCCTTCCCTTCCCTCTCCCCCTCCCTCTCCCTCTCCCCCCTCCCACTCCCTCTCACTCTCCCTCCACCTCGCTCCCTCCCCCCTCCCCTCTCCCCTCCCCCTCCCTCTCCCCCTCCCACTCCCTCTCCCCCTCCCCCTCCCCCTCCCCCTCCCTCTCCCCCTCCCTCTCAATCTCCTACTCCCCCTCCCTCTCTCTCTCACTCTCTCCCCTCTCCCCTTCCCTCTCCCCCCTCACCCTCCCCTCTCCCTCTCCCTCTCCCCTCCCTCCACCTTCCCCCTCCGCCTCCCCCTCACCCTCCCTCTCACCCCCTCCTTCTCCCCCCTCTCTCTCCCTCTCCCCCTCCCACCTCCTTCACCCCCTCCCTCTCCCTCTCCCCCTTCCCTTCCCTCTCCCCCTCCCTCTCCCTCTCCCCCTCCCACTCCCTCTCACTCTCCCTCCACCTCGCTCTCCCCCCTCCCTCTCCCCTCCCCCTCCCTCTCCCCCTCCCACTCCCTCTCCCCCTCCCCCTCCCCCTCCCTCTCCCCCTCCCTCTCAATCTCCTACTCCCCCTCCCTCTCTCTCTCACTCTCTCCCTCTCCCCTTCCCTCTCCCCCTCCCTCTCCCTCTCCCTCTCCCTCTCCCTCTCCCCTCCCTCTCCCTCTCCCCCCCCTCCATTTCGCCCTCCCTCTCCCTCTTCCCATCCCCCTCCCCCTCCCTCTCCCCCCTCCCCTCCTTCTCCATCGCCCCCTCCCCCTCCCCCTCCCTCTCCCCCTCCCTCTCCCCTCTCCCCTCACTCTCCCCCTCCCCCTCTCCCTCTCCCCATCCCCCTCCCCTCCCCCTCCCTCTCCCCCTCCCTCTCCCCCTCCCCCTCCCCATCCCCCTCCCCCTCCCTCTCCCCCCCTCCCTCTCCCCCTCCCCCCCTCTCCCTCTCCCCCTCCCCCTCCCCATTCCCCTCACCCTCCCTCTCCCCCTCACTCTCCCCTCCTTCTCCATCCCCCTCCCTCTCCCCCTCCCACTCCCTCTCCCCCTCCCCCTCGCCCTCCCCATCCCCCTCCCCCTCCCTCTCCCCCCTCCCTCTCCCCCCTCCCTCTCCCTCTCCCTCTCCCCCTCCCCTCCCTTTCCCCTTCCCTCTCCCTCTCCCCATCCCCCTCCCCCTCCCTCTCCCCCTCCATCTCCCCCTCCCTCTCCCCCTCCCTCTCCGCATCCCCCTCCCTCTTCCTCTCCCCCCTCCCTTTCCCCATCCCTCTCCCCCTCCCTCCCCCTCCCTCTCCCTCTCCCCCTCCCTCTCCCTCTCCCCTCTCCCCCCATCCCCCTCCCCCTCCCCATCCCCTCTCCCTCTCCCTCTCCCCATCCCCCTCCCCCTCCCTCTCCCCCTCCCCCTCCCTCTCCCTCTCCCTCTCCCCCATCCCCCTCCCCCCCCTCCCCATCCCCCTCCCCCTCCCTCTCCCTATCCCTCTCCCTATTCCCCACACCAGGACATCACACTGATAATCGTTGAGCGACAGCATGGCCCAACGCTGAGCCGCACCGGCCAAAATGACAGGTTTGACCTTCCCCATGAAGATAATGCTGAATCTCACAGAAGCTCAGACACATTCCACGCACCCCCCACCCTCCCCCCACCCCCCCACCCCGGCCCCCGCCCCAACCTCAGTTTGGGGGGCATTTTTTAGTTTGGCATCCATCTGCAGAATGTGGGCATCGATGGCAAGGCCCCAGCATTTATTGCCCATCCCTAGGCCACCTCCCTCATGAACACAACAGCGCCTCGCTCGGCCGTTTCAGAGTTGTGGGGCCTGGAGTCACGTGTAGGCCCAGACCGGGCAAGGACGGCAGATCTCCTTCCCTTAAAGGGACACCAGCGAACCCAGATGGCTACCACATGTCACCATTGCTGAAACTAGCTTTGTAGTTCCTGAATTACTGATCGAATTCAAATTCCACTGGCTGCCGTGGTGGGACTGGAACTCAGGTCCCAAGATCATGAGGCCCAGGTGCCTGGATTACTAGCCCTGGAGCGTTGCCGCTGTGCACGCCGGACTTCTACTGGGGGTCCTTACCCCTCATTCCACCACAGCTGCTGCACGACTTTGGCACGCACAAGTTAGGTGGGGGGGAACCGAAAGGCCGGTCTGCCGTGATGCAGCACCCGGCTGGGCATCCCACCTGCGCTTCCCCGCCAAGGCCCCCTCGAATGAAGTGTCGGCCGGGGTATCCCCGAGGGTGGCTGGGAACCCCCGGGAACAGGCTCAGTGCCAACGCCCCAGTGCTCAGGGGGACAAGAGATCGAAAGCGAGATGGCGAAGGTCGCTGCAATTCTGGCTCCGCTAAACTGGCTCCCTCTTCCACCGAGTTGGCTTGAACACTCCCCACCCTGGCTCAGGCCTACTCAGTAACCTCAGCTGCACTGGCTAGCTTAGCACAATCCTTATATCAAGTCAAAACAGGGTAAGAAGAAATGATTTGCCCAGTCCTGGCTGACACTGATTGTATCATGTGTATATGTATCTGGTGAAATGATTTCGCTTTGAGAGACCATTGACTCGGAGAGCTACCTTCGGCCAACAATCTCGAAATGGTGCCGGAGATCTCCCCTTCCCATCGTTAACAGTTTTTGCCTTATGTTGTGAAGCGATTTCTATGCGACAGTGTTCCTGGTTTGTTGAGAGATGGGTGGGACAAAAACAAAAGGACGACACATGTATCGGGGAAATGTTTCGCGGTCCGGGGGCAGTAAAACATGAAAGGGATGAAGAAACAGTCAAACAATTGGGACTGTCTTGGATTCAAACCCCACCCAACGGCCCTACTACTAAATGGGGCGGCCCGTACTAAGACATGTTTGTTAATGTACCTATCTCCCACACTCCCCACCACCGTTGCCACCCCAACACCCCCCCCCCACCTCTGTAAGATTAATTTGCCAATTTTGTGTGTACTTACTAACACGCTTTGAGAACTAACCTTTACCTCATTCACGAATGTAATCATTTTTTTCTCTGTACTAACTGTTAACCTTTTTTTAAGCTTATATAATACTACTAACCTTCTCAAGTTCCATCATTCTTTTTTGAGTGTAAGTCCTTATTGAGTTCACGGTCTTTGTCGTTCTTTTCCTTTCTGCTCCCCGCCCCTTCCTTTTTCTCCGTGAAGCACTCGGGCATTGGACACGCAATGGTAAACAAACTACATTATCTGGTAGATATCATTCTTATTGTCCTATCGTTTGGGTTGGTGTGTTTTGAGTTCCTTTTGATCTTTTCGGTAAACAACATCGATCTTTTAAAACAAAACAAAACCAAAAAAAAAAAATTATTTATTTCCCCCAACCCCCACCCCCCTCCCCCGAAGCGACAGGGTTGGTAAACTTTCATTTAGCTTCTTCACCGCCGCATTTTTTTGTCATCCATCTTGTTGTGTTCCTCACCATTATGTGTTCCCTCCCTCTCTCCCTCCCCTCCCCCCACCCCCCACCCCCCCACCCCCAACCTTGTTTGGTTTGTTTCCGAGTGGAGAGAAGACGGTGGCGCGTCTTTGTTTTTTCCCCTTTATTTTAAAGTTTTTTTTTTTGCGTTCTGAGCGCCGCTTATTCCGTTCCTCGGCCCGAGCCGGGCTGAGATGGGGGGGGGTGGTTAAGGGTCGGGGTAGAGGTCGGGAGGTCTCCGCCCGCCCGCCCGCTCACCAACCCACCCCCCCCACCACCACTTCCTTTTTTCGCCCTCCACGCCCCCCACCACCCCCCCCCCCCCACCCCACCCACCCCCCCCCCCCCCCCCTCTCCCTTCACCACCTCCGTCCCAGCCCCCACCCCCTCCTTCGACCCCCCCCCCCCCCCCCCCCCCCCCCACTGCTGTCCATTCTGCATGGCATGCTGAGACTTTTGTAGTATGGCCTTGGCTCTATCCTGATACACCGCGTCTCCACCTCAACGACATTACGTTTTGTGCGTGTGTGCGTGTGCGTGTGTGTGTGTGTGTGTGTGTGTGCGTGTGTGTGTGTGTGTGTGTGTGTGTGTGTGTGTGTGTGTGTGTGTGCGTCTCTCTCTCTCTCTCTCTGTCTCTCTCTGTCTCTCACCCTCTCTCTCTCTCACACACACACCCCTTGACAACCCCCTGCATGCTATTTTTTTTATGTCCAGGTAGAGAAGTTTCCATTTTTGAAAGGGAGCGTTCACACATTTTGATGTTTAAAGAGTGGCCTTGCTTTCAGCCTCATGAGCAGCAGTTTCCTTCGAGCACTACCCGCTTCACCCAACTTTTCAGGCCTGCCTGAAAACCTTGACAGAGCTCCACGGACAGCAGCGTTAGCTTGCACTCAGGCGCGACACTCTTGTGCTCTGAAGCGATCTTTCAGTCATCGTTCGACACCTAAAAGTGATCGAGTGAAGTCACCGACCCGAAATGAATTCACGTCGCGTCCAAAGCACCTCGGTTGCGACACAGTTATTTGCCCGCCAGTGTTCAGCTGACATCATCGGCGCTTAAATGACATGCGATGATGTCGAATCAGCTCTCAGCTAGCTTCACAGCAAATACCTTAGCGTTCTTTAAGCACTCACAGTCAGAAATTATAAGCCCCTGCACTCGTTGGAAATTTGACTCAGCTCCTGCGGCGTGGTTTAACTACAGGTGTGAGCAATGATTATGGGCTGGCCCCTGTACGCCATGTTACACTGGTCCCTACTGAGTAGATCTTTACAATCACTGGACTCTCAAGGGTAAAAGGTTTAAGAAGCAGCGTCGCTTCCTCGAAGGGGAATGGATCTCCGCCCTTGCCGAGCCCAGTCCGGTCTCAGCATCGTTGGGCGTTTGCCGTCAGCTCTCCGCGGGATTTGGCGGGACCAGCCTGCGCGCCGACCCCGACTCGCCTCCTGATTGGAGGAGCTCCGATCCTGCTGCGCCCGCCGAGAGGGTCACTGACTCACCGGCTACGCCCGCAGCTCCCAGGGTGGGCTGGGGGATCGAATTCAACTCAACTGACCCCTCCACAGCGTTTGAAAGTTAAGGGTCCTTTCCTTGACCAGGATCGATGGGCTTCGGTTAATGCGGAGAGGCCGGGATTGCTCTCCTCAGAGCAGAGCAGGGAAGATTTTGGCAAATAACTGACGAAGGGGCTTTTTTTTTTCATTATGTGGGGTATCACTGCCCCCAGCCAGCATTTATTACCCTTGTTCAGAGGGGGCATTGGAGAGTCAACCACATTACTGTGAGTCTGGAGTCATA
>JANJGN010000037.1:6153012-6320512 GCA_026770705.1 Isurus oxyrinchus | reverse complement strand
GATGGGGGTGCTGGCTGCTGCCTGATGTCCATTGAAATTCGGCAGGCATAAACCGCATGTCCACTGGGGAGGAGGGCTTCATTGCCGCCTGACCTTTGACCGCAGCTCTCGGGGTGGGATGGGGGGGGGTGGTGTGGAGGCGTCGTCCGCTCCGCACCACCCCACCCCACCCCCATCCCCCACAAGCCTCAGTCCACGCCTTCTGCCCTCTGCCAAGACTCGAACCAGGGGCAACGGGTGGAGTTTAACGCCAGGCTGGGCGTCCGTCAGAGAGGGAGCAGGTTCGCGTGCCGCCCGAGCTCCTGGCCACGCCTCGGAGACGAAGGGGCGGCCTCCCGGATCCCCCCCGCCCCCCCCCCCACCGATCCGAAGGCCCAACTGGCAGGGAGCCTCCAGCCGCGCCCCGCTTCCTTGGCTCACCCGAGACCGCAGAGCGTGGCAGCGCCGAGGGAAGCCTTTCGGCCCACCTTGCCCCGTTCCGGCTACCAAATAAACCCCGCTCCAAACGCCACACCTGCCCCACTAGGCCTGTAAAAAAAATTTGCCCCTTCAGGTGTTTACCCCTTTTGGAAAGCCCCTATTGAATCTGCTTCCTCCGCCCTCTCAGGCAGCACCTTCCGGATCGCAACCACTCGCCGCGTCAATAAAATTCTCTTCATCTACCCCCCCACCCCCGCCTCTCTGGCCCTTTTTGCCGATTTCTCTTCAACCTGTCTCTCCCCCCACCCCCCCACCTCTGGTTACCGACCCTCCTGCCGCCGGGAAGCAGATTCCCCTGATTTATTGCGTCAAAAGACATTGAGACTTTTCTTCCCCTCTTTATTCTTTCCTGGGATGTGGGGGTCGCTGTGGGGATGTTGCCCCCATCCCTAGTTGCCCCTTGAGCTGAGTGGCTCGCTCGGCCATTCCAGAAGGGGGGGCAGGTTAAGGCCTTGGTTCAGTCGGGCCTTATCGAAAGGCTCCTCCAGCTGAACCATTTGAACTAAAGGGGGGGGGACCCACCAGCAATGGTTAACCCCCCATTTTCCCTCAAAGCGGATTGTAAAGACAACACATCCCAAAGCGCTTTACGGCAGTGAGGTACGTTCTTTGAAGTGTAGTTTGAACTGCTGCGGTGTAGGAACGGTGACAGCCAATTTGCGCACAGCAAGATCCCACAACCAGGGCTGTAACAATGACCCCCGGATACTCTGGCTTTTGTGATCGTCGATTGAGGGGTCAGTATTGGCCCCGGGGAGCACCCCTCCCTGTTCCTTTTTTTCCAACCTGTGCTTTCTTCTGTTCATTCAGAGACGAGGAGGGGTCTCTCTCAGGGGGTCGTGAGCCTTTGGAACTCTCTTCCTAAAAAGGCGGTGGAAGCAGAGACTTTGAATATTTTTAAGGCAGAGCTGGAATGATCCTTGGTAAGCAAAAGGGGGTGAAAGGCAGGAATGTGGGGTTGAGGTTATAGCCACGATCCTATTGAATGGCAGAGCAGACTCAAGGGGCCTGCTCCTGATTAGCACCTTGGCGGGATATGGGCGTCACTAGATAGGCCAGCATTTGTTGCCCATCCCTAATTGCCCCCTTGAGAAGGTGGGGGGTGAGCCGCCTTCTTGAGCCGCTGCAGTCCCTGTGGTGTACGTACACCCACAGTGCTGTTAGGGAGGGAGTTCCAGGATTTTAACCCAGTGACAGTGAAGGAACGGCCGGTATATTTCCAAGTCGGGATGGTGAGTGGCTTGGAGGGGAACTTGCAGGTGGTGGTGTTCCCCATGTGTCTGCTGCCCTTGTCCTTCTAGATGTTGTGGGTTTGGAAGGGGCCTTGGTGAGTTGCTGCAGTGCATCTTGTAGATGGTGTGTGGCCATCTTTCACATCCTCCTGAGAGGGCAGGTAAAGGCTTGGCCTAACACCTCATCTGAGAGACCGCACCTCTGCCAGTGGGGAAGTAGACCAATTGCCCCCCACCAACTCGAGCCTGCTCTGTGAAGCCCTCCCCTCAGACAGAATTTGTAAGCATTAATCTAGATTTATTTAATTATGAAAGCTGACTGGAGCGGGACTTGAACCCACGACTGCCTAGCCCAGAGAGGCAGGGGCGCTACCCATTGAACCACAGTGAGGCGATTTATCTCAACGGCTCAGGAGCCCACTCCTCGGTGGAGGTCAGCGTTGGTGGGTGGGGGGGGGTGTTGTTGGAGGGGGGGACAGGGGAGGGGAAATGGTGTGCCATTGTAAAACGATCCCGCAACCTGTAAAGCTGGGGAGCAGCGGCAGGGATGCACGATACTTCGTGCCTGGGGTGGGGGAGACACGTGGGGCACGTCAGGGGGCTTCAGGACTCGGGCCAGCTCTGCCTATTACCTCCCTCCGCCGACGTCGCTTTGGAGGTCATCGCCCTGCGTTAACCCTTCGCTCGATTTCGGCCTCCTTTGAGACGTTCCTTAAAACATAGCCCTTTGACCAGGCTTCTGGTCACCTATCCTAATCCAGACGTACGAATGAGGAGCAGGAGTGAGGCCCCTCGAGCCTGCTCCGCCATCCAATAAGATCACGGCTGACCTGACTGTGACCTCAACCCCACATTCCCGCCGACCCCCAATAACATTCCACCCCCTTTGCTTATCAAGAATCTATCTACCTCAGCCTTACAAATATTCAAAGGCTCTGCTTCCACCGCCTTTTGAGGAAGAGAGTTCCAAAGACTCACGATTCTTGGTAAGCGAAGGGGTGAAAGGTTATCAGGGGGGTCGGTGGGAGGCAGATTTGAGGTCACTGTCAGATCAGCCATGATCTTATTAAATGGCGGAGCAGGCTCGAGGGGCTGAACGGCCTCTTCCTGCTTCTTGTTCGTATGTATGTTCACACCCTCAGAAAGAAAACATTTCTCCTCATCTCCGTCTTAAATGATCGACCCCTTATTTTTAAACAGCGACCCCCTCGTTCTAGATTCTACCACAAGAGGAAACATCCTCCCCACATCCACCCTGTCAAGTCCCCTCAGGATCTCATATGTTTCAATCAAGTCGCCTCTTATACTAAACTCCAGTGGGTACAGGCCCAACCTGTCCAATCTTGCCTCATTAGACAACCCACCCATTCAGGGAATTAATGTAGTAAACCTCCTCTGGACTGCTTCCAATGCATTTACACCCTTCCTTAAATAAGGAGACCAGTGCTGTACAGTACACCTGGTGTGGTTTCACCAATGCCCTGTATAACTGAAGCATAACCTCCCCCTCACACTCAATGATAGCAGTCTATTTATCATCGCATGTGGCTCTGAGTCTGTTGTCTGATATCATGCCTTCTGTGAAGCACCTTTTATAGCATCCAAGGCTCTGTAATGGGAATGGGAAGAGACATGTGGCATTCAGTGGGTGTCCTTGATGGTTTGTGTGGGGGTGGGTGAGGTGTAAGGGTCTCGGATCCCTGTCCTTCTATCAAACAGGGCCTGTAACCAATTTAATATGGGAGACAGCTATGTGACAGGATTGTCACTCATCACCGGGAAACCTAGTTGAAGGGTTTGTGAAGGTCAGCCATAGCCCCAGAGGGCCATAGGCTGCTCTCTCATCAGAGAGATAGAGAGAGAGAGAGACAACGACTGGTAGTGAGTAAAGCCTGAGGGTCACCACAGCTCGGGTGAGGTCAAGAAGAATGGATGACCTCAGCCAGTACAGGAATTGAACCCACGCTGTTGGCGTATCGCAAACCAACCGTCCAGCCAACTGAGCTGACTGACCCTAGGTGAAGGGTCAACTCCTGAAACACGGCACACCACCAGAGCTGGAAAAGCAGGAGGGAAGAGAAGATAGAGCAGGAATGAGTGGCTGGGTATTGCGGAGTTATAATTCTCCGTCTGCCTTTGTGTGTGTGTGTGTGTGTGTGTGTGTGTGTGTGTGTGTGTGTGTGTGTGTGTGTGTGTGTGTGTGTGTGTGTGTGTGTGTGTGTGTGTGTGTGTGTGTGTGTGTGTGTGTGTGTGTGTGTGTGTGTGTGTGTTGGGGGGGGAGGTGGGGTAGCACTCCGAGTCAGAAACTCACGGATTCGTAATCCCACTCCAGCGCCTTGAGCACTTCATCTTGCCTGACGCTCCCTGGGACACGACTGAGGGAGTGCTGCACTGTTGGGGGTGCTGTTCCTCTCAGGCGACGCTTTGAGCCCGCCCACCATCGCGGAGGGGATGCGAGCGCTTCTGAGGTGCTTTTGGATGAAGAGACGCTACCCCCCACCCCGCTGGCAAGCACCGACAGAGGACAATCCGGTGATTATCCCCTTGCTGTTTAGTGGGATCTTGCTGTGCCTTAACATTACAGCGGTGGCTCCACCCCAGAAGGGGGTTAAAAAAAAAAACCCCAAAACTGCACTGGCAGTGAGACGCATTGGGGGTGCCCTGGGCTGGTGAAAGGCACAACAGAGAACCCCAATGGACCCCTCACGTTCACCATCGGGGATTTATCCGGGCAGGAGGCCTCAGTCTGCTGCCTGAAGCTGATGGGGGAAATCCAGCTGGTTGTTGGGCAGGTATAGGGTAGCCGGGAGTCCTTCGGGAGGAGGAGGGTGGGGGGGGGGAACAGGTGGGAGAAGCACTCTTGCCCTTTCTACCATCCTTGACACCCTCTTGCCGTCAGGTTTGCACTGGGTAGAAAAACACCATTGCCTTTTCCCCCTCTTTATTCTCACATGGGAATTAGGAGTCGCTGAGCAAGGCCAGCATTTGCTGCCCAACCCTAATTGCCCCCTTTGAAGTGAGGGCCATTTCACGGGGCAGTTAAGAATCAATGGTCCTGGAGTCACGTGCAGGCCAGACCGGGTAAGAACAGCAGATTTCCCTCCTGAGAGAGGACATTCATGAACCAGTTGGGTTTTTTTAACAACCAACGGTGAGAGTTGCCATTGTCACCATTACTGAGACGAGCTTTATAATTCCAGGTTTGCCCACTGAATTTAAATCACAATCGGCACCCAATGCTGCCAGTCACCGATCAAGCGTTTCTAAAGAATGACCCAGCGCCCATTCTCAGTGTCTGTCTTTCACCCGGTTAAAAAGACACGGTGAAGATCACAGTCAAATCGTCTGAATTACAGGCAGCATCGGTTCCAGAGTTGTTGCCCAAAGAGCTCTTGGAAATTGTTGCAGGACAGCCTGTAGGTAGAACACAGTGTGACAACGAAGAGCAGACATCAGTGACACACCAGAACTTGGGCTGCAGTCAGTGATGGACAGGTCAGTGTACTGGGGTTGGAGTCAGTCATGGACCTGTCAGTGTACTGGGGCTGCAGGCAGTGAAGGACAGGTCAGTGTACTGGGGCTGCAGTCAGTGATGGACAGGTCAGTGTACTGGGGCTGCAGCCAGTGATGACAGGTCAGTGTACTGGGGCTGCAGTCAGTGATGTACAGCTCAGTGTACTGGGGCTGCAGTAAGTAATGGACAGGTCAGTGTGCTGGGGCTGCAGTCAGTGATGGACAGGAGAGTGTACTGGGGCTGCAGTAAGTGATGGACGGGTCAGTGTGCTGGGGCTGCAGTCAGTGATGGACAGGTCAGTGTACTGGGGCTGCAGTAAGTGAAGCACAGGTCAGTGTACTGGGGCTGCAGGCAGTGATGGACAGATCAGTTTACTGGGCCTGCAGTCAGTGATGGACAGGTCAGTGTACTGGGGCTGCAGTCAGTGATGGGCAGGTCAGTGAACTGGGGCTACAGACAGTGATGGGCAGGTCAGTGAACTGGGGCTACAGACAGTGATGGACAGGTCAGTGTACTGGGCCTGCAGTCAGTGATGGGCAGGTCAGTGAACTGGGGCTACAGACAGTGATGGACAGGTCAGTGTACTGGGCCTGCAGTCAGTGATGGGCAGGTCAGTGAACTGGGGCTACAGTCAGTGATGGGCAGGTCAGTGTACTGGGGCTACAGACAGTGATGGGCAGATCAGTGTACTGGGGCTGCAGTCAGTGATGGACAGGTCAGTGTACTGGGGCTGCAGTCAGTGATGGACAGGTCTGCGTACTGGGGCTGCAGTAAGTAATGGACAGGTCAGTGTGCTGGGGCTGCAGTCAGTGATGGACAGGAGAGTGTACTGGGGCTGCAGTAAGTGATGGACGGGTCAGTGTGCTGGGGCTGCAGTCAGTGATGGGCAGGTCAGTGTACTGGGGCTGCAGTAAGTGAAGCACAGGTCAGTGTACTGGGGCTGCAGGCAGTGATGGACAGATCAGTTTACTGGGCCTGCAGTCAGTGATGGACAGGTCAGTGTACTGGGGCTGCAGTCAGTGATGGGCAGGTCAGTGAACTGGGGCTACAGACAGTGATGGACAGGTCAGTGTACTGGGCCTGCGGTCAGTGATGGGCAGGTCAGTGAACTGGGGCTACAGACAGTGATGGACAGGTCAGTGTACTGGGCCTGCAGTCAGTGATGGGCAGGTCAGTGAACTGGGGCTTCAGTCAGTGATGGGCAGGTCAGTGTACTGGGGCTACAGACAGTGATGGGCAGATCAGTGTACTGGGGCTGCAGTCAGTGATGGACAGGTCAGTGTACTGGGGCTGCAGTCAGTGATGGACAGGTCAGTTTACTGGGGCTAAAGACAGTGATGGACAGGTCAGTGTACTGGGCTAAAGTCAGTGATTGCTGGGTCAGTGTACTGGGGCTGTAGTCAGTAATGGACAGGTCTGCGTACTGGGGCTGCAGTCAGTGATGGACAGGTCTGCGTACTGGGGCTGCAGTCAGTGATGGACAGGTCCGTGTACTGGGGCTGCAGTCAGTGATGGACAGGTCAGTGTACTGGGGTTGCAGTCAGTGATGGACAGGTCAGTGTACTGGGGCTGCAGACAGTGAAGGACAGGTCAGTGTACTGGGGCTGCAGTCAGTGAAGGACAGATCAGTATACTGGGCCTGCAGTCAGTGATGGACAGGTCAGTGTACTGGGGCTGCAGTCAGTGATGGACAGGTCAGTGTACTGGGGTAGGAGTCAGTGATGGACAGGTCATTGTACTGGGCCTGCAGTCAGTGATGGGCAGGTCAGTGTACTGGGGCTACAGACAGTGATGGACAGGTCAGTGTACTGGGGCTGCAGTCAGTGATGGACAGGTCAGTGTACTGGGGCTGCAGTCAGTGATGGACAGGTCAGTGTACTGGGGCTGCAGTCAGTGATGGGCAGATCAGTGTACTGGGACTAAAGACAGTGATTGCTGGCTCAGTGTACTGGGGCTGCTGTCAGTGATGGACAGGTCAGTGTACTTGTGTTGGAGTCAGTAATGGACAGGTCAGTGTACTGGGGCTGCAGTCAGTGATGAACAGGTCAGTGTACTGGTGTTGCTGTCTGTGATGGACAGGTCAGTGTACTGGGGCTGCAGTGAAAGATGGACAGGTCAGTGTACTTGGGCTGCAGTCAGAGATGGACAGGTCAGTGTACTGGGGCTGCAGTCAGAGATCAACAGGTCAGTGTACTTGGGCTGCAGTCAGAGATGGGCAGGTCAGTGTACTGGGGTTGCAGTAAGTCAGTGATGGACAGGTCAGTGTACTGGGGTTGGAGTCAGTGATGGACAGGTCAGTCTACTGAGGTTGGAGTCAGTCATGGACAGGTCAGTATACTGGGGTTGCAGTCAGTGATGGGCAGGTCAGGGTACTGGGGCTGCAGTCAGTGATGGACAGGCCAGTGTACTGGGGCTGAAGTCAGTGATGGACAGGTCAGTGTACTGGGGTTGCAGTCTGTGATGGACAGGTCTGTGTACAGGGGTTAGAGCAGTGATGGACAGTTCAGTGTACTGGGGTTGCAGTCAGTGATGGACATTTCAGTGAACTGGAGCTGAAGTCAGTGATGGACAGGTCAGTGTACTGGGGTTGGAGTCAGTGATGGTTAGGTGAGTGTACTGGGCCAGCAGTCAGTGATGGACAGGTCAGTCTACTGGGGTTGGAGTCAATAATGGACAGGTCAGTGTACTGGGGCTGCATCCACTGCGGAACTGGTCAGTGTACTGGGGCTGCAGTGAGAGATGGACAGGTCAGTGTACTGGGGCTGCAGTCAGAGATGGATAGGTCAGTGTACTGGAGCTGCAGTCCGAGATGGACAGGTCAAAGTACTGGTGCTGCAGTCAGTGATGGACAGGTCAGTGTACTTGGGCTGCAGTCAGTGATGGACAGGTCAGAGTACTGGTGCTGCAGTCAGTGATGGACAGGTCAGTGTACTGGGGTTGGAGTCAGTGATGGTTAGGTGAGTGTACTGGGCCTGCAGTCAGTGAAGGACAGGTCAGTGTACTGGGGCTGCAGTCAGTGATGGACAGGTCAGTGTACTGGGGTTGCAGTCAGTGATGGGAAGATCAGTATACTGGGGCTGCAGCCAGTGATGACAGGTCAGTGTACTGGGGCTGCAGTCAGTGATGGACAGGTCTGCGTACTGGGGCTGCAGTAAGTAATGGACAGGTCAGTGTGCTGGGGCTGCAGTCAGTGATGGACAGGAGAGTGTACTGGGGCTGCAGTAAGTGATGGACGGGTCAGTGTGCTGGGGCTGCAGTCAGTGATGGACAGGTCAGTGTACTGGGGCTGCAGTAAGTGAAGCACAGGTCAGTGTACTGGGGCTGCAGGCAGTGATGGACAGGTCAGTGTACTGGGGCTGCAGTCAGTGATGGGCAGGTCAGTGAACTGGGGCTACAGACAGTGATGGACAGGTCAGTGTACTGGGCCTGCAGTCAGTGATGGGCAGGTCAGTGAACTGGGGCTACAGACAGTGATGGACAGGTCAGTGTACTGGGCCTGCAGTCAGTGATGGGCAGGTCAGTGAACTGGGGCTACAGTCAGTGATGGGCAGGTCAGTGTACTGGGGCTACAGACAGTGATGGGCAGATCAGTGTACTGGGGCTGCAGTCAGTGATGGACAGGTCAGTGTACTGGGGCTGCAGTCAGTGATGGACAGGTCAGTTTACTGGGGCTAAAGACAGTGATGGACAGGTCAGTGTACTGGGCTAAAGTCAGTGATTGCTGGGTGAGTGTACTGGGGCTGTAGTCAGTAATGGACAGGTCTGCGTACTGGGGCTGCAGTCAGTGATGGACAGGTCTGCGTACTGGGGCTGCAGTCAGTGATGGACAGGTCCGTGTACTGGGGCTGCAGTCAGTGATGGACAGGTCAGTGTACTGGGGTTGCAGTCAGTGATGGACAGGTCAGTGTACTGGGGCTGCAGACAGTGAAGGACAGGTCAGTGTACTGGGGCTGCAGTCAGTGAAGGACAGATCAGTATACTGGGCCTGCAGTCAGTGATGGACAGGTCAGTGTACTGGGGCTGCAGTCAGTGATGGACAGGTCAGTGTACTGGGGTAGGAGTCAGTGATGGACAGGTCATTGTACTGGGCCTGCAGTCAGTGATGGGCAGGTCAGTGTACTGGGGCTACAGACAGTGATGGACAGGTCAGTGTACTGGGGCTGCAGTCAGTGATGGACAGGTCAGTGTACTGGGGCTGCAGTCAGTGATGGACAGATCAGTGTACTGGGGCTAAAGACAGTGATTGCTGGCTCAGTGTACTGGGGCTAAAGACAGTGATTGCTGGCTCAGTGTACTGGGCCTGCAGTCAGTGATGGGCAGGTCAGTGTACTGGGGCTACAGACAGTGATGGACAGGTCAGTGTACTGGGGCTGCAGTCAGTGATGGGCAGATCAGTGTACTGGGGCTAAAGACAGTGATTGCTGGCTCAGTGTACTGGGGCTGCTGTCAGTGATGGACAGGTCAGTGTACTTGTGTTGGAGTCAGTAATGGACAGGTCAGTGTACTGGGGCTGCAGTCAGTGATGAACAGGTCAGTGTACTGGTGTTGCTGTCTGTGATGGACAGGTCAGTGTACTGGGGCTGCAGTGAAAGATGGACAGGTCAGTGTACTTGGGCTGCAGTCAGAGATGGATAGGTCAGTGTACTGGAGCTGCAGTCCGAGATGGACAGGTCAAAGTACTGGGGCTGCAGTCAGTGATGGACAGGTCAGTGTACTTGGGCTGCAGTCAGTGATGGACAGGCCAGAGTACTGGTGCTGCAGTCAGTGATGGACAGGTCAGTGTACTGGGGTTGGAGTCAGTGATGGTTAGGTGAGTGTACTGGGCCTGCAGTCAGTGATGGACAGGTCAGTGTACTGGGGTTGGAGTCAGTCATGGACAGGTCAGTGTACTGGCGTTGCAGTCAGTGATGGACAGGTCAGTGTATTGGGGCTGCAGTCAGTGATGGACAGGTCAATGCACTGGTCTGCAGGCAGTGATGGACAGGTCAATGTACTGGGCTGCAGTCAGTGATGGGCAGGTCAGTGTACTGGGGCTACAGACAGTGATGGACAGGTCAGTGTATTGGGGTTGCAGTCAGTGATGGGCAGGTCAGTGTACTGGGGCTAAAGACAGTGATTGATGGGTCAGTGCACTGGAGCTGCGGTCAGTGATGGACAGGTCAGTGTACTGGGCTATAGTCAGTGATTGCAGGGTCAGTGAACTGGGGCTGCTGTCAGTGATGGACAGGTCTGAGTACTGGGGCTGCAGTCAGTGATGGACAGGTCAGTGTACTGGGGCTGCAGTAAGTGAAGCACAGGTCAGTGTACTGGGGCTGCAGGCAGTGATGGACAGATCAGTTTACTGGGCCTGCAGTCAGTGATGGACAGGTCAGTGTACTGGGGCTGCAGTCAGTGATGGGCAGGTCAGTGAACTGGGGCTACAGACAGTGATGGGCAGGTCAGTGAACTGGGGCTACAGACAGTGATGGACAGGTCAGTGTACTGGGCCTGCAGTCAGTGATGGGCAGGTCAGTGAACTGGGGCTACAGACAGTGATGGACAGGTCAGTGTACTGGGCCTGCAGTCAGTGATGGGCAGGTCAGTGAACTGGGGCTACAGTCAGTGATGGGCAGGTCAGTGTACTGGGGCTACAGACAGTGATGGGCAGATCAGTGTACTGGGGCTGCAGTCAGTGATGGACAGGTCAGTGTACTGGGGCTGCAGTCAGTGATGGACAGGTCTGCGTACTGGGGCTGCAGTAAGTAATGGACAGGTCAGTGTGCTGGGGCTGCAGTCAGTGATGGACAGGAGAGTGTACTGGGGCTGCAGTAAGTGATGGACGGGTCAGTGTGCTGGGGCTGCAGTCAGTGATGGACAGGTCAGTGTACTGGGGCTGCAGTAAGTGAAGCACAGGTCAGTGTACTGGGGCTGCAGGCAGTGATGGACAGATCAGTTTACTGGGCCTGCAGTCAGTGATGGACAGGTCAGTGTACTGGGGCTGCAGTCAGTGATGGGCAGGTCAGTGAACTGGGGCTACAGACAGTGATGGACAGGTCAGTGTACTGGGCCTGCAGTCAGTGATGGGCAGGTCAGTGAACTGGGGCTACAGACAGTGATGGACAGGTCAGTGTACTGGGCCTGCAGTCAGTGATGGGCAGCTCAGTGAACTGGGGCTTCAGTCAGTGATGGGCAGGTCAGTGTACTGGGGCTACAGACAGTGATGGGCAGATCAGTGTACTGGGGCTGCAGTCAGTGATGGACAGGTCAGTGTACTGGGGCTGCAGTCAGTGATGGACAGGTCAGTTTACTGGGGCTAAAGACAGTGATGGACAGGTCAGTGTACTGGGCTAAAGTCAGTGATTGCTGGGTCAGTGTACTGGGGCTGTAGTCAGTAATGGACAGGTCTGCGTACTGGGGCTGCAGTCAGTGATGGACAGGTCTGCGTACTGGGGCTGCAGTCAGTGATGGACAGGTCCGTGTACTGGGGCTGCAGTCAGTGATGGACAGGTCAGTGTACTGGGGTTGCAGTCAGTGATGGACAGGTCAGTGTACTGGGGCTGCAGACAGTGAAGGACAGGTCAGTGTACTGGGGCTGCAGTCAGTGAAGGACAGATCAGTATACTGGGCCTGCAGTCAGTGATGGACAGGTCAGTGTACTGGGGCTGCAGTCAGTGATGGACAGGTCAGTGTACTGGGGTAGGAGTCAGTGATGGACAGGTCATTGTACTGGGCCTGCAGTCAGTGATGGGCAGGTCAGTGTACTGGGGCTACAGACAGTGATGGACAGGTCAGTGTACTGGGGCTGCAGTCAGTGATGGACAGGTCAGTGTACTGGGGCTGCAGTCAGTGATGGACAGGTCAGTGTACTGGGGCTGCAGTCAGTGATGGGCAGATCAGTGTACTGGGGCTAAAGACAGTGATTGCTGATTCAGTGTACTGGGGCTGCTGTCAGTGATGGACAGGTCAGTGTACTTGTGTTGGAGTCAGTAATGGACAGGTCAGTGTACTGGGGCTGCAGTCAGTGATGAACAGGTCAGTGTACTGGTGTTGCTGTCTGTGATGGACAGGTCAGTGTACTGGGGCTGCAGTGAAAGATGGACAGGTCAGTGTACTTGGGCTGCAGTCAGAGATGGACAGGTCAGTGTACTGGGGCTGCAGTCAGAGATCAACAGGTCAGTGTACTTGGGCTGCAGTCAGAGATGGGCAGGTCAGTGTACTGGGGTTGCAGTAAGTCAGTGATGGACAGGTCAGTGTACTGGGGTTGGAGTCAGTGATGGACAGGTCAGTCTACTGAGGTTGGAGTCAGTCATGGACAGGTCAGTATACTGGGGTTGCAGTCAGTGATGGGCAGGTCAGGGTACTGGGGCTGCAGTCAGTGATGGACAGGCCAGTGTACTGGGGCTGAAGTCAGTGATGGACAGGTCAGTGTACTGGGGTTGCAGTCTGTGATGGACAGGTCTGTGTACAGGGGTTAGAGCAGTGATGGACAGTTCAGTGTACTGGGGTTGCAGTCAGTGATGGACATTTCAGTGAACTGGAGCTGAAGTCAGTGATGGACAGGTCAGTGTACTGGGGTTGGAGTCAGTGATGGTTAGGTGAGTGTACTGGGCCAGCAGTCAGTGATGGACAGGTCAGTCTACTGGGGTTGGAGTCAATAATGGACAGGTCAGTGTACTGGGGCTGCATCCACTGCGGAACTGGTCAGTGTACTGGGGCTGCAGTGAGAGATGGACAGGTCAGTGTACTGGGGCTGCAGTCAGAGATGGATAGGTCAGTGTACTGGAGCTGCAGTCCGAGATGGACAGGTCAAAGTACTGGTGCTGCAGTCAGTGATGGACAGGTCAGTGTACTTGGGCTGCAGTCAGTGATGGACAGGTCAGAGTACTGGTGCTGCAGTCAGTGATGGACAGGTCAGTGTACTGGGGTTGGAGTCAGTGATGGTTAGGTGAGTGTACTGGGCCTGCAGTCAGTGAAGGACAGGTCAGTGTACTGGGGCTGCAGTCAGTGATGGACAGGTCAGTGTACTGGGGTTGCAGTCAGTGATGGGAAGATCAGTATACTGGGGCTGCAGCCAGTGATGACAGGTCAGTGTACTGGGGCTGCAGTCAGTGATGGACAGGTCTGCGTACTGGGGCTGCAGTAAGTAATGGACAGGTCAGTGTGCTGGGGCTGCAGTCAGTGATGGACAGGAGAGTGTACTGGGGCTGCAGTAAGTGATGGACGGGTCAGTGTGCTGGGGCTGCAGTCAGTGATGGACAGGTCAGTGTACTGGGGCTGCAGTAAGTGAAGCACAGGTCAGTGTACTGGGGCTGCAGGCAGTGATGGACAGGTCAGTGTACTGGGGCTGCAGTCAGTGATGGGCAGGTCAGTGAACTGGGGCTACAGACAGTGATGGACAGGTCAGTGTACTGGGCCTGCAGTCAGTGATGGGCAGGTCAGTGAACTGGGGCTACAGACAGTGATGGACAGGTCAGTGTACTGGGCCTGCAGTCAGTGATGGGCAGGTCAGTGAACTGGGGCTACAGTCAGTGATGGGCAGGTCAGTGTACTGGGGCTACAGACAGTGATGGGCAGATCAGTGTACTGGGGCTGCAGTCAGTGATGGACAGGTCAGTGTACTGGGGCTGCAGTCAGTGATGGGCAGATCAGTGTACTGGGGCTAAAGACAGTGATTGCTGGCTCAGTGTACTGGGGCTGCTGTCAGTGATGGACAGGTCAGTGTACTTGTGTTGGAGTCAGTAATGGACAGGTCAGTGTACTGGGGCTGCAGTCAGTGATGAACAGGTCAGTGTACTGGTGTTGCTGTCTGTGATGGACAGGTCAGTGTACTGGGGCTGCAGTGAAAGATGGACAGGTCAGTGTACTTGGGCTGCAGTCAGAGATGGACAGGTCAGTGTACTGGGGCTGCAGTCAGAGATCAACAGGTCAGTGTACTTGGGCTGCAGTCAGAGATGGGCAGGTCAGTGTACTGGGGTTGCAGTAAGTCAGTGATGGACAGGTCAGTGTACTGGGGTTGGAGTCAGTGATGGACAGGTCAGTCTACTGAGGTTGGAGTCAGTCATGGACAGGTCAGTATACTGGGGTTGCAGTCAGTGATGGGCAGGTCAGGGTACTGGGGCTGCAGTCAGTGATGGACAGGCCAGTGTACTGGGGCTGAAGTCAGTGATGGACAGGTCAGTGTACTGGGGTTGCAGTCTGTGATGGACAGGTCTGTGTACAGGGGTTAGAGCAGTGATGGACAGTTCAGTGTACTGGGGTTGCAGTCAGTGATGGACATTTCAGTGAACTGGAGCTGAAGTCAGTGATGGACAGGTCAGTGTACTGGGGTTGGAGTCAGTGATGGTTAGGTGAGTGTACTGGGCCAGCAGTCAGTGATGGACAGGTCAGTCTACTGGGGTTGGAGTCAATAATGGACAGGTCAGTGTACTGGGGCTGCATCCACTGCGGAACTGGTCAGTGTACTGGGGCTGCAGTGAGAGATGGACAGGTCAGTGTACTGGGGCTGCAGTCAGAGATGGATAGGTCAGTGTACTGGAGCTGCAGTCCGAGATGGACAGGTCAAAGTACTGGTGCTGCAGTCAGTGATGGACAGGTCAGTGTACTTGGGCTGCAGTCAGTGATGGACAGGTCAGAGTACTGGTGCTGCAGTCAGTGATGGACAGGTCAGTGTACTGGGGTTGGAGTCAGTGATGGTTAGGTGAGTGTACTGGGCCTGCAGTCAGTGAAGGACAGGTCAGTGTACTGGGGCTGCAGTCAGTGATGGACAGGTCAGTGTACTGGGGTTGCAGTCAGTGATGGGAAGATCAGTATACTGGGGCTGCAGCCAGTGATGACAGGTCAGTGTACTGGGGCTGCAGTCAGTGATGGACAGGTCTGCGTACTGGGGCTGCAGTAAGTAATGGACAGGTCAGTGTGCTGGGGCTGCAGTCAGTGATGGACAGGAGAGTGTACTGGGGCTGCAGTAAGTGATGGACGGGTCAGTGTGCTGGGGCTGCAGTCAGTGATGGACAGGTCAGTGTACTGGGGCTGCAGTAAGTGAAGCACAGGTCAGTGTACTGGGGCTGCAGGCAGTGATGGACAGGTCAGTGTACTGGGGCTGCAGTCAGTGATGGGCAGGTCAGTGAACTGGGGCTACAGACAGTGATGGACAGGTCAGTGTACTGGGCCTGCAGTCAGTGATGGGCAGGTCAGTGAACTGGGGCTACAGACAGTGATGGACAGGTCAGTGTACTGGGCCTGCAGTCAGTGATGGGCAGGTCAGTGAACTGGGGCTACAGTCAGTGATGGGCAGGTCAGTGTACTGGGGCTACAGACAGTGATGGGCAGATCAGTGTACTGGGGCTGCAGTCAGTGATGGACAGGTCAGTGTACTGGGGCTGCAGTCAGTGATGGACAGGTCAGTTTACTGGGGCTAAAGACAGTGATGGACAGGTCAGTGTACTGGGCTAAAGTCAGTGATTGCTGGGTGAGTGTACTGGGGCTGTAGTCAGTAATGGACAGGTCTGCGTACTGGGGCTGCAGTCAGTGATGGACAGGTCTGCGTACTGGGGCTGCAGTCAGTGATGGACAGGTCCGTGTACTGGGGCTGCAGTCAGTGATGGACAGGTCAGTGTACTGGGGTTGCAGTCAGTGATGGACAGGTCAGTGTACTGGGGCTGCAGACAGTGAAGGACAGGTCAGTGTACTGGGGCTGCAGTCAGTGAAGGACAGATCAGTATACTGGGCCTGCAGTCAGTGATGGACAGGTCAGTGTACTGGGGCTGCAGTCAGTGATGGACAGGTCAGTGTACTGGGGTAGGAGTCAGTGATGGACAGGTCATTGTACTGGGCCTGCAGTCAGTGATGGGCAGGTCAGTGTACTGGGGCTACAGACAGTGATGGACAGGTCAGTGTACTGGGGCTGCAGTCAGTGATGGACAGGTCAGTGTACTGGGGCTGCAGTCAGTGATGGACAGATCAGTGTACTGGGGCTAAAGACAGTGATTGCTGGCTCAGTGTACTGGGGCTAAAGACAGTGATTGCTGGCTCAGTGTACTGGGCCTGCAGTCAGTGATGGGCAGGTCAGTGTACTGGGGCTACAGACAGTGATGGACAGGTCAGTGTACTGGGGCTGCAGTCAGTGATGGGCAGATCAGTGTACTGGGGCTAAAGACAGTGATTGCTGGCTCAGTGTACTGGGGCTGCTGTCAGTGATGGACAGGTCAGTGTACTTGTGTTGGAGTCAGTAATGGACAGGTCAGTGTACTGGGGCTGCAGTCAGTGATGAACAGGTCAGTGTACTGGTGTTGCTGTCTGTGATGGACAGGTCAGTGTACTGGGGCTGCAGTGAAAGATGGACAGGTCAGTGTACTTGGGCTGCAGTCAGAGATGGATAGGTCAGTGTACTGGAGCTGCAGTCCGAGATGGACAGGTCAAAGTACTGGGGCTGCAGTCAGTGATGGACAGGTCAGTGTACTTGGGCTGCAGTCAGTGATGGACAGGCCAGAGTACTGGTGCTGCAGTCAGTGATGGACAGGTCAGTGTACTGGGGTTGGAGTCAGTGATGGTTAGGTGAGTGTACTGGGCCTGCAGTCAGTGATGGACAGGTCAGTGTACTGGGGTTGGAGTCAGTCATGGACAGGTCAGTGTACTGGGGTTGCAGTCAGTGATGGACAGGTCAGTGTATTGGGGCTGCAGTCAGTGATGGACAGGTCAATGCACTGGTCTGCAGGCAGTGATGGACAGGTCAATGTACTGGGCTGCAGTCAGTGATGGGCAGGTCAGTGTACTGGGGCTACAGACAGTGATGGACAGGTCAGTGTATTGGGGTTGCAGTCAGTGATGGGCAGGTCAGTGTACTGGGGCTAAAGACAGTGATTGATGGGTCAGTGCACTGGAGCTGCGGTCAGTGATGGACAGGTCAGTGTACTGGGCTATAGTCAGTGATTGCAGGGTCAGTGAACTGGGGCTGCTGTCAGTGATGGACAGGTCTGAGTACTGGGGCTGCAGTCAGTGATGGACAGGTCAGTGTACTGGGGCTGCAGTCAGTGATGGGCAGGTCAGTGTACTTGTGTTGCTGTCAGTGATGGACAAGTTAGTGTTCTGGGGCTGCAGTGAGAGATGGACAGGTCAGTGTACTTGGGATGCAGTCAGAGATGGACAGGTCAGTGTACTGGGGCTGCAGTCAGAGATGAACAGGTCAGTGTACTTGGGCTGCAGTTAGAGATGGACAGGTCAGTGTACTGGGGCTGCAGTCAGAGATGGGCAGGTCAGTGTATGGCGGCTGCAGTCAGAGATGGACAGGTCAGTGTAGGGCTGCAGTCAATGTTGGACAGATCAGTGTACTGGGGCTGCAGTCAGTGTTGGGCAGGTCAGTGTACTGGGCCTGCAGTCAGTGATGGACAGATCAGTGTACTGGGGTTGGAGTCAGTGATGGACAAGTCAGTGTACTGTGGTTGCAGTAAGTCAGTGATGTACAGGTCCGTGTACTGGTGTTGGAGTCTGTAATGGGCAGGTCAGTGTACTGGGGCTGCAGTCAGTGATGGACAGGTCAGTGTACTTGGGTTGGAGTCAGTGATGGTTCGGTGAGTGTACTGGGCCTGCAGTCAGTGATGGACATGTCAGTGCACTGGGGTTGGAGTCAGTGATGGACAGGTCAGTGTACTGGGGTTGCAGTCAGTGATGGACAGGTCAGTGTACTGGGGCTGCATTCAGTGATGGACAGGTCAGTGTATTGGGGCTGCAGTCAGTGATGGACAGGTCAATGTACTGGTCTGCAGTCAGTGATGGACAGGTCAATGTACTGGGCTGCAGACAGTGATGGGCAGGTCAGTCTACTGGAGCTACAGACAGTGATGGACAGGTCAGTGTATTGGGGTTGCAGTCAGTGATGGACAGGTCAGTGTATTGGGGCTGCAGTCCGTCGTGGACACGTCAGTGTACTGGGCCTGCACTCAGTGATTGACAGGTCAGTGTACTGGGCCTGCAGTCAGTGATGGGCAGGTCACTGTACTGGGGCTGCAGACAGACATTGATGTATCAGTGTACTGGAGCTGTGGTCAGTGATGGACAGGTCAGTGTACTGGTGTTGGAGTCAGCAATTGACTGGTAGTGTACTAGGGCTGCAGTCAAAGATGGACAGGTCAGTGTACTGGTTCTGCATTCAGTGATGCACAGATCAGTGTACTGTTGTTGGAGTCAGTGATGGACAGGTCAGT
Source organism: Isurus oxyrinchus (assembly GCA_026770705.1). Classification (NCBI taxonomy): domain Eukaryota; kingdom Metazoa; phylum Chordata; class Chondrichthyes; order Lamniformes; family Lamnidae; genus Isurus; species Isurus oxyrinchus. Next base: position 6,302,111 of record JANJGN010000037.1, on the reverse strand, counting down.
GTATTGGGGCTGCAGTCAGTGAGTGAAAGGTCAGTGTATTTGAGCCACAATCTGTGATGGACAGGTCAGTGTACTGGGGCTGCAGTCAGTGATGGACAGGTCAGTGTACTAGTGCTGCAGTCAGTGATGGACAGGTCAGTCAAGTGGGGCTGCAGTCAGTAATGGACAGGTCAGTGTACTGGGGCTGCAGTCAGTAATGGCCAGGTCAGTGTACTAGGGCTGCAGTCAGAGATGCACAGGTCAGTGTACTGGGGTTGGACTCAGTGAAGAACAGGTCAGTGTACTGGGGCTGCAGGCAGGGAGGGACAGGTCAGTGTACAGGGGTAGGAGACAGTGATGGACAGGTCAGTGTGCTGGGGTTGCAGTCAGTGATGGACAGGTCAGTGTATTGGGGCTGCAGTCCGTGATGGACAGGTCAGTGTACTGGGCCTGAAGTCAGTGATGGACAGGTCACTGTACTGGGGCTGCAGACAGTCATTGATGTGTCAGTGTACTGGAGCTGTGGTCAGTGATGGACAGGTCAGTGTACTGGTGTTGGAGTCAGCAATTGACTGGTCAGTGTACTAGGGCTGCAGTCAGAGATGGACAGGTCAGTGTACTGGTGCTGCATTCAGTGATGCACAGGTCAGTGTACTGTTGTTGGAGCCAGTGATGGACAGGTCAGTGTATTGGGGCAGCAGTCAGTGAGTGAAAGGTCAGTGTATTTGAGCCACAATCAGTGATGGACAGGTCAGTGTACTGGGGCTGCAGTCAGTGATGGACAGGTCAGTGTACTGGGGCTGCAGTCATTGATGGACAGGTAAGTGTACTAGTGCTGCAGTCAGTGATGGACAGGTCAGTGTACTGGGGCTGCAGTCATTGATGGACAGGTAAATGTACTAGTGCTGCAGTCAGTAATGGACAGGTCAGTGTACTGGGGCTGCAGTCAGTAATGGCCAGGTCAGTGTACAAGGGCTGCAGTCAGAGATGCACAGGTCAGTGTACTGAAGTTGGAGTCAGTGAAGAACAGGTCAGTGTACTGGGGCTGCAGGCAGGGAGGGACAGGTCAGTGTACAGGGCTAGGAGACAGTGATGGACAGGTCAGTGTGCTGGGGTTGCAGTCAGTGATGGACAGGTCAGTGTCCTGAGGCTGCAGTCAGTGCTGGACAGGTCAGTGTACTCAGGTTGCAGTCAGTGATGGACAGGTCAGTGTACTGGGGCTGCAGTCAGCAATGGACAAATCAGTGTACTGGGGCCGCAGTCAGTGATGGACAAAACAGTGTACTGGGGCTGCAATCAGTGATGGACAGGTCAGAGTACTGGGGCTGCAATCAGTGATGGACAGGTCAGTGTACTGGGGCAGCAGTCAGTGATAGACAGGTCAGTGTACTGGGCTGCAAGCAGTGATGGACAGGTCAGTGTACTGGGGCTGCAGTCAGTGATGGACGGGTCAGTGTACTCAGGCTGCAGTCAGTGATGGACAGGTCAGTGTACTGGGGCAGCAGACAGTCAAGGACAGGTCAGTGTACTGCGGCTGCAGTCAGTGAAGGACAGATCAATGTACTGGGCCTGCAGTCAGTGATGGACAGGTCAGTGTACTGGGGCTGCTGTCAGTGATGGACAGGTCAGTGTATTGGGGCTGCAGTCAGTGATGGACAGGTCAGTATACTGGGGTAGGAGTCAGTGAAAGACAAGTCATTGTACTGGGCCTGCAGTCAGTGATGGACAGGTCAGAGTAATGAGGTAGCGGTCAGTGATGGACCGGTCATTGTACTGAGCCTGCAATCAGTGATGGACAGGTCTGTGTACTGGGGTAGCAGTCAGTGATAGACAGGTCAGTGTACTGGGGTTGCAGTCAGTGATGGACAGGTCATTGCACTGGGGCTGCAGTCAGTGATGGACAGGTCAGTGGTACTGGGGCTGCAGACAGTGAAGGACAGGTCAGTGTACTTGGGCTGCAGTCAGTGAAGGACAGATCAGTGTACTGTTGCTGAAGTCAGTGACTCAGGTAGGTCAGTGTACAGGGCGTGCAGACAGTGATGGACAGGTCAGTTTACTGGGGATGTAGTCAGTGATGGACAGGTCAGTGCACTGGGGCTGCTGTCAGTGATGGACAGGTCAGTGTATTGGGGCTGCAGTCAGTGATGGACAGGTCAGTATACTGGGGTAGGAGTCAGTGATGGACAAGTCATTGTACTGGGCCTGCAGTCAGTGATGGACAGGTCAGAGTACTGGGGTAGCGGTCAGTGATGGACCGGTCATTGTACTGGGCCTGCAATCAGTGATGGACAGGTCTGTGTACTGGGGTAGCAGTCAGTGATAGACAGTTCAGTGTACTGGGCTGCAGCCAGTGATGGACAGGTCAGTGTACTGGGGTTGCAGTCAGTGATGGACAGGTCAGTGCACTGGGGCTGCAGTCAGTGATGGACAGGTCAGTGTACTGGGGCTGCAGACAGTGAAGGACAGGTCAGTGTACTTGGGCTGCAGTCAGTGAAGGACAGATCAGTGTACTGTTGCTGAAGTCAGTGACTCGGGTAGGTCAGTGTACAGGGTGTGCAGACAGTGATGGACAGGTCAGTTTACTGGGGATGTAGTCAGTGATGGACAGGTCAGTGTACTGGGCAGCAGCCAGTGATGGACAGGTCAGTGTACTGTGGTTGGAGTCAGTGATGGACAGGTCAGTGTACTGTGGTTGCAGTCAGTCAGTGATGGGCAGGTCAGTGTACTGGGGTTGGAGTCAGTGATGGACAGGTCAGTGTACTCGAGTTGGAGTCAGTGATGGACAGGTCAGTGTACTGGCTTTGCAGTCAGTCAGTGATGGACAGGTCAGTGTACTGGGGTTGCATTCAGTCAATGATGGACAGGTCAGTGTACTGGGCTGCAAGCAGTGATGGACAGGTCAGTGTACTGCGGCTGCAGTCAGTGAAGGACAGATCAGTGTACTGGGCCTGCAGTCAGTGATGGACAGGTCAGTGTACTGGGGCTGCTGTCAGTGATGGACAGGTCAGTGTATTGGGGCTGCAGTCAGTGATGGACAGATCAGTATACTGGGGTAGGAGTCAATGATGGACAAGTCATTGTACTGGGCCTGCAGTCAGTGATGAACAGGTCAGAGTACTGGGGTAGCGGTCAGTGATGGACCGGTCATTGTACTGGGCCTGCAATCAGTGATGGACAGGTCTGTGTACTGGGGTAGCAGTCAGTGATGGACAGTTCAGTGTACTGGGCTGCAGCCAGTGAAGGACAGGTCAGTGTACTGGGCAGCAGCCAGTGATGGACAGGTCAGTGTACTGTGGTTGGAGTCAGTGATGGACAGGTCAGTGTACTGTGGTTGCAGTCAGTCAGTGATGGGCAGGTCAGTGTACTGGGGTTGGAGTCAGTGATGGACAGGTCAGTGTACTCGGGTTGGAGTCAGTGATGGACAGGTCAGTGTACTGGCTTTGCAGTCAGTCAGTGATGGACAGGTCAGTGTACTGGGGTTGCATTCAGTCAATGATGGACAGGTCAGTGTACTGGGCTGCAAGCAGTGATGGACAGGTCAGTGTACTGCGGCTGCAGTCAGTGAAGGACAGATCAGTGTATTGGGCCTGCAGTCAGTGATGGACAGGTCAGTGTACTGGGGCCGCTGTCAGTGATGGATAGGTCAGTGTATTGGGGCTGCAGTCAGTGATGGACAGATCAGTATACTGGGGTAGGAGTCAGTGATGGACAAGTCATTGTACTGGGCCTGCAGTCAGTGATGAACAGGTCAGAGTACTGGGGTAGCGGTCAGTGATGGACCGGTCATTGTACTGGGCCTGCAATCAGTGATGGACAGGTCTGTGTACTGGGGTAGCAGTCAGTGATGGACAGTTCAGTGTACTGGGCTGCAGCCAGTGAAAGACGGGTCAGTGTACTGGGCAGCAGCCAGTGATGGACAGGTCAGTGTGCTGTGGTTGGAGTCAGTGATGGACAGGTCAGTGTACTGTGGTTGCAGTCAGTCAGTGATGGGCAGGTCTGTGTACTGGGGTTGGAGTCAGTGATGGACAGGTCAGTGTACTCGGGTTGGAGTCAGTGATGGACAGGTCAGTGTACTGGCTTTGCAGTCAGTCAGTGATGGACAGGTCAGTGTACAGGGGTTGCATTCAGTCAATGGTGGACAGGTCAGTGTACTGGGGCCGCTGTCAGTGATGGGTAGGTCAGTGTACAGGATGTGCAGTCAGTGATGGACAGGCCAGTGTACTGGGGGTGCAGTCAGTGATGGACAGGTCAGTGTACTCGGGCTGCAGTCAGTGATGGACGGTCAGTGTACTGGGGCTGCAGTCAGTGATGGACGGTCAGTGTACTGGGGCTGCAGTCAGTGATGGACGGTCAGTGTACTGGGCCTGCAGTCAGTGATGGACAGGCCAGAGTACTGGTGCTGCAGTCAGTGATGGACAGGTCAGTGTACTGGGGTTGGAGTCAGTGATGGTTAGGTGAGTGTACTGGGCCTGCAGTCAGTGATGGACAGGTCAGTGTACTGGGGTTGGAGTCAGTCATGGACAGGTCAGTGTACTGGGGTTGCAGTCAGTGATGGACAGGTCAGTGTATTGGGGCTGCAGTCAGTGATGGACAGGTCAATGCACTGGTCTGCAGGCAGTGATGGACAGGTCAATGTACTGGGCTGCAGTCAGTGATGGACAGGTCAGTGTACTGGGGCTACAGACAGTGATGGACAGGTCAGTGTATTGGGGTTGCAGTCAGTGATGGGCAGGTCAGTGTACTGGGGCTAAAGACAGTGATTGATGGGTCAGTGCACTGGAGCTGCGGTCAGTGATGGACAGGTCAGTGTACTGGGCTATAGTCAGTGATTGCAGGGTCAGTGAACTGGGGCTGCTGTCAGTGATGGACAGGTCTGAGTACTGGGGCTGCAGTCAGTGATGGACAGGTCAGTGTACTGGGGCTGCAGTCAGTGATGGGCAGGTCAGTGTACTTGTGTTGCTGTCAGTGATGGACAAGTTAGTGTTCTGGGGCTGCAGTGAGAGATGGACAGGTCAGTGTACTTGGGCTGCAGTCAGAGATGGACAGGTCAGTGTACTGGGGCTGCAGTCAGAGATGAACAGGTCAGTGTACTTGGGCTGCAGTTAGAGATGGACAGGTCAGTGTACTGGGGCTGCAGTCAGAGATGGGCAGGTCAGTGTATGGCGGCTGCAGTCAGAGATGGACAGGTCAGTGTAGGGCTGCAGTCAATGTTGGACAGATCAGTGTACTGGGGCTGCAGTCAGTGTTGGGCAGGTCAGTGTACTGGGCCTGCAGTCAGTGATGGACAGATCAGTGTACTGGGGTTGGAGTCAGTGATGGACAAGTCAGTGTACTGTGGTTGCAGTAAGTCAGTGATGTACAGGTCCGTGTACTGGTGTTGGAGTCTGTAATGGGCAGGTCAGTGTACTGGGGCTGCAGTCAGTGATGGACAGGTCAGTGTACTTGGGTTGGAGTCAGTGATGGTTCGGTGAGTGTACTGGGCCTGCAGTCAGTGATGGACATGTCAGTGCACTGGGGTTGGAGTCAGTGATGGACAGGTCAGTGTACTGGGGTTGCAGTCAGTGATGGACAGGTCAGTGTACTGGGGCTGCATTCAGTGATGGACAGGTCAGTGTATTGGGGCTGCAGTCAGTGATGGACAGGTCAATGTACTGGTCTGCAGTCAGTGATGGACAGGTCAATGTACTGGGCTGCAGACAGTGATGGGCAGGTCAGTCTACTGGAGCTACAGACAGTGATGGACAGGTCAGTGTATTGGGGTTGCAGTCAGTGATGGACAGGTCAGTGTATTGGGGCTGCAGTCCGTCGTGGACACGTCAGTGTACTGGGCCTGCACTCAGTGATTGACAGGTCAGTGTACTGGGCCTGCAGTCAGTGATGGGCAGGTCACTGTACTGGGGCTGCAGACAGACATTGATGTATCAGTGTACTGGAGCTGTGGTCAGTGATGGACAGGTCAGTGTACTGGTGTTGGAGTCAGCAATTGACTGGTAGTGTACTAGGGCTGCAGTCAAAGATGGACAGGTCAGTGTACTGGTTCTGCATTCAGTGATGCACAGATCAGTGTACTGTTGTTGGAGTCAGTGATGGACAGGTCAGTGTATTGGGGCTGCAGTCAGTGAGTGAAAGGTCAGTGTATTTGAGCCACAATCTGTGATGGACAGGTCAGTGTACTGGGGCTGCAGTCAGTGATGGACAGGTCAGTGTACTAGTGCTGCAGTCAGTGATGGACAGGTCAGTCAAGTGGGGCTGCAGTCAGTAATGGACAGGTCAGTGTACTGGGGCTGCAGTCAGTAATGGCCAGGTCAGTGTACTAGGGCTGCAGTCAGAGATGCACAGGTCAGTGTACTGGGGTTGGACTCAGTGAAGAACAGGTCAGTGTACTGGGGCTGCAGGCAGGGAGGGACAGGTCAGTGTACAGGGGTAGGAGACAGTGATGGACAGGTCAGTGTGCTGGGGTTGCAGTCAGTGATGGACAGGTCAGTGTATTGGGGCTGCAGTCCGTGATGGACAGGTCAGTGTACTGGGCCTGAAGTCAGTGATGGACAGGTCACTGTACTGGGGCTGCAGACAGTCATTGATGTGTCAGTGTACTGGAGCTGTGGTCAGTGATGGACAGGTCAGTGTACTGGTGTTGGAGTCAGCAATTGACTGGTCAGTGTACTAGGGCTGCAGTCAGAGATGGACAGGTCAGTGTACTGGTGCTGCATTCAGTGATGCACAGGTCAGTGTACTGTTGTTGGAGCCAGTGATGGACAGGTCAGTGTATTGGGGCAGCAGTCAGTGAGTGAAAGGTCAGTGTATTTGAGCCACAATCAGTGATGGACAGGTCAGTGTACTGGGGCTGCAGTCAGTGATGGACAGGTCAGTGTACTGGGGCTGCAGTCATTGATGGACAGGTAAGTGTACTAGTGCTGCAGTCAGTGATGGACAGGTCAGTGTACTGGGGCTGCAGTCATTGATGGACAGGTAAATGTACTAGTGCTGCAGTCAGTAATGGACAGGTCAGTGTACTGGGGCTGCAGTCAGTAATGGCCAGGTCAGTGTACAAGGGCTGCAGTCAGAGATGCACAGGTCAGTGTACTGAAGTTGGAGTCAGTGAAGAACAGGTCAGTGTACTGGGGCTGCAGGCAGGGAGGGACAGGTCAGTGTACAGGGCTAGGAGACAGTGATGGACAGGTCAGTGTGCTGGGGTTGCAGTCAGTGATGGACAGGTCAGTGTCCTGAGGCTGCAGTCAGTGCTGGACAGGTCAGTGTACTCAGGTTGCAGTCAGTGATGGACAGGTCAGTGTACTGGGGCTGCAGTCAGCAATGGACAAATCAGTGTACTGGGGCCGCAGTCAGTGATGGACAAAACAGTGTACTGGGGCTGCAATCAGTGATGGACAGGTCAGAGTACTGGGGCTGCAATCAGTGATGGACAGGTCAGTGTACTGGGGCAGCAGTCAGTGATAGACAGGTCAGTGTACTGGGCTGCAAGCAGTGATGGACAGGTCAGTGTACTGGGGCTGCAGTCAGTGATGGACGGGTCAGTGTACTCAGGCTGCAGTCAGTGATGGACAGGTCAGTGTACTGGGGCAGCAGACAGTCAAGGACAGGTCAGTGTACTGCGGCTGCAGTCAGTGAAGGACAGATCAATGTACTGGGCCTGCAGTCAGTGATGGACAGGTCAGTGTACTGGGGCTGCTGTCAGTGATGGACAGGTCAGTGTATTGGGGCTGCAGTCAGTGATGGACAGGTCAGTATACTGGGGTAGGAGTCAGTGAAAGACAAGTCATTGTACTGGGCCTGCAGTCAGTGATGGACAGGTCAGAGTAATGAGGTAGCGGTCAGTGATGGACCGGTCATTGTACTGAGCCTGCAATCAGTGATGGACAGGTCTGTGTACTGGGGTAGCAGTCAGTGATAGACAGGTCAGTGTACTGGGGTTGCAGTCAGTGATGGACAGGTCATTGCACTGGGGCTGCAGTCAGTGATGGACAGGTCAGTGGTACTGGGGCTGCAGACAGTGAAGGACAGGTCAGTGTACTTGGGCTGCAGTCAGTGAAGGACAGATCAGTGTACTGTTGCTGAAGTCAGTGACTCAGGTAGGTCAGTGTACAGGGCGTGCAGACAGTGATGGACAGGTCAGTTTACTGGGGATGTAGTCAGTGATGGACAGGTCAGTGCACTGGGGCTGCTGTCAGTGATGGACAGGTCAGTGTATTGGGGCTGCAGTCAGTGATGGACAGGTCAGTATACTGGGGTAGGAGTCAGTGATGGACAAGTCATTGTACTGGGCCTGCAGTCAGTGATGGACAGGTCAGAGTACTGGGGTAGCGGTCAGTGATGGACCGGTCATTGTACTGGGCCTGCAATCAGTGATGGACAGGTCTGTGTACTGGGGTAGCAGTCAGTGATAGACAGTTCAGTGTACTGGGCTGCAGCCAGTGATGGACAGGTCAGTGTACTGGGGTTGCAGTCAGTGATGGACAGGTCAGTGCACTGGGGCTGCAGTCAGTGATGGACAGGTCAGTGTACTGGGGCTGCAGACAGTGAAGGACAGGTCAGTGTACTTGGGCTGCAGTCAGTGAAGGACAGATCAGTGTACTGTTGCTGAAGTCAGTGACTCGGGTAGGTCAGTGTACAGGGTGTGCAGACAGTGATGGACAGGTCAGTTTACTGGGGATGTAGTCAGTGATGGACAGGTCAGTGTACTGGGCAGCAGCCAGTGATGGACAGGTCAGTGTACTGTGGTTGGAGTCAGTGATGGACAGGTCAGTGTACTGTGGTTGCAGTCAGTCAGTGATGGGCAGGTCAGTGTACTGGGGTTGGAGTCAGTGATGGACAGGTCAGTGTACTCGAGTTGGAGTCAGTGATGGACAGGTCAGTGTACTGGCTTTGCAGTCAGTCAGTGATGGACAGGTCAGTGTACTGGGGTTGCATTCAGTCAATGATGGACAGGTCAGTGTACTGGGCTGCAAGCAGTGATGGACAGGTCAGTGTACTGCGGCTGCAGTCAGTGAAGGACAGATCAGTGTACTGGGCCTGCAGTCAGTGATGGACAGGTCAGTGTACTGGGGCTGCTGTCAGTGATGGACAGGTCAGTGTATTGGGGCTGCAGTCAGTGATGGACAGATCAGTATACTGGGGTAGGAGTCAATGATGGACAAGTCATTGTACTGGGCCTGCAGTCAGTGATGAACAGGTCAGAGTACTGGGGTAGCGGTCAGTGATGGACCGGTCATTGTACTGGGCCTGCAATCAGTGATGGACAGGTCTGTGTACTGGGGTAGCAGTCAGTGATGGACAGTTCAGTGTACTGGGCTGCAGCCAGTGAAGGACAGGTCAGTGTACTGGGCAGCAGCCAGTGATGGACAGGTCAGTGTACTGTGGTTGGAGTCAGTGATGGACAGGTCAGTGTACTGTGGTTGCAGTCAGTCAGTGATGGGCAGGTCAGTGTACTGGGGTTGGAGTCAGTGATGGACAGGTCAGTGTACTCGGGTTGGAGTCAGTGATGGACAGGTCAGTGTACTGGCTTTGCAGTCAGTCAGTGATGGACAGGTCAGTGTACTGGGGTTGCATTCAGTCAATGATGGACAGGTCAGTGTACTGGGCTGCAAGCAGTGATGGACAGGTCAGTGTACTGCGGCTGCAGTCAGTGAAGGACAGATCAGTGTATTGGGCCTGCAGTCAGTGATGGACAGGTCAGTGTACTGGGGCTGCTGTCAGTGATGGATAGGTCAGTGTATTGGGGCTGCAGTCAGTGATGGACAGATCAGTATACTGGGGTAGGAGTCAGTGATGGACAAGTCATTGTACTGGGCCTGCAGTCAGTGATGAACAGGTCAGAGTACTGGGGTAGCGGTCAGTGATGGACCGGTCATTGTACTGGGCCTGCAATCAGTGATGGACAGGTCTGTGTACTGGGGTAGCAGTCAGTGATGGACAGTTCAGTGTACTGGGCTGCAGCCAGTGAAAGACGGGTCAGTGTACTGGGCAGCAGCCAGTGATGGACAGGTCAGTGTGCTGTGGTTGGAGTCAGTGATGGACAGGTCAGTGTACTGTGGTTGCAGTCAGTCAGTGATGGGCAGGTCTGTGTACTGGGGTTGGAGTCAGTGATGGACAGGTCAGTGTACTCGGGTTGGAGTCAGTGATGGACAGGTCAGTGTACTGGCTTTGCAGTCAGTCAGTGATGGACAGGTCAGTGTACAGGGGTTGCATTCAGTCAATGGTGGACAGGTCAGTGTACTGGGGCCGCTGTCAGTGATGGGTAGGTCAGTGTACAGGATGTGCAGTCAGTGATGGACAGGCCAGTGTACTGGGGGTGCAGTCAGTGATGGACAGGTCAGTGTACTCGGGCTGCAGTCAGTGATGGACGGTCAGTGTACTGGGGCTGCAGTCAGTGATGGACGGTCAGTGTACTGGGGCTGCAGTCAGTGATGGACGGTCAGTGTACTGGGCCTGCAGTCAGTGATGGTCAGGTCAGTGCACTGGGGCTGCAGTCAGTGATGGACAGGTCAGTGTATTGGGGCTGCAGTCAGTGATGGACAGGTCAGTGTACGGGGGCCGCAGGCCATGATGGATAGGTAAGTGTACTGGGGCTGCAGTTAGTGATTGGCAAGTCAGTGTACTGGGGCTGCAGGCAGTGATGGACAGTTCAGTGTACTGGGCTGCAGCCAGTGATGGACAGGTCAGTGTACTGGGGTTGCAGTCAGTGATGGACAGGTCAGTGCACTGGGGCTGCAGTCAGTGATGGACAGGTCAGTGTACTGGGGCTGCAGACAGTGAAGGACAGGTCAGTGTACTTGGGCTGCAGTCAGTGAAGGACAGATCAGTGTACTGTTGCTGAAGTCAGTGACTCGGGTAGGTCAGTGTACAGGGTGTGCAGACAGTGATGGACAGGTCAGTTTACTGAGGATGTAGTCAGTGATGGACAGGTCAATGTACTGGGCAGCAGCCAGTGATGGACAGGTCAGTGTACTGTGGTTGGAGTCAGTGATTGACAGGTCAGTGTACTGTGGTTGCAGTCAGTCAGTGATGGGCAGGTCAGTGTACTGGGGTTGGAGTCAGTGATGGACAGGTCAGTGTACTCGGGTTGGAGTCAGTGATGGACAGGTCAGTGTACTGGCTTTGCAGTCAGTCAGTGATGGACAGGTCAGTGTACAGGGGTTGCATTCAGTCAATGATGCACATGTCAGTGTACTGGGCTGCAAGCAGTGATGGACAGGTCAGTGTACTGCGGCTGCAGTCAGTGAAGGACAGATCAGTGTACTGGGCCTGCAGTCAGTGATGGACAGGTCAGTGTACTGGGGCTGCTGTCAGTGATGGACAGGTCAGTGTATTGGGGCTGCAGTCAGTGATGGACAGATCAGTGTACTGGGGTAGGAGTCAATGATGGACAAGTCATTGTACTGGGCCTGCAGTCAGTGATGAACAGGTCAGAGTACTGGGGTAGCAGTCAGTGATGGACGGGTCATTGTACTGGGCCTGCAATCAGTGATGGACAGGTCTGTGTACTGGGGTAGCAGTCAGTGATGGACAGTTCAGTGTACTGGGCTGCAGCCAGTGAAGGACAGGTCAGTGTACTGGGCAGCAGCCAGTGATGGACAGGTCAGTGTACTGTGGTTGGAGTCAGTGATGGACAGGTCAGTGTACTGTGGTTGCAGTCAGTCAGTGATGGGCAGGTCTGTGTACTGGGGTTGGAGTCAGTGATGGACAGGTCAGTGTACTCGGGTTGGAGTCAGTGATGGACAGGTCAGTGTACTGGCTTTGCAGTCAGTCAGTGATGGACAGGTCAGTGTACTGGGGTTGCATTCAGTCAATGATGGACAGGTCAGTGTACTGGGGCCGCAGTCAGTGATGGGTAGGTCAGTGTACAGGATGTGCAGTCAGTGATGGACAGGTCAGTGTACTGGGGGTGCAGTCAGTGATGGACAGGTCAGTGTACTCGGGCTGCAGTCAGTGATGGACAGTCAGTGTACTGGGGCTGCAGTCAGTGATGGACGTCAGTGTACTGGGGCTGCAGTCAGTGATGGACGGTCAGTGTACTGGGCCTGCAGTCAGTGATGGTCAGGTCAGTGCACTGGGGCTGCAGTCAGTGATGGACAGGTCAGTGTATTGGGGCTGCAGTCAGTGATGGACAGGTCAGTGTACTGGCGTAGGAGTCAGTGATGGACAGGTCATTGTACTGGTGCTGCAGTCAGTGATGGACAGGTCAGTGTACTGGGGCTGCAGTCAGTGAAGGACAGATCAGTGTACTGGGGCTGCAGTCAGTGATGGACAGGTCAGTGTACTGGAGTTGCAGTCGGTGATGGACAGGTCAGTGTACTGAGGCTGCAGTCAGTGATGGACAGGTCAGTGTACTGGGGTTGCAGTCAGTGATGGACAGGTCAGTGTCCTGAGGCTGCAGTCAGTGAAGGACTGGTGAGTGCACTTGGCCTTCAATCATTCCTGACAGGTCAGTGTACTCAGGTTGCAGTCAGTGATGGACAGGTCAGTGTACTGGGGCTGCAGTCAGTGATGGACAGGTCAGTGTACTGGGGCTGCAGTCAGCAATGGACAAATCAGTGTACTGGGGCTGCAATCAGTGATGGACAGGTAAGTGTACTGGGGCAGCAGTCAGTGATAGACAGGTCAGTGTACTGGGCTGCAAGCAGTGATGGACAGGTCAGTGTACTGGGGCTGCAGTCAGTGATGGACGGGTCAGTGTACTGGGGCTGCAGTCAGTGATGGACAGGTCAGTGTACGGGGGCCGCAGGCCATGATGGATAGGTAAGTGTACTGGGGCTGCAGTTAGTGATTGGCAAGTTAGTGTACTGGGGCCGCAGTCAGTGATTGACAGGTCAGTGTACTGGGGCTGCAGGCAGTGATGGACAGTTCAGTGTACTGGGCTGCAGCCAGTGATGGACAGGTCAGTGTACTGGGGTTGCAGTCAGTGATGGACAGGTCAGTGCACTGGGGCTGCAGTCAGTGATGGACAGGTCAGTGTACTGGGGCTGCAGACAGTGAAGGACAGGTCAGTGTACTTGGGCTGCAGTCAGTGAAGGACAGATCAGTGTACTGTTGCTGAAGTCAGTGACTCGGGTAGGTCAGTGTACAGGGTGTGCAGACAGTGATGGACAGGTCAGTTTACTGGGGATGTAGTCAGTGATGGACAGGTCAGTGTACTGGGCAGCAGCCCGTGATGGACAGGTCAGTGTACTGTGGTTGGAGTCAGTGATGGACAGGTCAGTGTACTGTGGTTGCAGTCAGTCAGTGATGGGCAGGTCAGTGTACTGGGGTTGGAGTCAGTGATGGACAGGTCAGTGTACTCGGGTTGGAGTCAGTGATGGACAGGTCAGTGTACTGGCTTTGCAGTCAGTCAGTGATGGACAGGTCAGTGTACTGGGGTTGCATTCAGTCAATGATGGACAGGTCAGTGTACTGGGCTGCAAGCAGTGATGGACAGGTCAGTGTACTGCGGCTGCAGTCAGTGAAGGACAGATCAGTGTACTGGGCCTGCAGTCAGTGATGGACAGGTCAGTGTACTGGGGCTGCTGTCAGTGATGGATAGGTCAGTGTATTGGGGCTGCAGTCAGTGATGGACAGTTCAGTATACTGGGGTAGGAGTCAGTGATGGACAAGTCATTGTACTGGGCCTGCAGTCAGTGATGAACAGGTCAGAGTACTGGGGTAGCGGTCAGTGATGGACCGGTCATTGTACTGGGCCTGCAATCAGTGATGGACAGGTCTGTGTACTGGGGTAGCATTCAGTGATAGACAGTTCAGTGTACTGGGCAGCAGCCAGTGATGGACAGGTCAGTGTACTGTGGTTGGAGTCAGTGATGGACAGGTCAGTGTACTGTGGTTGCAGTCAGTCTGTGATGGGCAGGTCTGTGTACTGGGGTTGGAGTCAGTGATGGACAGGTCAGTGTACTCGGGTTGGAGTCAGTGTTGGACAGGTCAGTGTACTGGCTTTGCAGTCAGTCAGTGATGGACAGGTCAGTGTACAGGGGTTGCATTCAGTCAATGATGGACAGGTCAGTGTACTGGGGCCGCTGTCAGTGATGGGTAGGTCAGTGTACAGGATGTGCAGTCTGTGATGGACAGGCCAGTGTACTGGGGGTGCAGTCAGTGATGGACAGGTCAGTGTACTCGGGCTGCAGTCAGTGATGGACGGTCAGTGTACTGGGGCTGCAGTCAGTGATGGACGGTCAGTGTACTGGGGCTGCAGTCAGTGATGGACGGTCAGTGTACTGGGCCTGCAGTCAGTGATGGTCAGGTCAGTGCACTGGGGCTGCAGTCAGTGATGGACAGGTCAGTGTATTGGGGCTGCAGTCAGTGATGGACAGGTCAGTGTACTGGCGTAGGAGTCAGTGATGGACAGGTCATTGTACTGGTGCTGCAGTCAGTGATGGACAGGTCAGTGTACTGGGGCTGCAGTCAGTGAAGGACAGATCAGTGTACTGGGGCTGCAGTCAGTGATGGACAGGTCAGTGTACTGGAGTTGCAGTCGGTGATGGACAGGTCAGTGTACTGAGGCTGCAGTCAGTGATGGACAGGTCAGTGTACTGGGGTTGCAGTCAGTGATGGACAGGTCAGTGTCCTGAGGCTGCAGTCAGTGATGGACTGGTGGGTGTACTGGGCCTTCAATCATTCCTGACAGGTCAGTGTACTCAGGTTGCAGTCAGTGATGGACAGGTCAGTGTACTGGGGCTGCAGTCAGTGATGGACAGGTCAGTGTACTGGGGCTGCAGTCAGCAATGGACAAATCAGTGTACTGGGGCTGCAATCAGTGATGGACAGGTCAGTGTACTGGGGCAGCAGTCAGTGATAGACAGGTCAGTGTACTGGGCTGCAAGTAGTGATGGACAGGTCAGTGTACTGGGGCTGCAGTCAGTGATGGACGGGTCAGTGTACTGGGGCTGCAGTCAGTGATGGACAGGTCAGTGTACGGGGGCCGCAGGCCATGATGGATAGGTAAGTGTACTGGGGCTGCAGTCAGTGATTGGCAAGTCAGTGTACTGGGGCCGCAGTCAGTGATTGACAGGTCAGTGTACTGGGGCTGCAGGCAGTGATGGACAAATCAGTGTTCTGGTTTTGGAGTCATCAATGAATAGTTCAGAGTACTGGGGCTGCAGTCAGTGATGGACAAGTCAGAGTACTGGGGCTGCAGTCAGTGATGGACAGGTCAGTGTACAAGGGTTGCAGTCAGTGATGGACAGGTCAGTGTACTAGGGCTGCAGTCAGTGATGGACAGGTCAGTGTATTGGGGCTGCAGTCCGTGATGGACACGTCAGTGTACTGGGCCTGAAGTCAGTGATGGACAGGTCAGTGTACTGGGCCTGCAGTCAGTGATGGGCAGGTCACTGTACTGGGGCTGCAGACAGTCATTGATGTGTCAGTGTACTGGAGCTGTGGTCAGTGATGGACAGGTCAGTGTACTGGGGCTGCAGTCAGTGATGGACAAGTCAGTGTTCTGGGGCTGCTGTCAGTGATGGAAGGGTCAGTGTATTAGGCCTGCAGTCAGTGATGGACAGATAAGTGTACTGTGGCCTCAGGCAGTGATGTACAAGTCAATGTTCTGGTGTTGGAGTCAGCAATGAACAGGTCACTTCAGTCAGTGATGGACAGATTAGTGTACTGGGGTTGTTGTCAGTGATGGACAGGTCAGTGTACTGGGTTTGCAGTCAGTGATGGAAAGGTCATTGTACTGGTTCTGCAGTCAGTGATGGAAAGATCAGTGTACTGGGTCTGCAGTCAATGATGGACAAGTCAGTGTACTGGTGTTGGAGTCAGCAATGGACAGGTCAGTGTACTGGGGCTGCAGTCAGTGATGGACAGGTCAGTGTACTGGGGCTGCAGTCAGTGATGGACAGGTCAGTTTACTGGGCCTGCAGCCAGTGCTGGACAGGTCAGTGTAATGGGGCTGCAGTCAGAGATGGACAGGTCAGTGTACTGGGGCTGCAGTCAGTGATGGACAGGTCAGTGTACAGGGGCTGCTGTCAGTCTTGGACAGGTCAGTGTACTGGTGCTGCATTCGGTGATGCACAGGTCAGTGTACTGGGGTTGGAGTCAGTGATGGACAGGTCAGTGTATTGGTGCTGCAGTCAGGGAGTGACAGGTCAGTGTATTTGAGCCACAATCAGTGATGGACACGTCAGTGTACTGGGGCTGCAGTCAGTGATGGACAGGTCAGTGTACTTGGGCTGCAGTCAGTGATGGACAGGTCAGTGTACTAGGGCTGCAGTCAGTGATGGACAGGTCAGTCAAGTGGGGCTGCAGTCAGTAATGGACAGGTAAGTGTACTGGGGCTGCAGTCGGTATTGGCCAGGTCAGTGTACTAGGGCTGCCGTCAGAGATGCACAGGTCAGTGTACTGGTGCTGCATTGAGTGATGCACAGGTCAGTGTACTGGGGTTGGAGTCAGTGATGAACATGTCAGTGTACTGGGACTGAAGTCAGGGAGGGACAGGTTAGTGTACTGGGATAGGAGACAGTGATGGACAGGTCAGTTTGCTGGGCTGCAGTCAGTGATGGACAGATCATTGTACTGGGGTTGTAGTCAGTGATGGACAGGTCAGTGTACTGGTGTTGGAGTCAGCAATGGACAGGTCAGGGTACTGTGGCTGCAGTCAGTGATGGACAGGTCAGTATACTGGTTGTGCATTCAGTCATGCACAGCTCAGTGTACTGGGATTGGTGTCAGAGATGGACAGGTCAGTGTACTGGGGCTGCAGTCAGAGATGGACAGGTCAGTGTACTGGGGCTGCTGTCAGTGATGGAAGGGTCAGTGTATTAGGCCTGCAGTCAGTGATGGACAGATAAGTGAACTGTGGCCTCAGGCAGTGATGGACAAGTCAATGTTCTGGTGTTGGAGTCAGCAATGAACAGGTCACTTCAGTCAGTGATGGACAGATTAGTGTACTGGGGTTGTTGTCAGTGATGGACAGGTCAGTGTACTGGGTTTGCAGTCAGTGATGGAAAGGTCAGTGTACTGGGACTGCTGTCAGTGATGGACAGGTCAGTGTACTGGTTCTGCAGTCAGTGATGGAAAGGTCAGTGTACTGGGTCTGCAGTCAATGATGGACAAGTCAGTGTACTGGTGTTGGCGTCAGCAATGGACGGTCAGTGTACTGGGGCTGCAGTCAGTGATGGACAGGTCAGTGTACGTGGACTGCAGTCAGTGATGGACAGGTCAGTGTACTGGGGTGGCAGTCAAGGACGGACTGGTCAGTGTACTGGGGCTGCAGTCTGTGATGGACAGGTCAGTGTACTGGTGCTGCAGTCAGTGATGGACAGATCAGTGTACTGGGGCTGCAGTCAGTGATGTAAAGGTCAGTGTACTGGGGCTGCAGTCAGTGATGGACAGGTCTGTGTACTGGTGCTGCATTCAGTCATGCACAGGTCAGTGTACTGGGGTTGTAGTCAGTGATGGAAAGTCAGTGAATTGGGGCTGCAGTCAGGGAGTGACAGGTCTGTGTATTTGAGCCTCAATCAGTGATGGACAGGTCAGTGCACTGGGGCTGCAGTCAGTGATGGACAGGTCAGTGTACTAGGGCTGCAGTCAGTGATGGACAGGTCAGTGTACTGGGGCTGCAGTCAGTGATGGACAGGTCAGTGTACTGGGTCTGCAGTCAATGATGGACAAGTCAGTGTACTGGTGTTGGAGTCAGCAATGGACAGGTCAGTGACCAGGGGCTGCAGTCAGTGATGGACAGGTCAGTGTACTGGGGCTGCAGTCAGTGATGGACAGGTCAGTGTACGTGGACTGCAGTCAGTGATGGACAGGTCAGTCAAGTGGGGCTGCAATCAGTAATGGAGAGGTAATTGTACTGGGGCTGCAGTCGATAATGGCCAGGTCAGTGTTCTAGGGCTGCAGTCAGAGATGCACAGGACAGTGTACTGGTGCTGCATTCAGTGATGCACAGGTCAGTGTACTGGGGTTGGAGTCAGTGATGAACATGACAGTGTACTGGTGCTGCAGTCAGGGAGGGACAGGTCATTGTAGTGGGGTTGTAGTCAGTGATGGACAGGTCAGTGTAGTGGGGCTGCAGTCAGTGTTGGACAGGTCAATGTACTGGGTCTGCAGTCCGTGATGGGCAGGTCAGTGTACTGGGGCGGCAGTCAAGGACGGACTGGTCAGTGTACTGGGGCTGCAGTCTGTGATGGACAGGTCAGTGTACTGGTGCTGCAGTCAGTGATGGACAGATCAGTGTACTGGGGCTGCAGTCAGTGATGTAAAGGTCAGTGTACAGGGGCTGCAGTCAGTGATGGACAGGTCTGTGTACTGGTGCTGCATTCAGTCATGCACAGGTCAGTGTACTGGGGTTGTAATCAGTGATGGAAAGTCAGTGTATTGGGGCTGCAGTCAGGGAGTGACAGGTCTGTGTATTTGAGCCTCAATCAGTGATGGACAGGTCAGTGCACTGGGGCTGCAGTCAGTGATGGACAGGTCAGTGTACTAGGGCTGCAGTCAGTGATGGACAGGTCTGTGTACTGGTGCTGCATTCAGTCATGCACAGGTCAGTGTACTGGGGTTGTAGTCAGTGATGGAAAGTCAGTGTATTGGGGCTGCAGTCAGGGAGTGACAGGTCTGTGTATTTGAGCCTCAATCAGTGATGGACAGGTCAGTGCACTGGGGCTGCAGTCAGTGATGGACAAGTCAGTCAAGTGGGGCTGCAGTCAGTAATGGACAGGTAAGTGTACTGGGGCTGCAGTCGGTAATGGCCTGGTCAGTGTCCTAGGGCTGCAGTCATAGATGCACAGGTCAGTGTACTGGTGCAGCATTCAGTGATGCACATGTCAGTGTACTGGGGCTGCAGTCAATGATGGACAGGTAAGTGTACTGGGGCTGCAGTCGGTAATGGCCAGGTCAGTGTACTAGGGCTGCAGTCATAGATGCACTGGTCAGTGTACTGGTGCAGCATTCTGTGATGCACAGGTCAGTGTACTAGGGCTGCAGTCAGTGATGGACAGGTCAGTGTACTGGGCCTGCAGTCAGTGATGGACAGGTCAGTCAAGTGGGGCTGCAGTCAGTAATGGACAGGTAATTGTACTGGAGCTGCAGTCGGTAATGGCCAGGTCAGCATACTAGGGCTGCAGTCATAGATGCACAGGTCAGTGTACTGGTGCTGCATTCGATGATGCACAAGTCAGTGTAATGGGGCTGCAGTCAGTGATGGACAGGTCAGTGTAATGGGGTTGCAGTCAGTGATGGACAGGTCAGTGTACTGGTCCTGAAGTCAGTAATGGACAGGTCAGTTACTGGGCCTGCAGTCAGTGATGGGCAGGTCAGTGTACTGGGGCTACAGACAGTGATTTATGGGTCAGTGTACTGGAGCTACTGTCAGTGATGGACAGGTCAGTGTAATGGGGCTGCAGTCAGTGATAGACAGGTCAATGTACACGGGTTGCAGTCTGTGCTGGACAGGTCAGTGTACAAGGGTTAGAGTCAGTGATGGACAGGAGAGTCTACTGGGCTTTCAGTCAGTGATGGACACGTCAGTGTACTCAGGTTGCAGTCAGTGATGGACGGGTCAGTGTACTGGGCCTGCAGTCAGTGTTGGACAGGTCAGTGTACTGGGGCTGCAGTCACTGTTGGACAGGTCAGTGTACTGGGCCTGAAGTCCGTGATGGGCAGGTCAGTGTACTGGGGCTACAGACAGTGATTGATGGGTCAGTGTACTGGAGCTACGGTCAGTATTAGGTCAGTATAATGAGGCTGCAGTCAGTGATGGGCACTGACAGTCAGTGTTGGACAGGTCAGTGTACTGGGCCTGCAGTCAGTGATGGGCAGGACAGTGTACTGGGGCTACAGACAGTGATTGATGGGTCAGTGTACTGGGGCTCCAGTCAGGGAGGGACAGGTCAGTGTACTAGGGTAGGAGACGGTGATGGACAGGTCAATGTGCGAGGCTGCAGTCAGTGATGGACAGCTCAGTGTACTGGGCCTGCAGTCAGTGATGGACAGATAAGTGTACTGCGGCCTCAGGCAGTGATGGACAAGTCAGTGTTCTGGTGTTGGAGTCAGCAATGAACAGGTCGCTTTAGTCAGTGATGGACAGATTAGTGTACTGGGGTTGCAGTCAGTGACGGACAGGTCAGTGTACTGGGGTTGCTGTCAGTGATGGACAGATCAGTGTACTGCGTTTGCAGTCAGTGATGGAAAGGTCAGTGTACTGGGGCTGCAGTCAGTGATGGACAGGTGAGTGTACTGGGCCTGCAGTCAGTGATGGCCAGGTCAGTGTACTGGTTCTGCAGTCAGTGATGGAAAGGTCAGTGTACTGGGTCTGCAGTCAATGATGGACAGGTCAGTGTACTGGTGTTGGAGTCAGCAATGGACAGGTAAGGGTACTGGGGCTGCAGTCGGTGATGGACAGGTCAGTGTACTGGGGCCGCAGTTAGTGATGGACAGGTCAGTGTAGTGGCGCTGCAGTCAGTGATGGACAGGTCAGTGTACTGGGGCTGCAGTCAGTGATGGACAGGTCAGTGTACTGGGCCTGCAGCCTGTGCTGGACAGGTCAGTGTAATGGGGCTGCAGTCAGAGATGGACAGGTCTGCGTACTGGGGCTGCAGTCAGTGATGGACAGGTCAGTGTACAGGGGTTGCAGTCAGTGATGGACAGATCAGTGTACTGGGCCTGCAGCCAGTGATGGACAGATTCGTGTGCTGGGGTTGCAGTCAGTGATGGACAGGTCAGTGTTCTGAGGTTGCAGTCAGTGATGGACGGGTCAGTGTACTGGGCCTGCAGTCAGTGTTGGACAGGTCAGTGTACTGGGGCTGCAGTCACTGTTGGACAGGTCAGTGTACTGGGCCTGAAGTCCGTGATGGGCAGGTCAGTGTACTGGGGCTACAGACAGTGATTGATGGGTCAGTGTACTGGAGCTACGGTCAGTATTAGGTCAGTATAATGAGGCTGCAGTCAGTGATGGGCACTGACAGTCAGTGTTGGACAGGTCAGTGTACTGGGCCTGCAGTCAGTGATGGGCAGGACAGTGTACTGGGGCTACAGACAGTGATTGATGGGTCAGTGTACTGGGGCTCCAGTCAGGGAGGGACAGGTCAGTGTACTAGGGTAGGAGACGGTGATGGACAGGTCAGTGTGCGAGGCTGCAGTCAGTGATGGACAGCTCAGTGTACTGGGCCTGCAGTCAGTGATGGACAGATAAGTGTACTGCGGCCTCAGGCAGTGATGGACAAGTCAGTGTTCTGGTGTTGGAGTCAGCAATGAACAGGTCGCTTCAGTCAGTGATGGACAGATTAGTGTACTGGGGTTGCAGTCAGTGACGGACAGGTCAGTGTACTGGGGTTGCTGTCAGTGATGGACAGATCAGTGTACTGCGTTTGCAGTCAGTGATGGAAAGGTCAGTGTACTGGGGCTGCAGTCAGTGATGGACAGGTGAGTGTACTGGGCCTGCAGTCAGTGATGGCCAGGTCAGTGTACTGGTTCTGCAGTCAGTGATGGAAAGGTCAGTGTACTGGGTCTGCAGTCAATGATGGACAGGTCAGTGTACTGGTGTTGGAGTCAGCAATGGACAGGTAAGGGTACTGGGGCTGCAGTCGGTGATGGACAGGTCAGTGTACTGGGGCCGCAGTTAGTGATGGACAGGTCAGTGTAGTGGCGCTGCAGTCAGTGATGGACAGGTCAGTGTACTGGGGCTGCAGTCAGTGATGGACAGGTCAGTGTACTGGGCCTGCAGCCTGTGCTGGACAGGTCAGTGTAATGGGGCTGCAGTCAGAGATGGACAGGTCTGCGTACTGGGGCTGCAGTCAGTGATGGACAGGTCAGTGTACAGGGGTTGCAGTCAGTGATGGACAGATCAGTGTACTGGGCCTGCAGCCAGTGATGGACAGATTCGTGTGCTGGGGTTGCAGTCAGTGATGGACAGGTCAGTGTTCTGAGGTTGCAGTCAGTGATGGACGGGTCAGTGTACTGGGCCTGCAGTCAGTGTTGGACAGGTCAGTGTACTGGGGCTGCAGTCACTGTTGGACAGGTCAGTGTACTGGGCCTGAAGTCCGTGATGGGCAGGTCAGTGTACTGGGGCTACAGACAGTGATTGATGGGTCAGTGTACTGGAGCTACGGTCAGTATTAGGTCAGTATAATGAGGCTGCAGTCAGTGATGGGCACTGACAGTCAGTGTTGGACAGGTCAGTGTACTGGGCCTGCAGTCAGTGATGGGCAGGACAGTGTACTGGGGCTACAGACAGTGATTGATGGGTCAGTGTGCTGGGGCTCCAGTCAGGGAGGGACAGGTCAGTGTACTAGGGTAGGAGACGGTGATGGACAGGTCAGTGTGCGAGGCTGCAGTCAGTGATGGACAGCTCAGTGTACTGGGCCTGCAGTCAGTGATGGACAGATAAGTGTACTGCGGCCTCAGGCAGTGATGGACAAGTCAGTGTTCTGGTGTTGGAGTCAGCAATGAACAGGTCGCTTTAGTCAGTGATGGACAGATTAGTGTACTGGGGTTGCAGTCAGTGACGGACAGGTCAGTGTACTGGGGTTGCTGTCAGTGATGGACAGATCAGTGTACTGCGTTTGCAGTCAGTGATGGAAAGGTCAGTGTACTGGGGCTGCAGTCAGTGATGGACAGGTGAGTGTACTGGGCCTGCAGTCAGTGATGGCCAGGTCAGTGTACTGGTTCTGCAGTCAGTGATGGAAAGGTCAGTGTACTGGGTCTGCAGTCAATGATGGACAGGTCAGTGTACTGGTGTTGGAGTCAGCAATGGACAGGTAAGGGTACTGGGGCTGCAGTCGGTGATGGACAGGTCAGTGTACTGGGGCCGCAGTTAGTGATGGACAGGTCAGTGTAGTGGCGCTGCAGTCAGTGATGGACAGGTCAGTGTACTGGGGCTGCAGTCAGTGATGGACAGGTCAGTGTACTGGGCCTGCAGCCTGTGCTGGACAGGTCAGTGTAATGGGGCTGCAGTCAGAGATGGACAGGTCTGCGTACTGGGGCTGCAGTCAGTGATGGACAGGTCAGTGTACAGGGGTTGCAGTCAGTGATGGACAGATCAGTGTACTGGGCCTGCAGCCAGTGATGGACAGATTCGTGTGCTGGGGTTGCAGTCAGTGATGGACAGGTCAGTGTTCTGAGGTTGCAGTCAGTGATGGAATGGTCAGGGTACTGGGGCTGCCGTCAGTGATGGACAGGTCAGATTACTGGGCCTGCAGTCAGTGATGGACAGGTCAGTGTACTGGGGCTGCAGTCAGTGATGGACAGGTCAGTCAAGTGGGGCTGCAATCAGTAATGGAGAGGTAATTGTACTGGGGCTGCAGTCGATAATGGCCAGGTCAGTGTTCTAGGGCTGCAGTCAGAGATGCACAGGACAGTGTACTGGTGCTGCATTCAGTGATGCACAGGTCAGTGTACTGGGGTTGGAGTCAGTGATGAACATGACAGTGTACTGGTGCTGCAGTCAGGGAGGGACAGGTCATTGTAGTGGGGTTGTAGTCAGTGATGGACAGGTCAGTGTAGTGGGGCTGCAGTCAGTGTTGGACAGGTCAATGTACTGGGTCTGCAGTCCGTGATGGGCAGGTCAGTGTACTGGGGCTACAGACAGTGATTGATGGGTCAGTGTACTGGAGCTACGGTCAGTGATAGAGAGGTCAGTATAGTGAGGCTGCAGTCAGCGATAGACAGGTCAGTGTACTGGGACTGCAGTCAGTGTTGGACAGGTCAGTGTACTGGGGCTGCAGTCAGTGTTGGACAGGTCAGCGTACTGGGGCTACAGACAGTGATTGATGGGTCAGTGTACTGGAGCTACGGTCAGTGATAGAGAGGTCAGTGTACTGGGGCTGCAGTCAGAGATGGACAGGTCAGTGTACTTGGGCTGCTGTCAGTGATGGACAGGTCAGTGTATTGGGCCTGCAGTCTGTGATGGACAGATAAGTGTAGTGGCGCTGCAGTCAGTGATGGACAGGTCAGTGTACTGGGCCTGCAGTCAGTGATGGCCAGGTCAGTGTACTGGTTCTGCAGTCAGTGATGGACAGGTCAGTGTACTGGTGTTGGAGTCAGCAATGGACAGGTAAGGGTACTGGGGCTGCAGTCGGTGATGGACAGGTCAGTGTACTGGGGCCGCAGTTAGTGATGGACAGGTCAGTGTAGTGGCGCTGCAGTCAGTGATGGACAGGTCAGTGTACTGGGCCTGCAGTCAGTGATGGACAGGTCAGTGTAAGGGGGCTGCAGTCAGAGATGGACAGGTCTGCATACTGGGGCTGCAGTCAGTGATTGCCAGGTCAGTGTACTGGCGTTGCAGTCAGTGATGGACAGGTCAGTGTTCTGAGGTTGCAGTCAGTGATGGAATGGTCAGGGTACTGGGGCTGCCGTCAGTGATGGACAGTTCAGATTACTGGGCCTGCAGTCAGTGATGGACAGGTCAATGTACTGGGGCTGCAGTCAGTGATGGACAGGTCAGTCAAGTGGGGCTGCAATCAGTAATGGAGAGGTAAGTGTACTGGGGCTGCAGTCGATAATGGCCAGGTCAGTGTACTAGGGCTGCAGTCAGAGATGCACAGGTCAGTGTACTGGTGCTGCATTCAGTGATGCACAGGTCAGTGTACTGGGGTTGGAGTCAGTGATGAACATGACAGTGTCCTGGTGCTGCAGTCAGGGAGGGACAGGTTAGTGTACTGGGTTAGGAGACAGTGATGGACAGGTCAGTGTGCTCGGCTGCAGTCAGTGATGGACAGGTCATTGTAGTTGGGTTGTAGTCAGTGATGGACAGGTCAGTGTACTGAGGCTGCTGTCAGTGATGGACAGGTCATTGTACTGGGATCGGAGTCAGTGATGGACAGGTGAGTGTACAGATCCTTCAGTCAGTTATGGACCGGTCAGTGTACTGGGACTGCAGTCAGTGTTGGACAGGTCAGTGTACTGGGGCTGCAGTCAGTGTTGGACAGGTCAGTGTACTGGGGCTACAGACAGTGATTGATGGGTCAGTGTACTGGAGCTGCGGTCAGTGATGGACAGGTCATTGTACCGGTGTTGGAGTCAGCAATTGACTGGTCAGTGTACTTGGGCTGCAGTCAGAGATGGACAGGTCAGTGTACTGGGGTTGGAGTCAGTGATGGACAGGTCAGTGTATTGGGGCTGCAGTCAGGGAGTGACAGGTCAGTGTATTTGAGCCACAATCAGTGATGGACAGGTCAGTGTACTGGGGCTGCAGTCAGTGATGGACAGTTGAGTCAATTGGGGCTGCAGTCAGTAATGGACAGGTAAGTGTACTGGGGCTACACTCAGCAATGGCCAGGTCAGTGTACTAGGGCTGCAGTCAGAGTTGCACAGGTCAGTATACTGGTGCTGCATTCAGTGATGCACAGGACAGTGTACTGGGGTTGGAGTCAGTGATGATCAGGTCAGTGTACTGGGGCTTCAGTCAGGGAGAGACAGGTCACTGTACTAGGGTAGGAGACGGTGATGGACAGGTCAGTGTGCGGGGCTGCAGTCAGTGATGGACAGGTCAGTGTACTGGCGTTGCAGTCGGTGATGGACAGGTCAGTGTACTGGGGTTGGAGACAGTGATGGACAGGTCAGTGTGCTGGGATGCAGTCAGTGATGGACAGGTCAGTGTACTGGGGCTGCAGTCAGTGATGGACAGGTCAGTGTAATGGGGCTGCAGTCAGTGATAGACAGATCAGTGTGCACGGGTTGCAGTCAGTGTTGGACAGGTCAGATTACTGGGCCTGCAGTCAGTGATGGACAGGTCAGTGTACTGGGGCTGCAGTCAGTGATGGACAGGTCAGTGTACTAGGGCTGCAGTCAGTGATGGACAGGTCAGTGTAGGGGCTGCAGTCAGCAACGGACAGGTAAGTGTACTGGGGCTGCAGTCGATAATGGCCAGGTCAGTGTACTAGGGCTGCAGTCAGAGATGCACAGGTCAGTGTACTGGTGCTGCATTCTGTGATGCACAGGACAGTGTACTGGGGTTGGAGTCAGTGATGAACATGACAGTGTACTGGTGCTGCAGTCTGGGAGGGACAGGTTAGTGTACTGGGATAGGAGACAGTGATGGACAGGTCAGTGTGCTCGGCTGCAGTCAGTGATGGACGGGTCAGTGTACTGGGGTTTCAGTCAGTGATGGACAGGTCAGTGTACTGGGCCTGCAGTCACTGATGGGCAGGTCATTGTACTGGGGCTTCAGACAGTGATTGATGGGTCAGTGTACTGGAGCTGCGGTCAGTGATGGACAGGTCATTGTACAGGTGTTGGAGTCAGCAATTGACTGGTCAGTGTACTAGTGCTGCAGTCAGAGATGGACAGGTCAGTGTACTGGGGTTGGAGTCAGTGATGGACAGGTCAGTGTATTTGAGCCACAATCAGTGATGGACAGGTCAGTGTACTGGGGCTGCAGTCAGTGATGGACAGGTCAGTGTACTGGGGCTGCAGTCAGTGATGGACAGTTGAGTCAATTGGGGCTGCAGTCAGTAATGGACAGGTAAGTGTACTGGGGCTACACTCAGCAGTGGCCAGGTGAGTGTACTAGGGCTGCAGTCAGAGTTGCACAGGTCAGTATACTGGTGCTGCATTCAGTGATGCACAGGTCAGTGTACTGGGGTTGGAGTCAGTGATGATCAGGTCAGTGTACTGGGGCTCCAGTCAGGGAGGGACAGGTCACTGTACTAGGGTAGGAGACGGTGATGGACAGGTCAGTGTGCGAGGCTGCAGTCAGTGATGGACAGCTCAGTGTACTGGGGTTGCAGTCGGTGATGGACAGGTCTGTGTACTGAGGCTGCAGTCAGTGATGGACTGGTCAGTGTACTTGGGTTGGAGACAGTGATGGACAGGTCAGTGTGCTGGGATGCAGGCAGTGATGGACAGGTCAGTGTACTGGGGCTGCAGTCAGTGATGGACAGGTCAGTGTAATGGGGCTGCAGTCAGTGATAGATAGGTCAGTGTGCACGGGTTGCAGTCAATGTTGGACTGGTCAGTGTACAAGGGTTAGAGTCAGTTATGGACAGTTCTATGTACTGGGGTGGCAGACAGTAATGGAAAGGTCAGTGAACTGGGGCTGCAGTCAGTGATGGACAGGTCATTGTACTGGGATCAGAGTCACTGATGGACAGGTGAGTGTACTGGGCCTTCAGTCAGTTATGGACCGGTCAGTGTACTCAGGTTGCAGTCAGTGATGGACAGGTCAGTGTACTGGTGCTGCAGTCAGTGTTGGACAGGTCAGTGTACTGGGGTTGCAGTCAGTGATGGACAGGTCAGTGTACTGGGGCTGCAGTGACTGATGGACAGGTCAGTGTACTGGGCCTGCAGCCAGTGCTGGACAGGTCAGTGTAATGGGGCTGCAGTCAGAGATGGACAGGTCAGTGTACTGGGGCTGCAGTCAGTGATGGACAGGTCAGTGTACAGGGGCTGCTGTCAGTCTTGGACAGGTCAGTGTACTGGTGCTGCATTCGGTGATGCACAGGTCAGTGTACTGGGGTTGGAGTCAGTGATGGACAGGTCAGTGTATTGGGGCTGCAGTCAGGGAGTGACAGGTCAGTGTATTTGAGCCACAATCAGTGATGGACAGGTCAGTGTACTGGGGCTGCAGTCAGTGATGGACAGGTCAGTGTACTTGGGCTGCAGTCAGTGATGGACAGGTCAGTCAAGTGGGGCTGCAGTCAGGAATGGACAGGTCACTTCAGTCAGTGATGGACAGATTAGTGTACTGGGGTTGCAGTCAGTATTGGACAGGTCAGTGTACTGGGTTTGCAGTCAGTGATGGAAAGGTCAGTGTACTGGGGCTGCAGTCAGTGATGGACAGCTCAGTGTACTGGGCCTCCAATCAGTGATGGCCAGGTCAGTGTACTGGGTTTGCAGTCAGTGATGGAAAGGTCAGTGTACTGGGGCTGCAGTCAGTGATGGAAAGGTCAGTGTATTGGGTCTGAAGTCAATGATGGACAGGTCAGTGTACTGGTGTTGGAGTCAGCAATGGACAGGTTAGGGTACTGGGGCTGCAGTCAGTGATGGACAGGTCAGTTTACTGGGGCCGCAGTTAGTGATGGACAGGTCAGTGTAGTGGCGCTGCAGTCAGTGATGGACAGGTCAGTGTACTGGGGCTTCAGGCAGTGATGGACAAGTCAGTGTACTGGTGTTGGAGTCAGCAATGGACAGGTCAGTGTACTGGGGCTGCAGTCAGTGATGGACAGGTCAGTGTACTGGGGCTGCAGTCAGTGATGGACAGGTCAGTGTACGTGGACTGCAGTCAGTGATGGACAGGTCAGTGTACTGGGGCGGCAGTCAGGGAGGGACTGGTCAGTGTACTGGGGCTGCAGTCTGTGATGGACAGGTCAGTGTACTGGTGCTGCAGTCAGTGATGGACAGATCAGTGTACTGGGGCTGCAGTCAGTGATGTAAAGGTCGGTGTACTGGGGCTGCAGTCAGTGATGGACAGCTCTGTGTACTGGTGCTGCATTCAGTCATGCACAGGTCAGTGTTCTGGGGTTGGAGTCAGTGATGGACAGGTCAGTGTATTGGAGCTGCAGTCAGGGAGAGACAGGTCAGTGTATTTGAGCCTCAATCAGTGATGGACAGGTCAGTGCACTGGGGCTGCAGTCAGTGATGGACAGGTCAGTGTTTTAGGGCTGCAGTCATAGATGCACAGTTCAGTGTACTGGTGCTGCATTCAGTGATGCACAGGTCAGTGTACTGGGGCTGCAGTCAGTGATGGACAGGTCAGTGTACTAGGGCTGCAGTCAGTGATGGACAGGTCAGTCAAGTGGGGTTGCTTTCAGTGATGCACAGGTCAGTGTAATGGGGTAGGAGTCAGTGATGATCAGGTCAGTGTACTGGGGTTGCAGTCAGTGATGGACAGGTCAGTGTACTGGGGCGCAGTCAGGGAGGGACAGGTCAGTGTACCGGTGTAGGAGACAGTGATGGACAGGTCAGTGTACTGGTGCTGCAGTCAGTGATGGACAGATCAGTGTACTGGGGCTGCAGTCAGTGATGGAAAGGTCGGTGTACTGGGGCTGCAGTCAGTGATGGACAGCTCTGTGTACTGGTGCTGCATTCAGTCATGCACAGGTCAGTGTTCTGGGGTTGGAGTCAGTGATGGACAGGTCAGTGTATTGGGGCTGCAGTCAGGGAGAGACAGGTCAGTGTATTTGAGCCTCAATCAGTGATGGACAGGTCAGTGCACTGGGGCTGCAGTCAGTGATGGACAGGTCAGTGTTTTAGGGCTGCAGTCATAGATGCACAGTTCAGTGTACTGGTGCTCCATTCAGTGATGCACAGGTCAGTGTACTGGGGCTGCAGTCAGTGATGGACAGGTCAGTGTACTAGGGCTGCAGTCAGTGATGGACAGGTCAGTCAAGTGGGGTTGCTTTCAGTGATGCACAGGTCAGTGTAATGGGGTAGGAGTCAGTGATGATCAGGTCAGTGTACTGGGGTTGCAGTCAGTGATGGACAGTTCAGTGTACTGGGGTGCAGTCAGGGAGGGACAGGTCAGTGTACCGGTGTAGGAGACAGTGATGGACAGGTCAGTGTACTGGGGTTGCAGTCAGTCATGAACAGGTCAGTGTACTGGGGTTGTAGTCAGTGATGGAAAGTCAGTGTATTGGGGCTGCAGTCAGGGAGTGACAGGTCTGTGTATTTGAGCCTCAATCAGTGATGGACAGGTCAGTGCACTGGGGCTGCAGTCAGTGATGGACAGGTCAGTCAAGTGGGGCTGCAGTCAGTAATGGACAGGTAAGTGTACTGGGGCTGCAGTCGGTAATGGCCTGGTCAGTGTCCTAGGGCTGCAGTCATAGATGCACAGGTCAGTGTCCTGGTGCAGCATTCAGTGATGCACATGTCAGTGTACTGGGGCTGCAGTCAATGATGGACAGGTAAGTGTACTGGGGCTGCAGTCGGTAATGGCCAGGTCAGTGTACTAGGGCTGCAGTCATAGATGCACTGGTCAGTGTACTGGTGCAGCATTCTGTGATGCACAGGTCAGTGTACTAGGGCTGCAGTCAGTGATGGACAGGTCAGTGTACTGGGCCTGCAGTCAGTGATGGACAGGTCAGTCAAGTGGGGCTGCAGTCAGTAATGGACAGGTAATTGTACTGGAGCTGCAGTCGGTAATGGCCAGGTCAGCATACTAGGGCTGCAGTCATAGATGCACAGGTCAGTGTACTGGTGCTGCATTCGGTGATGCACAAGTCAGTGTAATGGGGCTGCAGTCAGTGATGGACAGGTCAGTGTAATGGGGTTGCAGTCAGTGATGGACAGGTCAGTGTACTGGTCCTGAAGTCAGTAATGGACAGGTCAGTTACTGGGCCTGCAGTCAGTGATGGGCAGGTCAGTGTACTGGGGCTACAGACAGTGATTTATGGGTCAGTGTACTGGAGCTACTGTCAGTGATGGACAGGTCAGTGTAATGGGGCTGCAGTCAGTGATAGACAGGTCAATGTACACGGGTTGCAGTCTGTGCTGGACAGGTCAGTGTACAAGGATTAGAGTCAGTGATGGACAGGAGAGTGTACTGGGCTTTCAGTCAGTGATGGACACGTCAGTGTACTCAGGTTGCAGTCAGTGATGGACAGGTCAGTGTACTGGGCCTGCAGTCAGTGTTGGACAGGTCAGTGTACTGGGCCTGAAGTCCGTGATGGGCAGGTCAGTGTACTGGGGCTACAGACAGTGATTGATGGGTCAGTGTACTGGAGCTACGGTCAGTATTAGGTCAGTATAATGAGGCTGCAGTCAGTGATGGGCACTGACAGTCAGTGTTGGACAGGTCACTGTACTGGGCCTGCAGTCAGTGATGGGCAGGACAGTGTACTGGGGCTACAGACAGTGATTGATGGGTCAGTGTGCTGGGGCTCCAGTCAGGGAGGGACAGGTCAGTGTACTAGGGTAGGAGACGGTGATGGACAGGTCAGTGTGCGAGGCTGCAGTCAGTGATGGACAGCTCAGTGTACTGGGCCTGCAG
The DNA here is from genome assembly GCA_026770705.1 of Isurus oxyrinchus. Lineage (NCBI taxonomy): Eukaryota > Metazoa > Chordata > Chondrichthyes > Lamniformes > Lamnidae > Isurus > Isurus oxyrinchus. The sequence continues at coordinate 6,271,270 of JANJGN010000037.1, read as the reverse complement.
TCAGTGATGGACAGATAAGTGTACTGCGGCCTCAGGCAGTGATGGACAAGTCAGTGTTCTGGTGTTGGAGTCAGCAATGAACAGGTCGCTTTAGTCAGTGATGGACAGATTAGTGTACTGGGGTTGCAGTCAGTGACGGACAGGTCAGTGTACTGGGGCTGCAGTCAGTGATTGCCAGGTCAGTGTACAGGGGCTACAGACAGTGATTGATGGGTCAGTGTACTGGAGCTACGGTCAGTGATAGAGAGGTCAGTGTACTGGGGCTGCAGTCAGAGATGGACAGTTCAGTGTGCTGGGGCTGCTGTCAGTGGTGGACAGGTCAGTGTACTGGGCCTGCAGTCAGTGATGGACAGATAAGTGTATTGTGGCTTCAGGCAGTGATGGACAAGTCAGTGTTCTGGTGTTGGAGTCAGCAATGAACAGGTCACTTCAGTCAGTGATGGACAGATTAGTGTACTGGGGTTGCTGTCAGTGATGGACAGGTCAGTGTACTGGGTTTGCAGTCAGTGATGGAAAGGTCAGTATACTGGGACTGCAGTTAGTGATGGACAGGTCAGTGTAGTGGCGCTACAGTCAGTGATGGACAGGTCAGTGTACTGGGGCTTGAGGCAGTGATGGACAAGTCAGTGTACTGGTGTTGGAGTCAGCAATGGACAGGTCAGTGTACTAGGGCTGCAGTCAGTGATGGACAGGTCAGTGTACTGGGGCTGCAGTCAGTGATGGACAGGTCAGTGTACTGCTGCTGCAGTCAGTGATGGACAGATCAGTGTACTGGCCCTGCAGTCAGTGATGGGCAGGTCAGTGTACAGGGGCTACAGACAGTGATTGATGGGTCAGTGTACTGGAGCTACGGTCAGTGATAGAGAGGTCAGTGTACTGGGGCTGCAGTCAGAGATGGACAGTTCAGTGTGCTGGGGCTGCTGTCAGTGGTGGACAGGTCAGTGTACTGGGCCTGCAGTCAGTGATGGACAGATAAGTGTATTGTGGCTTCAGGCAGTGATGGACAAGTCAGTGTTCTGGTGTTGGAGTCAGCAATGAACAGGTCACTTCAGTCAGTGATGGACAGATTAGTGTACTGGGGTTGCTGTCAGTGATGGACAGGTCAGTGTACTGGGTTTGCAGTCAGTGATGGAAAGGTCAGTATACTGGGACTGCAGTTAGTGATGGACAGGTCAGTGTAGTGGCGCTACAGTCAGTGATGGACAGGTCAGTGTACTGGGGCTTGAGGCAGTGATGGACAAGTCAGTGTACTGGTGTTGGAGTCAGCAATGGACAGGTCAGTGTACTAGGGCTGCAGTCAGTGATGGACAGGTCAGTGTACTGGGGCTGCAGTCAGTGATGGACAGGTCAGTGTACTGCTGCTGCAGTCAGTGATGGACAGATCAGTGTACTGGTGCTGCATTCAGTCATGCACAGGTCACTGTACTGGGGTTGGAGTCAGTGATGGACAGGTCAGTGTATTGGGGCTGCAGTCAGGGAGTGACAGGTCAGTGTATTTGAGCCTCAATCAGTGATGGACAGGTCAGTGTACTGGGGCTGCAGTCAGTGATTGGCAGGTCAGTCAAGTGGGGCTGCAGTCAGTAATGGACAGGTCAGCGTACTCGGGCTGCAGTCATAGATGCTCAGGTCAGTGTACTGGCGCAGCGTTCAGTGATGCACATGTCAGTGTAATGGGGTAGGAGTCAGTGATGAACAGGTCAGTGTGCTGGGCTGCAGTCAGTGATGGACAGGTCAGTGTACTGGGGCTACAGACAGTGATGGACAGTTCAATGTACTGGGGTGGCAGTCATTGATGGGAAGGTCAGTGAACTGGGGCTGCAGTCAGTGATGGAAAGGTCAGTGAACTGGAGCTATGGTCAGTGATGGACAGGTCAGTGTACTGGTGCTGCAGTCAGTGTTGGACAGGTCAGTGTACTGGGGTTGCAGTCAGTGATGGACAGGTCAGTGTACTGGGGCTGCAGTGACTGATGGACAGGTCAGTGTACTGGGCCTGCAGCCAGTGCTGGACAGGTCAGTGTAATGGGGCTGCAGTCAGAGATGGACAGGTCAGTGTACTGGGGCTGCAGTCAGTGATGGACAGGTCAGTGTACAGGGGCTGCTGTCAGTCTTGCACAGGTCAGTGTACTGGTGCTGCATTCGGTGATGCACAGGTCAGTGTACTGGAGTTGGAGTCAGTGATGGACAGGTCATTGTATTGGGGCTGCAGTCAGGGAGTGACAGGTCAGTGTATTTGAGCCACAATCAGTGATGGACAGGTCAGTATACTGGGGCTGCAGTCAGTGATGGACAGGTCAGTGTACTTGGGCTGCAGTCAGTGATGGACAGGTCAGTTAAGTGGGGCTGCAGTCAGGAATGGACAGGTCACTTCAGTCAGTGATGGACAGATTAGTGTACTGGGGTTGCAGTCAGTGATGGACAGATCAGTGTACTGGGTTTGCAGTCAGTGATGGAAAGGTCAGTGTACTGGGGCTGGAGTCAGTGATGGACAGCTCAGTGTACTGGGCCTCCAATCAGTGATGACCAGGTCAGTGTACTGGGTTTGCAGTCAGTGATGGAAAGGTCAGTGTACTGGGGCTGCAGTCAGTGATGGAAAGGTCAGTGTACTGGGTCTGAAGTCAATGATGGACAGGTCAGTGTACTGGTGTTGGAGTCAGTGATGGAAAGGTCGGTGTACTGGGGCTGCAGTCAGTGATGGACAGCTCTGTGTACTGGTGCTGCATTCAGTCATGCACAGGTCAGTGTTCTGGGGTTGGAGTCAGTGATGGACAGGTCAGTGTATTGGGGCGGCAGTCAGGGAGAGACAGGTCAGTGTTTTAGGGCTGCAGTCATAGATGCACAGTTCAGTGTACTGGTGCTGCATTCAGTGATGCACAGGTCAGTGTACTGGGGCTGCAGTCAGTGATGGACAGGTCAGTGTACTAGGGCTGCAGTCAGTGATGGACAGGTCAATCAAGTGGGGTTGCTTTCAGTGATGCACAGGTCAGTGTAATGGGGTAGGAGTCAGTGATGATCAGGTCAGTGTACTGGGGTTGCAGTCAGTGATGGACAGTTCAGTGTACTGGGGTGCAGTCAGGGAGGGACAGGTCAGTGTACCGGTGTAGGAGACAGTGATGGACAGGTCAGTGTACTGGGGTTGCAGTCAGTCATGAACAGGTCAGTGTACTGAGGCTGCGGTCAGTGATGGATAGGCCAGTGTAATGGGGCTGCGGTCAGTGATGGACAGGTCAGTGTACTGGGGTTGCAGTCAGTGACGGACAGGTCAGTGTACTGGGCCTGAAGTTATTAATGGACAGGTCAGTGTACTGGGCCTGCAGTCAGTGATGATCAGGTCAGTGTACTGGCGCAGCGTTCAGTGATGCACATGTCAGTGTAATGGGGTAGGAGTCAGTGATGAACAGGTCAGTGTGCTGGGCTGCAGTCAGTGATGGACAGGTCAGTGTACTGGGGCTACAGACAGTGATGGACAGTTCAATGTACTGGGGTGGCAGTCATTGATGGGAAGGTCAGTGAACTGGGGCTGCAGTCAGTGATGGAAAGGTCAGTGAACTGGAGCTATGGTCAGTGATGGACAGGTCAGTGTACTGGTGCTGCAGTCAGTGTTGGACAGGTCAGTGTACTGGGGTCGCAGTCAGTGATGGACAGGTCAGTGTACTGGGGCTGCAGTGACTGATGGACAGGTCAGTGTACTGGGCCTGCAGCCAGTGCTGGACAGGTCAGTGTAATGGGGCTGCAGTCAGAGATGGACAGGTCAGTGTACTGGGGCTGCAGTCAGTGATGGACAGGTCAGTGTACAGGGGCTGCTGTCAGTCTTGCACAGGTCAGTGTACTGGTGCTGCATTCGGTGATGCACAGGTCAGTGTACTGGAGTTGGAGTCAGTGATGGACAGGTCATTGTATTGGGGCTGCAGTCAGGGAGTGACAGGTCAGTGTATTTGAGCCACAATCAGTGATGGACAGGTCAGTATACTGGGGCTGCAGTCAGTGATGGACAGGTCAGTGTACTTGGGCTGCAGTCAGTGATGGACAGGTCAGTTAAGTGCGGCTGCAGTCAGGAATGGACAGGTCACTTCAGTCAGTGATGGACAGATAAGTGTACTGGGGTTGCAGTCAGTGATGGACAGGTCAGTGTACTGGGGTTGCAGTCAGTGATGGACAGGTCAGTGTACTGGGTTTGCAGTCAGTGATGGAAAGGTCAGTGTACTGGGGCTGGAGTCAGTGATGGACAGCTCAGTGTACTGGGCCTCCAATCAGTGATGACCAGGTCAGTGTACTGGGTTTGCAGTCAGTGATGGAAAGGTCAGTGTACTGGGGCTGCAGTCAGTGATGGAAAGGTCAGTGTACTGGGTCTGAAGTCAATGATTGACAGGTCAGTGTACTGGTGTTGGAGTCAGCAATGGACAGGTCAGTGTACTGGTGCTGCAGTCAGTGATGGACAGATCAGTGTACTGGGGCTGCAGTCAGTGATGGAAAGGTCGGTGTACTGGGGCTGCAGTCAGTGATGGACAGCTCTGTGTACTGGTGCTGCATTCAGTCATGCACAGGTCAGTGTTCTGGGGTTGGAGTCAGTGATGGACAGGTCAGTGTATTGGGGCTGCAGTCAGGGAGAGACAGGTCAGTGTTTTAGGGCTGCAGTCATAGATGCACAGTTCAGTGTACTGGTGCTGCATTCAGTGATGCACAGGTCAGTGTACTGGGGCTGCAGTCAGTGATGGACAGGTCAGTGTACTAGGGCTGCAGTCAGTGATGGACAGGTCAGTCAAGTGGGGTTGCTTTCAGTGATGCACAGGTCAGTGTAATGGGGTAGGAGTCAGTGATGATCAGGTCAGTGTACTGGGGTTGCAGTCAGTGATGGACAGTTCAGTGTACTGGGGTGCAGTCAGGGAGGGACAGGTCAGTGTACCGGTGTAGGAGACAGTGATGGACAGGTCAGTGTACTGGGGTTGCAGTCAGTCATGAACAGGTCAGTGTACTGAGGCTGCGGTCAGTGATGGATAGGCCAGTGTAATGGGGCTGCGGTCAGTGATGGACAGGTCAGTGTACTGGGGTTGCAGTCAGTGACGGACAGGTCAGTGTACTGGGCCTGAAGTCATTAATGGACAGGTCAGTGTACTGGGCCTGCAGTCAGTGATGATCAGGTCAGTGTACTGGCGCAGCGTTCAGTGATGCACATGTCAGTGTAATGGGGTAGGAGTCAGTGATGAACAGGTCAGTGTGCTGGGCTGCAGTCAGTGATGGACAGGTCAGTGTACTGGGGCTACAGACAGTGATGGACAGTTCAATGTACTGGGGTGGCAGTCATTGATGGGAAGGTCAGTGAACTGGGGCTGCAGTCAGTGATGGAAAGGTCAGTGAACTGGAGCTATGGTCAGTGATGGACAGGTCAGTGTACTGGTGCTGCAGTCAGTGTTGGACAGGTCAGTGTACTGGGGTTGCAGTCAGTGATGGACAGGTCAGTGTACTGGGGCTGCAGTGACTGATGGACAGGTCAGTGTACTGGGCCTGCAGCCAGTGCTGGACAGGTCAGTGTAATGGGGCTGCAGTCAGAGATGGACAGGTCAGTGTACTGGGGCTGCAGTCAGTGATGGACAGGTCAGTGTACAGGGGCTGCTGTCAGTCTTGCACAGGTCAGTGTACTGGTGCTGCATTCGGTGATGCACAGGTCAGTGTACTGGAGTTGGAGTCAGTGATGGACAGGTCATTGTATTGGGGCTGCAGTCAGGGAGTGACAGGTCAGTGTATTTGAGCCACAATCAGTGATGGACAGGTCAGTGTACTGGGGCTGCAGTCAGTGATGGACAGGTCAGTGTACTTGGGCTGCAGTCAGTGATGGACAGGTCAGTCAAGTGGGGCTGCAGTCAGGAATGGACAGGTCACTTCAGTCAGTGATGGACAGATTAGTGTACTGGGGTTGCAAGTCAGTGATGGACAGGTCAGTGTACTGGGTTTGCAGTCAGTGATGGAAAGGTCAGTGTACTGGGGCTGGAGTCAGTGATGGACAGATTAGTGTACTGGGGTTGCAGTCAGTGATGGACAGGTCAGTGTACTGGGTTTGCAGTCAGTGATGGAAAGGTCAGTGTACTGGGGCTGGAGTCAGTGATGGACAGCTCAGTGTACTGGGCCTCCAATCAGTGATGACCAGGTCAGTGTACTGGGTTTGCAGTCAGTGATGGAAAGGTCAGTGTACTGGGGCTGCAGTCATTGATGGGAAGGTCAGTGTACTGGGTCTGAAGTCAATGATGGACAGGTCAGTGTACTGGTGTTGGAGTCAGCAATGGACAGGTCAGTGTACTGGTGCTGCAGTCAGTGATGGACAGATCAGTGTACTGGGGCTGCAGTCAGTGATGGAAAGGTCGGGTTACTGGGGCTGCAGTCAGTGATGGACAGCTCTGTGTACTGGTGCTGCATTCAGTCATGCACAGGTCAGTGTTCTGGGGTTGGAGTCAGTGATGGACAGGTCAGTGTATTGGGGCTGCAGTCAGGGAGAGACAGGTCAGTGTTTTAGGGCTGCAGTCATAGATGCACAGTTCAGTGTACTGGTGCTGCATTCAGTGATGCACAGGTCAGTGTACTGGGGCTGCAGTCAGTGATGGACAGGTCAGTGTACTAGGGCTGCAGTCAGTGATGGACAGGTCAGTCAAGTGGGGTTGCTTTCAGTGATGCACAGGTCAGTGTAATGGGGTAGGAGTCAGTGATGATCAGGTCAGTGTACTGGGGTTGCAGTCAGTGATGGACAGTTCAGTGTACTGGGGTGCAGTCAGGGAGGGACAGGTCAGTGTACCGGTGTAGGAGACAGTGATGGACAGGTCAGTGTACTGGGGTTGCAGTCAGTCATGAACAGGTCAGTGTACTGAGGCTGCGGTCAGTGATGGATAGGCCAGTGTAATGGGGCTGCGGTCAGTGATGGACAGGTCAGTGTACTGGGGTTGCAGTCAGTGACGGACAGGTCAGTGTACTGGGCCTGAAGTCATTAATGGACAGGTCAGTGTACTGGGCCTGCAGTCAGTGATGATCAGGTCAGTGTACTGGCGCAGCGTTCAGTGATGCACATGTCAGTGTAATGGGGTAGGAGTCAGTGATGAACAGGTCAGTGTGCTGGGCTGCAGTCAGTGATGGACAGGTCAGTGTACTGGGGCTACAGACAGTGATGGACAGTTCAATGTACTGGGGTGGCAGTCATTGATGGGAAGGTCAGTGAACTGGGGCTGCAGTCAGTGATGGAAAGGTCAGTGAACTGGAGCTATGGTCAGTGATGGACAGGTCAGTGTACTGGTGCTGCAGTCAGTGTTGGACAGGTCAGTGTACTGGGGTTGCAGTCAGTGATGGACAGGTCAGTGTACTGGGGCTGCAGTGACTGATGGACAGGTCAGTGTACTGGGCCTGCAGCCAGTGCTGGACAGGTCAGTGTAATGGGGCTGCAGTCAGAGATGGACAGGTCAGTGTACTGGGGCTGCAGTCAGTGATGGACAGGTCAGTGTACAGGGGCTGCTGTCAGTCTTGCACAGGTCAGTGTACTGGTGCTGCATTCGGTGATGCACAGGTCAGTGTACTGGAGTTGGAGTCAGTGATGGACAGGTCATTGTATTGGGGCTGCAGTCAGGGAGTGACAGGTCAGTGTATTTGAGCCACAATCAGTGATGGACAGGTCAGTGTACTGGGGCTGCAGTCAGTGATGGACAGGTCAGTGTACTTGGGCTGCAGTCAGTGATGGACAGGTCAGTCAAGTGGGGCTGCAGTCAGGAATGGACAGGTCACTTCAGTCAGTGATGGACAGATTAGTGTACTGGGGTTGCAAGTCAGTGATGGACAGGTCAGTGTACTGGGTTTGCAGTCAGTGATGGAAAGGTCAGTGTACTGGGGCTGGAGTCAGTGATGGACAGATTAGTGTACTGGGGTTGCAGTCAGTGATGGACAGGTCAGTGTACTGGGTTTGCAGTCAGTGATGGAAAGGTCAGTGTACTGGGGCTGGAGTCAGTGATGGACAGCTCAGTGTACTGGGCCTCCAATCAGTGATGACCAGGTCAGTGTACTGGGTTTGCAGTCAGTGATGGAAAGGTCAGTGTACTGGGGCTGCAGTCATTGATGGGAAGGTCAGTGTACTGGGTCTGAAGTCAATGATGGACAGGTCAGTGTACTGGTGTTGGAGTCAGCAATGGACAGGTCAGTGTACTGGTGCTGCAGTCAGTGATGGACAGATCAGTGTACTGGGGCTGCAGTCAGTGATGGAAAGGTCGGGTTACTGGGGCTGCAGTCAGTGATGGACAGCTCTGTGTACTGGTGCTGCATTCAGTCATGCACAGGTCAGTGTTCTGGGGTTGGAGTCAGTGATGGACAGGTCAGTGTATTGGGGCTGCAGTCAGGGAGAGACAGGTCAGTGTTTTAGGGCTGCAGTCATAGATGCACAGTTCAGTGTACTGGTGCTGCATTCAGTGATGCACAGGTCAGTGTACTGGGGCTGCAGTCAGTGATGGACAGGTCAGTGTACTAGGGCTGCAGTCAGTGATGGACAGGTCAGTCAAGTGGGGTTGCTTTCAGTGATGCACAGGTCAGTGTAATGGGGTAGGAGTCAGTGATGATCAGGTCAGTGTACTGGGGTTGCAGTCAGTGATGGACAGTTCAGTGTACTGGGGTGCAGTCAGGGAGGGACAGGTCAGTGTACCGGTGTAGGAGACAGTGATGGACAGGTCAGTGTACTGGGGTTGCAGTCAGTCATGAACAGGTCAGTGTACTGAGGCTGCGGTCAGTGATGGATAGGCCAGTGTAATGGGGCTGCGGTCAGTGATGGACAGGTCAGTGTACTGGGGTTGCAGTCAGTGATGGACAGGTCAGTGTACTGGGCCTGAAGTCATTAATGGACAGGTCAGTGTACTGGGCCTGCAGTCAGTGATGGGCAGGTCAATGTACTGGGGCTACAGACAGTGATTGATGGGTCAGTGTGCTGGAGCTACTGTCAGTGATGGACAGGTCAGTGTAATGGTGCTGCAGTCAGTGATAGACAGGTCAATGTACACGGGTTGCAGTCAGTGCTGGACAGGTCAGTGTCCAAGGGTTAGAGTCAGTGATGGACAGGTCAGTGTAATGGGGCTGCAGTCAGTGATGGACAGGTCAGTGTACTGGGCCTGCAGTTAGTGATGGACAGTTCAATGTACTGGGGTGGCAGTCAGTGATGGAAAGGTCAGTGAACTGGGGCTGCAGTCAATGATGTACAGGTCAGTGAACTGGGGCAGCAGTCAGTGATGGACAGGTCATTGTACTGGGATCGGAGTCAGTGATGGACCGGAGAGTGTACTGGGCTTTCAGTCAGTGATGGACAGGTCAGTGTACTGGGGCTGCAGTCAGTGATTGATGGGTCAGTGTACTGGAGCTACGGTCAGTGATAGAGAGGTCAGTATAGTGAGGCTGCAGTCAGCGATAGACAGGTCAGTGTACTGGGACTGCAGTCAGTGTTGGACAGGTCAGTGTACTGGCCCTGCAGTCAGTGATGGGCAGGTCAGTGTACTTGGGCTACAGACAGTGATTGATGGGTCAGTGTACTGGAGCTACGGTCAGTGATAGAGAGGTCAGTGTACTGGGGCTGCAGTCAGAGATGGACAGTTCAGTGTGCTGGGGCTGCTGTCAGTGGTGGACAGGTCAGTGTACTGGGGCTGGAGTCAGTGATGGACAGCTCAGTGTACTGGGCCTCCAATCAGTGATGACCAGGTCAGTGTACTGGGTTTGCAGTCAGTGATGGAAAGGTCAGTGTACTGGGGCTGCAGTCAGTGATGGAAAGGTCAGTGTACTGGGTCTGAAGTCAATGATGGACAGGTCAGTGTACTGGTGCTGGAGTCAGCAATGGACAGGTCAGTGTACTGGTGCTGCAGTCAGTGATGGACAGATCAGTGTACTGGGGCTGCAGTCAGTGATGGAAAGGTCGGTGTACTGGGGCTGCAGTCAGTGATGGACAGCTCTGTGTACTGGTGCTGCATTCAGTCATGCACAGGTCAGTGTTCTGGGGTTGGAGTCAGTGATGGACAGGTCAGTGTATTGGGGCTGCAGTCAGGGAGAGACAGGTCAGTGTTTTAGGGCTGCAGTCATAGATGCACAGTTCAGTGTACTGGTGCTGCATTCAGTGATGCACAGGTCAGTGTACTGGGGCTGCAGTCAGTGATGGACAGGTCAGTGTACTAGGGCTGCAGTCAGTGATGGACAGGTCAGTCAAGTGGGGTTGCTTTCAGTGATGCACAGGTCAGTGTAATGGGGTAGGAGTCAGTGATGATCAGGTCAGTGTACTGGGGTTGCAGTCAGTGATGGACAGTTCAGTGTACTGGGGTGCAGTCAGGGAGGGACAGGTCAGTGTACCGGTGTAGGAGACAGTGATGGACAGGTCAGTGTACTGGGGTTGCAGTCAGTCATGAACAGGTCAGTGTACTGAGGCTGCGGTCAGTGATGGATAGGCCAGTGTAATGGGGCTGCGGTCAGTGATGGACAGGTCAGTGTACTGGGGTTGCAGTCAGTGACGGACAGGTCAGTGTACTGGGCCTGAAGTCATTAATGGACAGGTCAGTGTACTGGGCCTGCAGTCAGTGATGATCAGGTCAGTGTACTGGCGCAGCGTTCAGTGATGCACATGTCAGTGTAATGGGGTAGGAGTCAGTGATGAACAGGTCAGTGTGCTGGGCTGCAGTCAGTGATGGACAGGTCAGTGTACTGGGGCTACAGACAGTGATGGACAGTTCAATGTACTGGGGTGGCAGTCATTGATGGGAAGGTCAGTGAACTGGGGCTGCAGTCAGTGATGGAAAGGTCAGTGAACTGGAGCTATGGTCAGTGATGGACAGGTCAGTGTACTGGTGCTGCAGTCAGTGTTGGACAGGTCAGTGTACTGGGGTTGCAGTCAGTGATGGACAGGTCAGTGTACTGGGGCTACAGTGACTGATGGACAGGTCAGTGTACTGGGCCTGCAGCCAGTGCTGGACAGGTCAGTGTAATGGGGCTGCAGTCAGAGATGGACAGGTCAGTGTACTGGGGCTGCAGTCAGTGATGGACAGGTCAGTGTACAGGGGCTGCTGTCAGTCTTGCACAGGTCAGTGTACTGGTGCTGCATTCGGTGATGCACAGGTCAGTGTACTGGAGTTGGAGTCAGTGATGGACAGGTCATTGTATTGGGGCTGCAGTCAGGGAGTGACAGGTCAGTGTATTTGAGCCACAATCAGTGATGGACAGGTCAGTGTACTGGGGCTGCAGTCAGTGATGGACAGGTCAGTGTACTTGGGCTGCAGTCAGTGATGGACAGGTCAGTCAAGTGGGGCTGCAGTCAGGAATGGACAGGTCACTTCAGTCAGTGATGGACAGATTAGTGTACTGGGGTTGCAGTCAGTGATGGACAGGTCAGTGTACTGGGTTTGCAATCAGTGATGGAAAGGTCAGTGTACTGGGGCTGGAGTCAGTGATGGACAGCTCAGTGTACTGGGCCTCCAATCAGTGATGACCAGGTCAGTGTACTGGGTTTGCAGTCAGTGATGGAAAGGTCAGTGTACTGGGGCTGCAGTCATTGATGGAAAGGTCAGTGTACTGGGTCTGAAGTCAATGATGGACAGGTCAGTGTACTGGTGTTGGAGTCAGCAATGGACAGGTCAGTGTACTGGTGCTGCAGTCAGTGATGGACAGATCAGTGTACTGGGGCTGCAGTCAGTGATGGAAAGGTCGGGTTACTGGGGCTGCAGTCAGTGATGGACAGCTCTGTGTACTGGTGCTGCATTCAGTCATGCACAGGTCAGTGTTCTGGGGTTGGAGTCAGTGATGGACAGGTCAGTGTATTGGGGCTGCAGTCAGGGAGAGACAGGTCAGTGTTTTAGGGCTGCAGTCATAGATGCACAGTTCAGTGTACTGGTGCTGCATTCAGTGATGCACAGGTCAGTGTACTGGGGCTGCAGTCAGTGATGGACAGGTCAGTGTACTGCCGTTTGAATCAGTGATGGACAGGTCAGTGAACTTGGGTCACAGTCAGTGATGGAAAGGTTAGTGTAATGGGGCTGCAGTCAGTGATAGACAGGTCAGTGTACACGGGTTGCAGTCAGTGCTGGACAGGTCAGTGTAAAGGGTTAGAGTCAGTGATGGACAGTTCAATGTACTGGGGTGGCAGTCAGTGATGTAAAGGTCAGTGAACTGGCGCTGCAGTCCGTGATGGACAGGTCAGTGAACTGGGGCTGCTGTCAGTGATGGACAGGTCATTGTACTGGGATCGGAGTCAGTGATGGACAGGAGAGTGTACTGGGCCTTCAGTCAGTGATGGACTGGTCAGTGTACTGGTGTTGGTGTCAGCAATTGACTGGTCAGTGTACTAGGGCTGCAGTCAGAGATGGACAGGTCTGTGTACTGGTGCTGCATTCAGTGATGCACAGATCAGTGTACTGGGGTTGGTGTCAGTGATGGACAGGTCAGTTTACTGGTGCAGCATTCAGTGATGCACAGGTCAGTGTACTGGGGTTGGAGTCAGTGATGGACAGGTCAGTGTATTGGGGCTGCAGTCAGGGTGTGACAGGTCAGTGTATTTCAGCAACAATCAGTGACGGACAGGTCAGTGTACTGGGGCTGCAGTCAGTGATGGACAGGTCAGTCAAGTGGGGCTGCAGTCAGTAATGGCCAGGTCAGTGTACTCGGGCTGCAGTCAGAGATGCACAGGTCAGTGTACTGGGGCTGCAGTCAGGGTGGCACAGGTCAGTGTACTGGGGTAGGAGACATGATGGACAGGTCAGTGTGCTGGGCTGCAGTCAGTGATGGATAGGTTAGTGTACACGGGTTGCAGTCAGTGCTGGACAGGTGAGTGTACAAGTGTTAGAGTCAGTGCTGGACAGTTCAATGTACTTAGGTGGCAGTCAGTGATGGAAAGGTCAGTGAACTGGGGGGCCGTCAGTGATGGACAGGTCATTTTACTGGGATCCGAGTCAGTGATGGACAGGTGAGTGTACTGGGCCTTCAGTCAGTGTACTCAGGTTGCAGTCAGTGATGGACAGGTCAGTGTTGAGGGGTTGCAGTCAGTGATGGACAGATCATTGTACTGCGGCTGCAGTCAGTGATGGACAGGTCAGTGTACTGGGCCTGCAACCACTGCTGGACAGGTCAGTGTAATGGGGCTGCAGTCAGTGATTGACAGGTCAGTGTACTGGTGTTGCTGTCAGTGATGGACAGGTCAGTGTACAGGGGTTGCAGTCAGTGATGGACAGGTCAATGTACTGGGGCTGCAGACAGTGATGGACAGGTCAGTGTATTGGGCCTGCAGTCAGTGATGGACAGATCAGTGTACTGGGGCTGCAGTTAGTGATGGACAGGTAATTGTACTGTTGTTGGAGTCAGCAATGGACATGTCAGTGTACTGGGGCTGCAGTCAGTGATGGACAAGTCAGCGTACTGGGCCTGCAGCCAGTGATGGACAGGTCAGTATTCTGGTGTTGGAGTCAGCAATGAAAAGGTCAGTGTACTGAAGCTGCATTCAGTGATGGACAGACTAGAGTACTGGAGTTTCTGTCAGTGATGGACAGGTAAATGTACTGGGGTTGGATTCAGTGATGGACAGGTCAGTGTACTGGGACTGCAGTCAGTGATGGACAGGTCAGTGTACAGGTGCTGCAGACAGTGGTGGACAGGTCAATGTACTCGGGTTGCAATCAGTGATGGAGAGTTCAGTGTACTGGTGCTGCAGTCAGTGATGGACAGGTCAGTGTACTGGGCCTGCAGTCAGTGATGGACAGGTCAGTGTGCTGGATGCAGTCAGTGATGGACAGGTCAGTGTACTGGTGCTGCAGTCAGTGATGGACAGGTCAGTGTACTGGGGCTGCAGTCATTGATGGACAGGTCAGTGTACTTGTGCAGCAGTCATTGATGGACAGGTCAGTGTACTGGGGTTGGAGTCAGTGATGGACAATTCAGTGTGCTGGGCTGCAGTCAGTGATGGACAGGTCAGTGTACTGGGGTTAAAGTCAGTCATGGATAGGTCATTGTACTAGGGATTGAGTCAGTGATGGACAGGTCAGTGTACTGGGGCTGCAGTCAGTGATGGAATGGTCAGTGTACTGGGCCTGCAGCCTGTGCTGGACAGGTCAGTGTAATGGGGCTGCAGTCAGAGATGGACAGGTGAGTGTACTGGTGCTGCAAACAGTGATGGGCAGGTCAGTGCACTGGTGCTGCAGTCAGTGATGGACAGGTCAGTGTACTGGGGCTGCAGTCATTGATGGACAGGTCAGTGTACTTGTGCAGCAGTCATTGATGGACAGGTCAGTGTACTGGGGTTGGAGTCAGTGATGGACAATTCAGTGTGCTGGGCTGCAGTCAGTGATGGACAGGTCAGTGTACTGGGGTTAAAGTCAGTCATGGACAGGTCATTGTACTAGGGATTGAGTCAGTGATGGACAGGTCAGTGTACTGGGGCTGCAGTGAGTGATGGAATGGTCAGTGTACTGGGGCTGCAGTCAGTTATGGACAGGTCAGTGTGCTGGGTCTGCAGTGAGTGATCGACAGGTCAGTGTACTGGTGTTGGAGTCAGCAATGGACAGGTCAGTGTACTGGTGCTGCAAACAGTGATGGGCAGGTCAGTGCACTGGTGCTGCACACAATGATGGACAGGTAAGTGTACTGGGGTTGCAGTCAGTGATAGACAGGTCAGTGTACTTGTGCTGCAGTCAGTGATGGACAGGTCAATGTACTGGGGCTGCAGTCAGTGATGGAAAGGTTAGTGTAATGGGGCTGCAGTCAGTGATAGACAGGTCAGTGTACACGGGTTGCAGTCAGTGCTGGACAGGTCAGTGTAAAGGGTTAGAGTCAGTGATGGACAGTTCAATGTACTGGGGTGGCAGTCAGTGATGTAAAGGTCAGTGAACTGGGGCTGCAGTCCGTGATGGACAGGTCAGTGAACTGGGGCTGCTGTCTGATGGACAGGTCATTGTACTGGGATCGGAGTCAGTGATGGACAGGAGAGTGTACTGGGCCTTCAGTCAGTGATGGACTGGTCAGTGTACTGGTGTTGGTGTCAGCAATTGACTGGTCAGTGTACTAGGGCTGCAGTCAGAGATGGACAGGTCTGTGTACTGGTGCTGCATTCAGTGATGCACAGATCAGTGTGCTGGGGTTGGTGTCAGTGATGGACAGGTCAGTTTACTGGTGCAGCATTCAGTGATGCACAGGTCAGTGTACTGGGGTTGGAGTCAGTGATGGACAGGTCAGTGTATTGGGGCTGCAGTCAGGGTGTGACAGGTCAGTGTATTTCAGCAACAATCAGTGACGGACAGGTCAGTGTACTGGGGCTGCAGTCAGTGATGGACAGGTCAGTCAAGTGGGGCTGCAGTCAGTAATGGCCAGGTCAGTGTACTCGGGCTGCAGTCAGAGATGCACAGGTCAGTGTACTGGGGCTGCAGTCAGGGTGGCACAGGTCAGTGTACTGGGGTAGGAGACATGATGGACAGGTCAGTGTGCTGGGCTGCAGTCAGTGATGGATAGGTCAGTGTACACGGGTTGCAGTCAGTGCTGGACAGGTGAGTGTACAAGTGTTAGAGTCAGTGCTGGACAGTTCAATGTACTTAGGTGGCAGTCAGTGATGGAAAGGTCAGTGAACTGGGGGGCAGTCAGTGATGGACAGGTCATTGTACTGGGATCCGAGTCAGTGATGGACAGGTGAGTGTACTGGGCCTTCAGTCAGTGTACTCAGGTTGCAGTCAGTGATGGACAGGTCAGTGTTGAGGGGTTGCAGTCAGTGATGGACAGATCATTGTACTGCGGCTGCAGTCGGTGATGGACAGGTCAGTGTACTGGGCCTGCAACCACTGCTGGACAGGTCAGTGTAATGGGGCTGCAGTCAGTGATTGACAGGTCAGTGTACTGGTGTTGCTGTCAGTGATGGACAGGTCAGTGTACAGGGGTTGCAGTCAGTGATGGACAGGTCAATGTACTGGGGCTGCAGACAGTGATGGACAGGTCAGTGTATTGGGCCTGCAGTCAGTGATGGACAGATCAGTGTACAGGGGTTGCAGTCAGTGATGGACAGGTCAATGTACTGGGGCTGCAGACAGTGATGGACAGGTCAGTGTATTGGGCCTGCAGTCAGCAATGGACATGTCAGTGTACTGGGGCTGCAGTCAGTGATGGACAAGTCAGCGTACTGGGCCTGCAGCCAGTGATGGACAGGTCAGTATTCTGGTGTTGGAGTCAGCAATGAAAAGGTCAGTGTACTGAAGCTGCATTCAGTGATGGACAGACTAGAGTACTGGAGTTTCTGTCAGTGATGGACAGGTAAATGTACTGGGTATGGATTCAGTGATGGACAGGTCAGTGTACTGGGACTGCAGTCAGTGATGGACAGGTCAGTGTACTGGTGCTGCAGACAGTGATGGACAGGTCAGTGTACTGGGGCTGCAGTCATTGATGGACAGGTCAGTGTACTTGCGCAGCAGTCATTGATGGACAGGTCAGTGTACTGGGGTTGGAGTCAGTGATGGACAATTCAATGTGCTGGGCTGCAGTCAGTGATGGACAGGTCAGTGTACTGGGGTTAAAGTCAGTCATGGACAGGTCATTGTACTAGGGATTGAGTCAGTGATGGACAGGTCAGTGTACTGGGTTTAAATTCAGTGATGGACAGGTCAATGAACTGGCATTGCAGTCAGTAATGGACACGTGAGTGAAGTGGGTTTAAAGTCAGTTATTGGCAGTTCAATGTACTGGTGCTGCAGTCAGTAATGGACAGGTCAGTGTACTGGTGTTGCTGTCAGTGATGGACAGGTCAGTGTACAGGGTTTGCAGTCAGTGATGGACAGGTCAATGTACTGGGGCTGCAGACAGTGATGGACAGGTCAGTGTATTGGGCCTGCAGTCAGTGATGGACAGATCAGTGTACTGGGGCTGCAGTTAGTGATGGACAGGTAAGTGTACTGTTGTTGGAGTCAGCAATGGACATGTCAGTGTACTGGGGCTGCAGTCATTGATGGACAAGTCAGCGTACTGGGCCTGCAGCCAGTGATGGACAGGTCAGTATTCTGGTGTTGGAGTCAGCAATGAAAAGGTCAGTGTACTGAAGCTGCATTCAGTGATGGACAGACTAGAGTACTGGAGTTGCTGTCAGTGATGGACAGGTAACTGTACTGGGGTTGGATTCAGTGATGGACAGGTCAGTGTACTGGGACTGCAATCAGTGATGGACAGGTCAGTGTACTCGGGTTGCAATCAGTGATGGAGAGTTCAGTGTACTGGGGCTGCAGTCATTGATGGACAGGTCAGTGTACTGGGCCTGCAGTCAGTGATGGACAGGTCAGTGTGCTGGATGCAGTCAGTGATGGACAGGTCAGTGTACTGGTGCTGCAGTCAGTGATGGACAGGTCAGTGTACTGGGGCTGCAGTCATTGATGGACAGGTCAGTGTACTGGCGCTGCAGTCAGTGATGGACAGGTCAGTGTACTGGGTTTGGAGTCAGTCATGGACAGGTCATTGTAATAGGGATTGAGTCAGTGATGGACAGTTCAGTGTACTGTGGCCATAGTCAGTGATGGACAGGTCAGTGTCCTGGGGCTGCTCTCAGTGATGGACAGGTCAGTGTACTGGGTTTAAAGTAAGTGATGGACAGGTCAGTGTACTGGGTTTAAAGTAAGTGATGGACAGGTCAGTGTACTGGTGCTGCAGTCAGTGATTGATGGGTCAGTGTACTGCGGCTACAGACAGTGATTGATGGGTCAGTGTACTGGAGCTATGGTCAGTGATGGACAGGTCAGTGTAATGGGGCTGCAGTCAGTGATAGGTCAGTGTACAAGGGTTAGAGTCAGTGATGGACAGGTCAGTGTACTGGGGCTGCAGTCAATGATGGACAGGTCAGTGTACTGGTGCTGCAGTCAGTGATGGACAGCTCAGTGTACTGGGGCTGCAGTCATTGATGGACAGGTCAGTGTACTTGTGCTGCAGTCAGTGATGGACAGGTCATTGTACTTGTGTTGGAGTCAGTGATGGACAGAGCAGAGTACTGGGGTTGGACTCAATGATGGACAGTTCAGTGTGCTGGGCTGCATTCAGTGATGGACAGGTCAGTGTACTGGCGCTGCAGTCAGTGATGGACAGGTCAGTGTACTGGGTTTGGAGTCAGTCATGGACAGGTCATTGTAATAGGGATTGAGTCAGTGATGGACAGTTCAGTGTACTGTGGCCATAGTCAGTGATGGACAGGTCAGTGTACTGGGGTTGTAGTCAGTGATGGACAGGTCAGTGTACTGGGGCTGCAGTCAATGATGGACAGGTCAGTGTACTGGGGTTGTAGTCAGTGATGGACTGGTCAGTGTACTGGGGCTGCAGTCAGTGATAGACAGGTCAGTGTACACGGGTTGCAGTCAGTGCTGGACAGGTCAGTGTAAAGGGTTAGAGTCAGAGATGGACATTTCAATGGACTGGGGTGGCAGTCAGTGATGTAAAGGTCAGTGAACTGGGGCTGCAGTCAGTGATGGACAGTTCAGAGAACTGGGGCTGCAGTCAGTGATGGACAGGTCATTGTACTGGGATCGGAGTCACTGATGGACAGGTCAGTTTACTGGGCCTTCAGTCATTGATGGACAGGTCAGTGTACTCAGGTTGCAGTCAGTGATGGATAGGTCAGTGTACTGGGACTGCAGTCAGTGATGGGCAGGTCAGTGTACTGGGGCTGCAGTCAGTGATGGACAGGTCAGTGTACTAGTGCTGCATTCAGTCATGCACAGGTCAGTGTACTGGGGTTGGAGTCAGAGATGGACAGGTCAGTGTACTGGGGCTGCAGTCACTGATGGACAGGTCAGTTTACTGGGCCTTCAGTCATTGATGGACAGGTCAGTGTACTCAGGTTGCAGTCCGTGATGGACAGGTCAGTGTACTGGGACTGCAGTCAGTGATGGGCAGGTCAGTGTACTGGGGCTGCAGTCAGTGATGGACAGGTCAGTGTACTGGGCCTGCAGTCAGTGATGGACAGGTCAGTGTACTAGTGCTGCATTCAGTCATGCACAGGTCAGTGTACTGGGGTTGGAGTCAGAGATGGACAGGTCAATGTACTGGGGCTGCAGTCAGTGATGGACAGGTCAGTGTACTGGGCCTGCTGTCAGTGGTGGACAGGTCAATGTACTGGGGCTGCAGCCAGTGATGGACAGGTCAGTGTATTGGGCGTGCAGACAGTGATGGACAGATAAGTGTACTGTGGCTTCAGGCAGTGATGGACAAGTCAGTGTTCTGGTGTTGGAGTCAGCAATGAACAGGTCACTTCAGTCAGTGATGGACAGATTAGTGTACTGGGGTTGCATTCAGTGATGGACAGGTCAATGTACTGGGGTTGCAATCAGTGATGGACAGGTCAGTGTACTGGGACTGCAGTCAGTGATGGACAGGTCAGTGTACTGGTGCTGCAGTCAGTGATGGACAGGTCAGTGTACTGGGCCAGCAGTCAGTGATGGACAGTCAGTGTACTTGGGTTGCAGTCAGTGATGGACAGGTCAGTGTACTGGTGTTGGTGTCAGCAATTGACTGGTCAGTGTACTAGGGCTGCAGTCAGAGATGGACAGGTCAGTGTACTGGTGCTGCATTCAGTGATGCACAGGTCAGTGTACTGGGGCTGCAGTCAGTGATGGACAGGTCAGTGTACTAGGGCTGCAGTCAGTGATGGACAGGTCAATCAAGTGGGGCTGCAGTCAGGGTGGGACAGGTTAGTGTACTAGGGCTGCAGTCAGTGATGGACAGGTCAGTCAAGTGGGGCTGCAGTCAGGGTGGGACAGGTCAGTGTACTGGGGTATGAGACAGTGATGGACAGGTCAATGTGCTGGGATGCAGTCAGTGATGGACAGATCAGTGTACTGGGACTGCAGTCAGTGATGGACAGGTAAGTTGACTGTTGTTGGAGTCAGCAATGGACATGTCTGTGTACTGGGGCTGCAGTCAGTGATGGGCAGGTCAGTGTACTGGGGTTGCAGTCAGTGATGGACAGTTTAGTGTACTGGGGCTGCAGTCAGTGATGGCCAGGTCAGTGTACTGGGCCTGCAGTCAGTGATGGACAGGTCAGTGTACTAGTGCTGCATTCAGTCATGCACAGGTCAGTCTACTGGGGTTGGAGTCAGAGATGGACAGGTCAGTGTACTGGGGCTGCAGTCAGAGATGGACAGGTCAGTGTACTGGGGCTGCTGTCAGTGGTGGACAGGTCAATGTACTGGGGCTGCAGCCAGTGATGGACTGGTCAGTGTATTGGGCCTGCAGACAGTGATGGACAGATAAGTGTACTGTGGCTTTAGGCAGTGATGGACAAGACAGTGTTCTGGTGTTGGACTCAGCAATAAACAGGTCACTTCAGTCAGTGATGGACAGATTAGTGTACTGGGGTTGCAGTCAGTGATGGACAGGTCAGTGTACTGGGGCTGCAATCAGTGATGGACAGGTCAGTGTACTGGGCCTGCAGTCAGTGATGGACAGGTCAGTGTTACTGGTGCTGCAGTCAGTGATGGACAGTCAGTGTACTTGGGTTGCAGTCAGTGATGGACAGGTCTGTGTACTGGTGTTGCTGTCAGTGATGGACAAGTCAGTGTACTGGGATTGCAGTCAGTGCTGGACAGGTCAGTGTACTGGTGTTGGTGTCAGCAATTGACTGGTCAGTGTACTAGGGCTGCAGTCAGAGATGGACAGGTCAGTGTACTGGTGCTGCATTCAGTGATGCACAGGTCAGTGTACTGGGGCTGCAGTCAGTGATGGACAGGTCAGTGTACTAGGGCTGCAGTCAGTGATGGACAGGTCAGTCAAGTGGGGCTGCAGTCAGGGTGGGACAGGTCAGTGTACTGGGGTATGAGACAGTGATGGACAGGTCAATGTGCTGGGATGCAGTCAGTGATGGACAGATCAGTGTTCTGGGACTGCAGTCAGTGATGGACAGGTAAGTTGACTGTTGTTGGAGTCAGCAATGGACATGTCTGTGTACTGGGGCTGCAGTCAGTGATGGGCAGGTCAGTGTACTGGGGTTGCAGTCAGTGATGGACAGTTTAGTGTACTGGGGCTGCAGTCAGTGATGGCCAGGTCAGTGTACTGGGCCTGCAGTCAGTGATGGACAGGTCAGTGTACTAGTGCTGCATTCAGTCATGCACAGGTCAGTCTACTGGGGTTGGAGTCAGAGATGGACAGGTCAGTGTACTGGGGCTGCAGTCAGAGATGGACAGGTCAGTGTACTGGGGCTGCTGTCAGTGGTGGACAGGTCAATGTACTGGGGCTGCAGCCAGTGATGGACAGGTCAGTGTATTGGGCCTGCAGACAGTGATGGACAGATAAGTGTACTGTGGCTTTAGGCAGTGATGGACAAGACAGTGTTCTGGTGTTGGAGTCAGCAATGAACAGGTCACTTCAGTCAGTGATGGACAGATTAGTGTACTGGGGTTGCAGTCAGTGATGGACAGGTCAGTGTACTGGGGCTGCAATCAGTGATGGACAGGTCAGTGTACTGGGCCTGCAGTCAGTGGTGGACAGGTCAGTGTTACTGGTGCTGCAGTCAGTGATGGACAGGTCAGTGTACTGGGCCTGCAGTCAGTGATGGACAGTCAGTGTACTTGGGTTGCAGTCAGTGATGGACAGGTCTGTGTACTGGTGTTGCTGTCAGTGATGGACAAGTCAGTGTACTGGGATTGCAGTCAGTGCTGGACAGGTCAGTGTCCTGTGGCTGCAGTCAGAGATGGACCGGTCAGTGTACTGAGGTTGCAGTCAGTGATGGACAGGTCAGTGTACTGGGGCTGCAGTGAGTGATGGAATGGTCAGTGTGCTGGGGCTGCAGTCAGTTATGGACAGGTCAGTGTGCTGGGGCTGCAGTGAGTGATGGACAGGTCAGTGTACTGGTGTTGGAGTCAGCAATGGACAGGTCAGTGTACTGGTGCTGCAAACAGTGATGGGCAGGTCAGTGCACTGGTGCTGCACACAATGATGGACAGGTAAGTGTACTGGGGCTGCAGTCATTGATGGACAGGTCAGTGTACTTGTGCTGCAGTCAGTGATGGACAGGTCATTGTACTTGGGTTGGAGTCAGTGATGGACAGAGCAGAGTACTGAGGTTGGACTCAATGATGGACAATTCAGTGTGCTGGGCTGCATTCAGTGATGGACAGGTCAGTGTACTGGCGCTGCAGTCAGTGATGGACAGGTCAGTGTACTGGGTTTGGAGTCAGTCATGGACAGGTCATTGTAATAGGGATTGAGTCAGTGATGGACAGTTCAGTGTACTGTGGCCATAGTCAGTGATGGACAGGTCAGTGTCCTGGGGCTGCTCTCAGTGATGGACAGGTCAGTGTACTGGGTTTAAACTAAGTGATGGACAGGTCAGTGTCCTGGTGCTGCAGTCAGTGATGGACAGGTCAGTGTAATGGGGTTGCAGTCAGTGATGGACAGGTTAGTGTACTGCGGCTACAGACAGTGATTGATGGGTCAGTTTACTGGAGCTATGGTCAGTGATGGACAGGTCAGTGTAATGGGGCTGCTGTCAGTGCTGGACAGGTCAGTGTACACGGGTTGCAGTCAGTGCTGGACAGCTCAGTGTACAAGGGTTAGAGTCAGTGATGGACAGGTCAGTGTAATGGGGCTGCAGTCAGTGATGGACAGGTCAGTGTACTGGGGCTGCAGTCAATGATGGACAGGTCAGTGTACTGGGGCTGCAGTCAGTGATGGACAGGTCAGTGTGCTGGGACTGCTGTCAATGATGGACAGGTCAGTGTACTGGGGCTGCAGCCAGTGATGGACAGGTCAGTATTCTGGTGTTGGAGTCAGCAATGAAAAGGTCAGTGTACTGAAGCTGCATTCAGTGATGGACAGACTAGAGTACTGGAGTTTCTGTCAGTGATGGACAGGTAAATGTACTGGGGTTGGATTCAGTGATGGACAGGTCAGTGTACTGGGACTGCAGTCAGTGATGGACAGGTCAGTGTACTGGTGCTGCAGACAGTGATGGACAGGTCAATGTACTCGGGTTGCAATCAGTGATGGAGAGTTCAGTGTACTGGTGCTGCAGTCAGTGATGGACAGGTCAGTGTACTGGGCCTGCAGTCAGTGATGGACAGGTCAGTGTGCTGGATGCAGTCAGTGATGGACAGGTCAGTGTACTGGTGCTGCAGTCAGTGATGGACAGGTCAGTGTACTGGGGCTGCAGTCATTGATGGACAGGTCAGTGTACTTGTGCAGCAGTCATTGATGGACAGGTCAGTGTACTGGGGTTGGAGTCAGTGATGGACAATTCAGTGTGCTGGGCTGCAGTCAGTGATGGACAGGTCAGTGTACTGGGGTTAAAGTCAGTCATGGATAGGTCATTGTACTAGGGATTGAGTCAGTGATGGACAGGTCAGTGTACTGGGTTTAAATTAAGTGATGGACAGGTCAATGAACTGGCATTGCAGTCAATAATGGACACGTGAGTGAACTGGGTTTAAAGTCAGTGATGGACAGTTCAATGTACTGGTGCTGCACTCAGTAATGGACAGGTCAGCGTACTGGGCTTAAAGTCAGTGATGGACAGGTAAGTGCACTGGGGTTGCAGTCAGTGATGGACAGGTCAGTGTACTCGGGTTGGTGTCAGTGATGGACAGGTCAGTGTACTGTGTCTGCAGTCAGTGATGGACAGGTCAGTGTACTTGGGTTGCAGTCCGTGATGGACAGGTCAGTGTACTGGTGCTGCTGTCAATGATGGACTGGTCAGTGTACTGGTGTTGGAGTCAGTAATGGACAGGTCAGTGTACTGGTGTTGCTGTCAGTGATGGACAAGTCAGTGTACTGGAGTTGCAGTCAGTGCTGGACCGGTCAGTGTCCTGGGGCTGCAGTCAGAGATGGACAGGTGAGTGTACTGGTGCTGCAAACAGTGATGGGCAGGTCAGTGCACTGGTGCTGCAGTCAGTGATGGACAGGTCAGTGTACTGGGGCTGCAGTCATTGATGGACAGGTCAGTGTACTTGTGCAGCAGTCATTGATGGACAGGTCAGTGTACTGGGGTTGGAGTCAGTGATGGACAATTCAGTGTGCTGGGCTGCAGTCAGTGATGGACAGGTCAGTGTACTGGGGTTAAAGTCAGTCATGGACGGGTCATTGTACTAGGGATTGAGTCAGTGATGGACAGGTCAGTGTACTGGGTTTAAATTCAGTGATGGACAGGTCAATGAACTGGCATTGCAGTCAGTAATGGACACGTGAGTGAAGTGGGTTTAAAGTCAGTTATTGGCAGTTCAATGTACTGGTGCTGCAGTCAGTAATGGACAGGTCAGTGTACTGGTGTTGCTGTCAGTGATGGACAGGTCAGTGTACAGGGTTTGCAGTCAGTGATGGACAGGTCAATGTACTGGGGCTGCAGACAGTGATGGACAGGTCAGTGTATTGGGCCTGCAGTCAGTGATGGACAGATCAGTGTACTGGGGCTGCAGTTAGTGATGGACAGGTAAGTGTACTGTTGTTGGAGTCAGCAATGGACATGTCAGTGTACTGGGGCTGCAGTCATTGATGGACAAGTCAGCGTACTGGGCCTGCAGCCAGTGATGGACAGGTCAGTATTCTGGTGTTGGAGTCAGCAATGAAAAGGTCAGTGTACTGAAGCTGCATTCAGTGATGGACAGACTAGAGTACTGGAGTTGCTGTCAGTGATGGACAGGTAACTGTACTGGGGTTGGATTCAGTGATGGACAGGTCAGTGTACTGGGACTGCAATCAGTGATGGACAGGTCAGTGTACTCGGGTTGCAATCAGTGATGGAGAGTTCAGTGTACTGGTGCTGCAGTCAGTGATGGACAGGTCAGTGTACTGGGCCTGCAGTCAGTGATGGACAGGTCAGTGTGCTGGATGCAGTCAGTGATGGACAGGTCAGTGTACTGGTGCTGCAGTCAGTGATGGACAGGTCAGTGTACTGGGGCTGCAGTCATTGATGGACAGGTCAGTGTACTTGTGCTGCAGTCAGTGATGGACAGGTCAGTGTACTGGGTTTGGAGTCAGTCATGGACAGGTCATTGTAATAGGGATTGAGTCAGTGATGGACAGTTCAGTGTACTGTGGCCATAGTCAGTGATGGACAGAACAGTGTCCTGGGGCTGCTCTCAGTGATGGACAGGTCAGTGTACTGGGTTTAAAGTAAGTGATGGACAGGTCAGTGTACTGGGTTTAAAGTAAGTGATGGACAGGTCAGTGTACTGGTGCTGCAGTCAGTGATTGATGGGTCAGTGTACTGCGGCTACAGACAGTGATTGATGGGTCAGTGTACTGGAGCTATGGTCAGTGATGGACAGGTCAGTGTAATGGGGCTGCAGTCAGTGATAGGTCAGTGTACAAGGGTTAGAGTCAGTGATGGACAGGTCAGTGTACTGGGGCTGCAGTCAATGATGGACAGGTCAGTGTACTGGTGCTGCAGTCAGTGATGGACAGGTCAGTGTACTGGGGCTGCAGTCATTGATGGACAGGTCAGTGTACTTGTGCTGCAGTCAATGATGGACAGGTCATTGTACTTGGGTTGGAGTCAGTAATGGACAGGTCAGCGTACTGGGCTTAAAGTCAGTGATGGACAGGTAAGTGCACTGGGGTTGCACTCAGTGATGGACAGGTCAGTGTACTCGGGTTGGTGTCAGTGATGGACAGGTCAGTGTACTGTGTCTGCAGTCAGTGATGGACAGGTCAGTGTACTTGGGTTGCAGTCCGTGATGGACAGGTCAGTGTACTGGTGCTGCTGTCAATGATGGACTGGTCAGTGTACTGGTGTTGGAGTCAGTAATGGACAGGTCAGTGTACTGGTGTTGCTGTCAGTGATGGACAAGTCAGTGTACTGGAGTTGCAGTCAGTGCTGGACCGGTCAGTGTCCTGGGGCTGCAGTCAGAGATGGACAGGTGAGTGTACTGGTGCTGCAAACAGTGATGGGCAGGTCAGTGCACTGGTGCTGCAGTCAGTGATGGACAGGTCAGTGTACTGGGGCTGCAGTCATTGATGGACAGGTCAGTGTACTTGTGCAGCAGTCATTGATGGACAGGTCAGTGTACTGGGGTTGGAGTCAGTGATGGACAATTCAGTGTGCTGGGCTGCAGTCAGTGATGGACAGGTCAGTGTACTGGGGTTAAAGTCAGTCATGGACAGGTCATTGTACTAGGGATTGAGTCAGTGATGGACAGGTCAGTGTACTGGGTTTAAATTCAGTGATGGACAGGTCAATGAACTGGCATTGCAGTCAGTAATGGACACGTGAGTGAAGTGGGTTTAAAGTCAGTTATTGGCAGTTCAATGTACTGGTGCTGCAGTCAGTAATGGACAGGTCAGTGTACTGGTGTTGCTGTCAGTGATGGACAGGTCAGTGTACAGGGTTTGCAGTCAGTGATGGACAGGTCAATGTACTGGGGCTGCAGACAGTGATGGACAGGTCAGTGTATTGGGCCTGCAGTCAGTGATGGACAGATCAGTGTACTGGGGCTGCAGTTAGTGATGGACAGGTAAGTGTACTGTTGTTGGAGTCAGCAATGGACATGTCAGTGTACTGGGGCTGCAGTCATTGATGGACAAGTCAGCGTACTGGGCCTGCAGCCAGTGATGGACAGGTCAGTATTCTGGTGTTGGAGTCAGCAATGAAAAGGTCAGTGTACTGAAGCTGCATTCAGTGATGGACAGACTAGAGTACTGGAGTTGCTGTCAGTGATGGACAGGTAACTGTACTGGGGTTGGATTCAGTGATGGACAGGTCAGTGTACTGGGACTGCAATCAGTGATGGACAGGTCAGTGTACTCGGGTTGCAATCAGTGATGGAGAGTTCAGTGTACTGGTGCTGCAGTCAGTGATGGACAGGTCAGTGTACTGGGCCTGCCGTCAGTGATGGACAGGTCAGTGTGCTGGATGCAGTCAGTGATGGACAGGTCAGTGTACTGGTGCTGCAGTCAGTGATGGACAGGTCAGTGTACTGGGGCTGCAGTCATTGATGGACAGGTCAGTGTACTTGTGCTGCAGTCAGTGATGGACAGGTCAGTGTACTGGGTTTGGAGTCAGTCATGGACAGGTCATTGTAATAGGGATTGAGTCAGTGATGGACAGTTCAGTGTACTGTGGCCATAGTCAGTGTAATGGGGCTGCAGTCAGTGATAGGTCAGTGTACAAGGGTTAGAGTCAGTGATGGACAGGTCAGTGTACTGGGGCTGCAGTCAATGATGGACAGGTCAGTGTACTGGTGCTGCAGTCAGTGATGGACAGGTCAGTGTACTGGGGCTGCAGTCATTGATGGACAGGTCAGTGTACTTGTGCTGCAGTCAATGATGGACAGGTCATTGTACTTGGGTTGGAGTCAGTGATGGACAGAGCAGAGTACTGGGGTTGGACTCAATGATGGACAGTTCAGTGTACTGGGCTGCATTCAGTGATGGACAGGTCAGTGTACTGGCGCTGCAGTCAGTGATGGACAGGTCAGTGTACTGGGTTTGGAGTCAGTCATGGACAGGTCATTGTAATAGGGATTGAGTCAGTGATGGACAGTTCAGTGTACTGTGGCCATAGTCAGTGATGGACAGGTCAGTGTTCTGGGGCTGCTCTCAGTGATGGACAGGTCAGTGTACTGGGTTTAAAGTAAGTGATGGACAGGTCAGTGTACTGGGTTTAAAGTAAGTGATGGACAGGTCAGTGTACTGGTGCTGCAGTCAGTGATTGATGGGTCAGTGTACTGTGGCTACAGACAGTGATTGATGGGTCAGTGTACTGGAGCTATGGTCAGTGATGGACAGGTCAGTGTAATGGGGCTGCAGTCAGTGATAGGTCAGTGTACAAGGGTGAGAGTCAGTGATGGACAGGTCAGTGTACTGGGGCTGCAGTCAATGATGGACAGGTCAGTGTACTGGTGCTGCAGTCAGTGATGGACAGGTCAGTGTACTGGGGCTGCAGTCATTGATGGACAGGTCAGTGTACTTGTGCTGCAGTCAGTGATGGACAGGTCATTGTACTTGTGTTGGAGTCAGTGATGGACAGAGCAGAGTACTGGGGTTGGACTCAATGATGGACAGTTCAGTGTGCTGGGCTGCATTCAGTGATGGACAGGTCAGTGTACTGGCGCTGCAGTCAGTGATGGACAGGTCAGTGTACTGGGTTTGGAGTCAGTCATGGACAGGTCATTGTAATAGGGATTGAGTCAGTGATGGACAGTTCAGTGTACTGTGGCCATAGTCAGTGATGGACAGGTCAGTGTATTGGGGCTGCAGTCAATGATGGACAGGTCAGTGTACTGGGGTTGTAGTCAGTGATGGACTGGTCAGTGTACTGGGACTGCAGTCAGTGATAGACAGGTCAGTGTACACGGGTTGCAGTCAGTGCTGGACAGGTCAGTGTAAAGGGTTAGAGTCAGAGATGGACATTTCAATGGACTGGGGTGGCAGTCAGTGATGTAAAGGTCAGTGAACTGGGGCTGCAGTCAGTGATGGACAGGTCAGTGTACTCAGGTTGCAGTCAGTGATGGACAGGTCAGTGTACTGGGACTGCAGTCAGTGATGGGCAGGTCAGTGTACTGGGGTTGCAGTCAGTGATGGACAGGTCAGTGTACTAGTGCTGCATTCAGTCATGCACAGGTCAGTGTACTGGGGTTGGAGTCAGAGATGGACAGGTCAGTGTACTGGGGCTGCAGTCACTGATGGACAGGTCAGTTTACTGGGCCTCCAGTCATTGATGGACAGGTCAGTGTACTCAGGTTGCAGTCAGTGATGGACAGGTCAGTGTGCTGGGACTGCAGTCAGTGATGGGCAGGTCAGTGTACTGGGGCTGCAGTCAGTGATGGACAGGTCAGTGTACTGGGCCTGCAGTCAGTGATGGACAGGTCAGTGTACTAGTGCTGCATTCAGTCATGCACAGGTCAGTGTACTGGGGCTGCTGTCAGTGGTGGACAGGTCAATGTACTGGGGCTGCAGCCAGTGATGGACAGGTCAGTGTATTGGGCGTGCAGACAGTGATGGACAGATAAGTGTACTGTGGCTTCAGGCAGTGATGGACAAGTCAGTGTTCTGGTGTTGGAGTCAGCAATGAACAGGTCACTTCAGTCAGTGATGGACAGATTAGTGTACTGGGGTTGCATTCAGTGATGGACAGGTCAATGTACTGGGGTTGCAGTCAGTGATGGACAGGTCAGTGTACTAGTGCTGCATTCAGTCATGCACAGGTCAGTGTACTGGGGTTGGAGTCAGAGATGGACTGGTCAGTGTACTGGGGCTGCAGTCACTGATGGACAGGTCAGTTTACTGGGCCTCCAGTCATTGATGGACAGGTCAGTGTACTCAGGTTGCAGTCAGTGATGGACAGGTCAGTGTACTGGGACTGCAGTCAGTGATGGGCAGGTCAGTGTACTGGGGCTGCAGTCAGTGATGGACAGGTCAGTGTACTGGGCCTGCAGTCAGTGATGGACAGGTCAGTGTACTGGGGCTGCAGTCAGTGATGGACAGGTCAGTGTACTGGGGCTGCTGTCAGTGGTGGACAGGTCAATGTACTGGGGCTGCAGCCAGTGATGGACAGGTCAGTGTATTGGGCGTGCAGACAGTGATGGACAGATAAGTGTACTGTGGCTTCAGGCAGTGATGGACAAGTCAGTGTTCTGGTGTTGGAGTCAGCAATGAACAGGTCACTTCAGTCAGTGATGGACAGATTAGTGTACTGGGGTTGCATTCAGTGATGGACAGGTCAATGTACTGGGGTTGCAATCAGTGATGGACAGGTCAGTGTACTGGGACTGCAGTCAGTGATGGACAGGTCAGTGTACTGGTGCTGCAGTCAGTGATGGACAGGTCAGTGTACTGGGCCAGCAGTCAGTGATGGACAGTCAGTGTACTTGGGTTGCAGTCAGTGATGGACAGGTCAGTGTACTGGTGTTGGTGTCAGCAATTGACTGGTCAGTGTACTAGGGCTGCAGTCAGAGATGGACAGGTCAGTGTACTGGTGCTGCATTCAGTGATGCACAGGTCAGTGTACTGGGGCTGCAGTCAGTGATGGACAGGTCAGTGTACTAGGGCTGCAGTCAGTGATGGACAGGTCAGTCAAGTGGGGCTGCAGTCAGGGTGGGACAGGTTAGTGTACTAGGGCTGCAGTCAGTGATGGACAGGTCAGTCAAGTGGGGCTGCAGTCAGGGTGGGACAGGTCAGTGTACTGGGGTATGAGACAGTGATGGACAGGTCAATGTGCTGGGATGCAGTCAGTGATGGACAGATCAGTGTACTGGGACTGCAGTCAGTGATGGACAGGTAAGTTGACTGTTGTTGGAGTCAGCAATGGACATGTCTGTGTACTGGGGCTGCAGTCAGTGATGGGCAGGTCAGTGTACTGGGGTTGCAGTCAGTGATGGACAGTTTAGTGTACTGGGGCTGCAGTCAGTGATGGCCAGGTCAGTGTACTGGGCCTGCAGTCAGTGATGGACAGGTCAGTGTACTAGTGCTGCATTCAGTCATGCACAGGTCAGTCTACTGGGGTTGGAGTCAGAGATGGACAGGTCAGTGTACTGGGGCTGCAGTCAGAGATGGACAGGTCAGTGTACTGGGGCTGCTGTCAGTGGTGGACAGGTCAATGTACTGGGGCTGCAGCCAGTGATGGACAGGTCAGTGTATTGGGCCTGCAGACAGTGATGAACAGATAAGTGTACTGGGGTTGCATTCAGTGATGGACAGGTCAATGTACTGGGGTTGCAATCAGTGATGGACAGGTCAGTGTACTGGGACTGCAGTCAGTGATGGACAGGTCAGTGTACTGGTGCTGCAGTCAGTGATGGACAGGTCAGTGTACTGGGCCAGCAGTCAGTGATGGACAGTCAGTGTACTTGGGTTGCAGTCAGTGATGGACAGGTCTGTGTACTGGTGTTGCTGTCAGTGATGGACAAGTCAGTGTACTGGGATTGCAGTCAGTGCTGGACAGGTCAGTGTACTGGTGTTGGTGTCAGCAATTGACTGGTCAGTGTACTAGGGCTGCAGTCAGAGATGGACAGGTCAGTGTACTGGTGCTGCATTCAGTGATGCACAGGTCAGTGTACTGGGGCTGCAGTCAGTGATGGACAGGTCAGTGTACTAGGGCTGCAGTCAGTGATGGACAGGTCAGTCAAGTGGGGCTGCAGTCAGGGTGGGACAGGTTAGTGTACTAGGGCTGCAGTCAGTGATGGACAGGTCAGTCAAGTGGGGCTGCAGTCAGGGTGGGACAGGTCAGTGTACTGGGGTATGAGACAGTGATGGACAGGTCAATGTGCTGGGATGCAGTCAGTGATGGACAGATCAGTGTACTGGGACTGCAGTCAGTGATGGACAGGTAAGTTGACTGTTGTTGGAGTCAGCAATGGACATGTCTGTGTACTGGGGCTGCAGTCAGTGATGGGCAGGTCAGTGTACTGGGGTTGCAGTCAGTGATGGACAGGTTAGTGTACTGGGGCTGCAGTCAGTGATGGCCAGGTCAGTGTACTGGGCCTGCAGTCAGTGATGGACAGGTCAGTGTACTAGTGCTGCATTCAGTCATGCACAGGTTAGTCTACTGGGGTTGGAGTCAGAGATGGACAGGTCAGTGTACTGGGGCTGCAGTCAGAGATGGACAGGTCAGTGTACTGGGGCTGCTGTCAGTGGTGGACAGGTCAATGTACTGGGGCTGCAGCCAGTGATGGACAGGTCAGTGTATTGGGCCTGCAGACAGTGATGGACAGATAAGTGTACTGTGGCTTTAGGCAGTGATGGACAAGTCAGTGTTCTGGTGTTGGAGTCAGCAATGAACAGGTCACTTCAGTCAGTGATGGACAGATTAGTGTACTGGGGTTGCAGTCAGTGATGGACAGGTCAGTGTACTGGGGCTGCAATCAGTGATGGACAGGTCAGTGTACTGGGCCTGCAGTCAGTGGTGGACAGGTCAGTGTTACTGGTGCTGCAGTCAGTGATGGACAGGTCAGTGTACTGGGCCTGCAGTCAGTGATGGACAGTCAGTGTACTTGGGTTGCAGTCAGTGATGGACAGGTCTGTGTACTGGTGTTGCTGTCAGTGATGGACAAGTCAGTGTACTGGGATTGCAGTCAGTGCTGGACAGGTCAGTGTCCTGTGGCTGCAGTCAGAGATGGACCGGTCAGTGTACTGAGGTTGCAGTCAGTGATGGACAGGTCAGTGTACTGGGGCTGCAGTGAGTGATGGAATGGTCAGTGTACTGGGGCTGCAGTCAGTTATGGACAGGTCAGTGTGCTGGGGCTGCAGTGAGTGATGGACAGGTCAGTGTACTGTTGTTGGAGTCAGCAATGGACAGGTCAGTGTACTGGTGCTGCAAACAGTGATGGGCAGGTCAGTGCACTGGTGCTGCACACAATGATGGACAGGTAAGTGTACTGGGGCTGCAGTCATTGATGGACAGGTCAGTGTACTTGTGCTGCAGTCAGTGATGGACAGGTCATTGTACTTGGGTTGGAGTCAGTGATGGACAGAGCAGAGTACTGAGGTTGGACTCAATGATGGACAATTCAGTGTGCTGGGCTGCATTCAGTGATGGACAGGTCAGTGTACTGGGTTTGGAGTCAGTCATGGACAGGTCATTGTAATAGGGATTGAGTCAGTGATGGACAGTTCAGTGTACTGTGGCCATAGTCAGTGATGGACAGGTCAGTGTCCTGGGGCTGCTCTCAGTGATGGACAGGTCAGTGTACTGGGTTTAAACTAAGTGATGGACAGGTCAGTGTACTGGGTTTAAAGTAAGTGATGGACAGGTCAGTGTACTGGTGCTGCAGTCAGTGATGGACAGGTCAGTGTAATGGGGTTGCAGTCAGTGATGGACAGGTTACTGTGCTGTGGCTACAGACAGTGTTTGATGGGTCAGTGTACTGGAGCTATGGTCAGTGATGGACAGGTCAGTGTAATGGGGCTGCTGTCAGTGATAGACAGGTCAGTGTACACGGGTTGCAGTCAGTGCTGGACAGCTCAGTGTACAAGGGTTAGAGTCAGTGATGGACAGGTCAGTGTAATGGGGCTGCAGTCAGTGATGGACAGGTCAGTGTACTGGGGCTGCAGTCAATGATGGACAGGTCAGTGTACTGGGGCTGCAGTCAGTGATGGACAGGTCAGTGTACTGGGGTTGTAGTCAGTGATGGACAGGTCAGTGTAATGGGGCTGCAGTCAGTGATAGACAGGTCAGTGTACACGGGTTGCAGTCAGTGCTGGACAGGTCAGCGTAAAGGGTTAGAGTCAGTGATGGACAGGTCAGAGAACTGGGGCTGCAGTCAGTGATGGACAGGTCATTGTACTGGGATCGGAGTCACTGATGGACAGATCAGTGTACTGGGCCTTCAGTCATTGATGGACAGGTCAGTGTACTCAGGTTGCAGTCAGTGATGGACAGGTCAGTGTACTGGGCCTGCAGTCAGTAATGGGCAGGTCAGTGTACTGGGGCTACAGAAACTGATTGATGGGTCAGTGTACTGGAGCTGCGGTCAGTGATGGACAGGTCAGTGTACTGGGGCTGCAGTCAGTGATGGAAAGGTCAGTGTACTGGGGTTACAGTCAGTGATGGACAGGTCAGTGTACTGGGCCTGAAGTCAGTGATGGACAGGTCAGTGTACTGGGCCTGCAGTCAGTGATGGGCAGGTCAGTGTACTGGTGCTACAGACAGTGATTGATGTGTCAGTGTACTGGAGCTACGGTCAGTGATAGAGAGGTCAGTGTAATGGGGCTGCAGTCAGTGCTGTACAGGTCAGTATACAAGGGTTAGAGTCAGTGATGGACAGTTCAATGTACTGGGGTGGCAGTCAGTGATGGACAGGTCAGTGTACACGGGTTGCAGTCAGTGTTGGACAGGTCAGTGTACAAGGGTTAGAGTCAGTGATGGACAGTTCTATGTACTGGGGTGGCAGTCCGTGATGGAAAGGTCTGTGAACTGGGGCTGCAGTCAGTGATGGACAGGTCATTGTACTGGGATCGGAGTCAGTGATGGACAGGAGAGTGTACTGGGCCTTCAGTCAGTGATGGACAGGTCAGTGTCCTGGGGCTTCAGGCAGTGATGGACAATTCAGTGTACTGGTGTTGGAGTCAGCAATGGACTGGTCAGTGTACTGGGGCTGCAGTCAGTGATGGACAGGTCAGTGTACCAGAGCTGCAGTCAGTGATAGACAGGTCAGTGTACGTGGGCTGCAGTCAGTGATGGACAGGTCAGTGTACTGGGGCTGCAGTCAGTGATGGACAAGTCAGTGTACTGGGGTTGCAGTCAGTGATGGAAAGGTTTGTGTAATGGGGCTGCAGTCAGTGATAGACAGGTCAGTGTACACGGGTTGCAGTCAGTGCTGGACAGGTCAGTGTAAAGGGTTAGAGTCAGTGATGGACAGTTCAATGTACTGGGGTGGCAGTCAGTGATGTAAAGGTCAGTGAACTGGCGCTGCAGTCCGTGATGGACAGGTCAGTGAACTGGGGCTGCTGTCAGTGATGGACAGGTCATTGTACTGGGATCGGAGTCAGTGATGGACAGGAGAGTGTACTGGGCCTTCAGTCAGTGATGGACTGGTCAGTGTACTGGTGTTGGTGTCAGCAATTGACTGGTCAGTGTACTAGGGCTGCAGTCAGAGATGGACAGGTCTGTGTACTGGTGCTGCATTCAGTGATGCACAGATCAGTGTACTGGGGTTGGTGTCAGTGATGGACAGGTCAGTTTACTGGTGCAGCATTCAGTGATGCACAGGTCAGTGTACTGGGGTTGGAGTCAGTGATGGACAGGTCAGTGTATTGGGGCTGCAGTCAGGGTGTGACAGGTCAGTGTATTTCAGCAACAATCAGTGACGGACAGGTCAGTGTACTGGGGCTGCAGTCAGTGATGGACAGGTCAGTCAAGTGGGGCTGCAGTCAGTAATGGCCAGGTCAGTGTACTCGGGCTGCAGTCAGAGATGCACAGGTCAGTGTACTGGGGCTGCAGTCAGGGTGGGACAGGTCAGTGTACTGGGGTAGGAGACATGATGGACAGATCAGTGTGCTGGGCTGCAGTCAGTGATGGATAGGTCAGTGTACACGGGTTGCAGTCAGTGCTGGACAGGTGAGTGTACAAGTGTTAGAGTCAGTGATGGACAGGTCAGTGTACTGGGCCTGAAGTCAGTGATGGACAGGTCAGTGTACTGGGCCTGCAGTCAGTGATGGACAAGTCAGCGTACTGGGCCTGCAGCCAGTGATGGACAGGTCAGTATTCTGGTGTTGGAGTCAGCAATGAAAAGGTCAGTGTACTGAAGCTGCATTCAGTGATGGACAGACTAGAGTACTGGGGTTGGATTCAGTGATGGACAGGTCAGTGTACTGGGACTGCAGTCAGTGATGGACAGGTCAGTGTACTGGTGCTGCAGTCAGTGATGGACAGGTCAGTGTACTCGGGTTGCAATCAGTGATGGAGAGTTCAGTGTACTGGTGCTGCAGTCAGTGATGGACAGGTCAGTGTACTGAGCCTGCAGTCAGTGATGGACAGGTCAGTGTGCTGGATGCAGTCAGTGATGGACAGGTCAGTGTACTGGTGCTGCAGTCAGTGATGGACAGGTCAGTGTACTGGGCCTGCAGTCAGTGATGGACAGGTCAGTGTACTTGGGTTGCAGTCCGTGATGGACAGTTCCGTGTACTGTTGCTGCAGTCAATGATGGACTGGTCAGTGTGCTGGGATGCAGTGATAGACAGGTCAGTTTACTGGTGTTGCTGTCAGTGATGGACAGGTCAGTGTACTGGGGTTGCAGTCAGTGCTGGACTGGTCAGTGTCCTGGGGCTGCAGTCAGTGATGGACCGGTCAGTGTACTGGGGCTGTAGTGAATGATGGAAAGGTCAGTGTACTGGGGCTGCAGTCAGTTATGGACAGGTCAGTGTCCTGGGGCTGCAGTCAGTGATGGACAAGTCAGTGTACTGGTGTTGGAGTCAGCAGTGGACAGGTCAGAGTACTGGGGCTGCAGTCAGTGATGGACAGGTGAGTGTACTGGTGCTGCAAACAGTGATGGGCAGGTCAGTGCACTGGTGCTGCAGTCAGTGATGGACAGGTCAGTGTACTTGTGCAGCAGTCATTGATGGACAGGTCAGTGTACTGGGGTTGGAGTCAGTGATGGACAATTCAGTGTGCTGGGCTGCAGTCAGTGATGGACAGGTCAGTGTACTGGGGTTAAAGTCAGTCATGGACAGGTCATTGTACTAGGGATTGAGTCAGTGATGGACAGGTCAGTGTACTGGGTTTAAATTAAGTGATGGACAGGTCAATGAACTGGCATTGCAGTCAGTAATGGACATGTGAGTGAACTGGGTTTAAAGTCAGTGATGGACAGTTCAATGTACTGGTGCTGCAGTCAGTAATGGACAGGTCAGTGTAATGGTGTTGCTGTCAGTGATGGACAGGTCAGTGTACAGGGGTTGCAGTCAGTGATGGACAGGTCAGTGTACTCGGGTTGGTGTCAGTGATGGACAGGTCAGTGTACTGTGTCTGCAGTCAGTGATGGACAGGTCAGTGTACTTGGGTTGCAGTCCGTGATGGACAGGTCAGTGTACTGGTGCTGCTGTCAATGATGGACTGGTCAGTGTACTGGTGTTGGAGTCAGTAATGGACAGGTCAGTGTACTGGTGTTGCTGTCAGTGATGGACAAGTCAGTGTACTGGAGTTGCAGTCAGTGCTGGACCGGTCAGTGTCCTGGGGCTGCAGTCAGAGATGGACAGGTGAGTGTTCTGGTGCTGCAAACAGTGATGGGCAGGACAGTGCACCGGTGCTGCAGTCAGTGATGGACAGGTCAGTGTACTGGGGCTGCAGTCATTGATGGACAGGTCAGTGTACTTGTGCAGCAGTCATTGATGGACAGGTCAGTGTACTGGGGTTGGAGTCAGTGATGGACAATTCAGTGTGCTGGGCTGCAGTCAGTGATGGACAGGTCAGTGTACTGGGGTTAAAGTCAGTCATGGACAGGTCATTGTACTAGGGATTGAGTCGGTGATGGACAGGTCAGTGTACTGGGTTTAAATTAAGTGATGGACAGGTCAATGAACTGGCATTGCAGTCAGTAATGGACACGTGAGTGAACTGGGTTTAAAGTCAGTGATGGACAGTTCAATGTACTGGTGCTGCACTCAGTAATGGACAGGTCAGCGTACTGGGCTTAAAGTCAGTGATGGACAGGTCAGTGCACTGGGGTTGCAGTCAGTGATGGACAGGTCAGTGTACTCGGGTTGGTGTCAGTGATGGACAGGTCAGTGTACTGTGTCTGTAGTCAGTGATGGACAGGTCAGTGTACTTGGGTTGCAGTCCGTGATGGACAGGTCAGTGTACTGGTGCTGCTGTCAATGATGGACTGGTCAGTGTACTGGTGTTGGAGTCAGTAATGGACAGGTCAGTGTACTGGTGTTGCTGTCAGTGATGGACAAGTCAGTGTACTGGAGTTGCAGTCAGTGCTGGACCGGTCAGTGTCCTGGGGCTGCAGTCAGAGATGGACAGGTCTGTGTACTGGGGTTGCAGTCAGTAATGGACCGGTCAGTGTACTGGGGCTGTAGTGAGTGATGGACAGGTCAGTGTACTGGGGCTGCAGTCAGTGATGGACAGGTCAGTGTCCTGGGGCTGCAGTCAGTGATGGACAAGTCAGTGTACTGGGGTTGGAGTCAGCAATGGATAGTTCAGTGTACTGGTGCTGCAAACAGTGATGGGCAGGTCAGTGTACTGGGGCTGCAGTCAGTGATGGACAGGTCAGTGTACTGGGATTGCAGTCAGTGCTGGACAGGTCAGTGTCCTGTGGCTGCAGTCAGAGATGGACAGGTCAGTGTACTGGGGTTGCAGTCAGTGATGGACAGGTCAGTGTACTGTGGCTGCAGTGAGTGATGGAATGGTCAGTGTACTGGGGCTGCAGTCAGTTATGGACAGGTCAGTGTGCTGGGGCTGCAGTGAGTGATGGACAGGTCAGTGTACTGGTGTTGGAGTCAGCAATGGACAGGTCAGTGTACTGGTGCTGCAAACAGTGATGGGCAGGTCAGTGCACTGGTGCTGCACACAATGATGGACAGGTCAGTGTACTGGGGCTGCAGTCATTGATGGACAGGTCAGTGTACTTGTGCTGCAGTCAGTGATGGACAGGTCATTGTACTTGGGTTGGAGTCAGTGATGGACAGAGCAGAGTACTGGGGTTGGACTCAATGATGGACAATTCAGTGTGCTGGGCTGCATTCAGTGATGGACAGGTCAGTGTACTGGCGCTGCAGTCAGTGATGGACAGGTCAGTGTACTGGGTTTGGAGTCAGTCATGGACAGGTCATTGTAATAGGGATTGAGTCAGTGATGGACAGTTCAGTGTACTGTGGCCATAGTCAGTGATGGACAGGTCAGTGTCCTGGGGCTGCTCTCAGTGATGGACAGGTCAGTGTACTGGGTTTAAAGTAAGTGATGGACAGGTCAGTGTACTGGGGCTGCAGTCAATGATGGACAGGTCAGTGTACTGGGGTTGTAGTCAGTGATGGACTGGTCAGTGTACTGGGGCTGCAATCAGTGATAGACAGGTCAGTGTACACGGGTTGCAGTCAGTGCTGGACAGGTCAGTGTAAAGGGTTAGAGTCAGTGATGGACATTTCAATGGACTGGGGTGGCAGTCATTGATGTAAAGGTCAGTGAACTGGGGCTGAAGTCAGTGATGGACAGTTCAGAGAACTGGGGCTGCAGTCAGTGATGGACAGGTCATTGTACTGGGATCGGAGTCACTGATGGACAGGTCAGTTTACTGGGCCTTCAGTCATTGATGGACAGGTCAGTGTACTCAGGTTGCAGTCAGTGATGGACAGGTCAGTGTACTGGGCCTGCAGTCAGTGTTGGACAGGTCAGTATACTGGGCCTGCAGTCAGTAATGGGCAGGTCAGTGTACTGGGGCTACAGAAACTGATTGATGGGTCAGTGTACTGGAGCTGCGGTCAGTGATGGACAGGTCAGTGTACTGGGGCTGTAGTCAGTGATGGATAGGTCAGTGTACTGGGCCTGCAGTCAGTGATGGGCAGGTCAGTGTACTGGTGCTACAGACAGTGATTGATGTGTCAGTGTACTGGAGCTACGGTCAGTGATAGAGAGGTCAGTGTAATGGGGCTGCAGTCAGTGATAGACAGGTCAGTGTACATGGGTTGCAGTCAGTGCTGTACAGGTCATTATACAAGGGTTAGAGTCAGTGATGGACAGTTCAATGTACTGGGGTGGCAGTCAGTGATGGACAGGTCAGTGTACACGGGTTGCAGTCAGTGTTGGACAGGTCAGTGTACAAGGGTTAGAGTCAGTGATGGACAGTTCTATGTACTGGGGTGGCAGTCCGTGATGGAAAGGTCTGTGAACTGGGGCTGCAGTCAGTGATGGACAGGTCATTGTACTGGGGTTGGAGTCAGTGATGGGCAGGTCAGTAAGCTGGTTCTTCAGGCAGTGATGGACAGGTCAGTGTAATGGGGTTCGAGTCAGTGATGGACAGGTCAGTGTACTGGGGCTGCAGTCAATGATGGAAATGTCAGTGTACTGGGGCTGCAGTCAGTGATGGACAGGTCAGTGTACTAGTGATGCAGTCAGTGATGGACAGGTCAGTGTACTTGGGTCACAGTCAGTGATGGACAGGTCTGTGTACTTGGGTCACAGTCAGTGATGGTCAGGTGTGAGCAATGGGGCTGTAGTAAGTAATGGTTTGGTCAGTGTCCTGGAGTTCGATTCGGTGATGGACAGGTCAGTGTATTTGTGTTGGAGTCAGTAATGAACAGGTCAGTTTACCTGGGTCACAGTCAGTGATGGACGGGTTAGAGCAATGGGGCTGTACTCAGCAATGGACAGGTCAGTGTACTGCAGTTGTAGTCAGCGATGAACAGGTCAGCGCACTGGGGTTGGAGTCAGTAAGGGATCAGTCAGTGTACTGGGGCTGTAGCCAGCGATGGACAGGACAGCAATGGGCAGGTCATATACTGGAGCTGCAGTCAGTGATAGGTCCGTGTAGTGAGGCTGGAGTCAGTGATGGACAGGCCAGTGTACTGTGTCTGGAGTCAGTGATGGATGGGTGATTAGTACTGGCACCACATTCAATGATAGACATGTCAATGTACTGTGGTCAGTGATGGAAAGGTCAGTGTACTGGTGTTGGATTCAGTGATGGACACGTCATTGTACTGGGGTTGCAGTCAGTAATGGACAGGTCAGTGTACTGGGGCTGCAGTCTGTGATGGACAGGTCAGTGTACTGAGGCTGCAGTCTGTGATGGACAGGTCAGTGTACTGGTGATGCAGTCAGTGATGGACAGGTCAGTGTACTGGTGATGCAGTCAGTGATGGACAGGTCAGTGTACTTGGGTCACAGTCAGTGATGGTCAGGTGTGAGCAATGGGGCTGTAGTAAGTGATGGATTGGTCAGTGTCCTGGAGTTGGATTCGGTGATGGACAGGTCAGTGTATTTGTGTTGGAGTCAGTAATGAACAGGTCAGTGTATCTGGATCACAGTCAGTGATGGACGGGTTAGAGCCATGGGGCTGTACTCAGCAATGGACAGGTCAGTGTACTGCAGTTGGAGTCAGCGATGGACAGGTCAGGGCACTGGGGTTGGAGTCAGTAAGGGATAGGTCAGTGTACTGGGGCTGTAGCCAGCGATGGACAGGACAGCAATGGGCAGGTCATATACTGGAGCTGCAGTCAGTGATAGGTCCGTGTAGTGAGGCTGGAGTCAGTGATGGACAGGCCAGTGTACTGTGTCTGGAGTCAGTGATGGATGGGTGATTAGTACTGGCACCACATTCAATGATAGACATGTCAATGTACTGGGGTCAGTGATGGAAAGGTCAGTGTACTGGTGTTGGATTCAGTGATGGACACGTCATTGTACTGGGGTTGCAGTCAGTGATGGACAGGTCAGTGTACTGGGGCTGCAGTCAGTGATGGACAGGTCAGTGTACTGGGGCTGCAGTCAGTGATGGACAGGTCAGTGTACTGAGGGTGCAGTCACTGATGGACAGGTCAGTGTACTGGGGTTGCTGTCAGTGATGGACAGGTCAGTGTACTGGGGCTACAGTCAGTGATGGATAAGTCAGTGTACTTGGACTGCAGTCAGTAATGGACAGGTTAGTGCACTGGGGCTGCAATCAGTGATAGACAGGTCAGTGTACTGGGGTTGCAGTCAGTGATGGACAGGTCAGTGTACTGGGGCTGCATTCAGTCATGGACAGGTCAGTGCACTGAGGCTGCAGTCAGTGATGGACAGGTCAGTGTACTGGGGCTGCAGTCAGTAATGGACAGGTCTGTGTACTGGGGCTGCAGTCATTGATGAACAGGTCAGTGTTCTGGGGCTGTAGTCAGTGATGGACAGGTCAGTGCACTGGGGCTGCATAGAGTGATGGATAGGTTAGTGTACTCGGGCTGCAGTCAGTGATGGACAGGTCAGTGTACTGGGGTTGGAGTCAGTGTTGGACAGGTCAGTGTGCTTGGGCCGCAGTCAGTGATGGACAGGTTAATGTACTGGGGCTGCAGTTAGTGGTGGACAGCTCAGTGTACTGGGGCCGCAGTCAGTGATGGACAGGTCAGTGTACTGGGGCTGCAGTTAGTGGTGGACAGGTCAGTGTACTGGGGCCACAGTCAGTGATGGACAGGTCGGTTTACTGGGGCTGCAGTCAGTGATGGTCAGGTCAGTGTACTGGGGCTGCAGTCAGTGGTGGACAGGTCAGTGTACTGGGACTGCAGTCAGTGATGGACAGGTCAGTGAACTGGGGCCGCAGTCAGTGATGGTCAGGTCAGTGTACTGGGGCTGCTCTCAGTGATGGACTGCTCAGTGTACTTGTGTCACAGTCAGTGTTGGACAGGTGTGAGCAATCGTGCTGTATTAAGTGATGGACAGGTCAGTGTCCTGGAGTTGGAATCGGTGATGGACAGGTCAATGTACTGGTGTTGTAGTCAGTAATGGACAGGTCAGTGTACTGCAGTTGGAGTTAGCGATGGACAGGTCAGCGCACTGGGGTTGGAGTCATTAAGGGATAGGTCAGTGTACTGGGGCTGTAGCCAGTGATGGACAGGACAGCAATGGACAGGTCATATACTGGAGCTGCAGTCAGTGATAGGTCCGCGTACTGAGGCTGGAGTAAGTGATGGACAGGCCAGTGTACTGTGTCTAGAGTCAGTGATGGATGGGTAATTAGTACTGGCACCACATTCAATGATGGACAAGTCAATGTACTGTGGTCAGTGATGGAAAGGTCAGTTTACTGTGGCTGCTGTCAGTAATGGACAGGTCAGTGTACTGGGGCTGCAGTCAGTGATGGACAGGTCAGTGTACTGGGGCTGCAGTCAGTGATGGACAGGTCAGTGTACTGGGGCTGCAGTCAGTGATGGGCAGGTCAGTGTACTGCGGTTGCAGTCAGTGATGGTCATGTATGAGCAATGGGGCTGAACTCAGCAATGGACAGGTCAGTGTAGTAGGGCTGGTGTCAGTAAGGGACATGTCAGTGTACTGGAGCTGAGGTCAGTGATGGACAGGTAAGTGTTCTAGTGCTGTAGTCAATGATGGACAGGTCATTGTACAGGAGCTGAGGTCAGGTTTGGACCGGTCAGTGTACTTGGGTTGGAGTCAGTAAGGGATAGGTCAGTGTACTGGGGTTGCAGTCATGATGGACAGGTCAGTGTACTGGGGTTGCTGTCAGTGATGGACAGGTCAGTGTACTGGGGTTGGAGTCAGTGATGGACAGGTCAGTGTACTGGGGCTGCAGTCAGTGATGGACAGGTCAGTGTACTGGAGTTGGGGTCAGTGATGGACTGGTCAGTGTACTGGGGTTGGAGTCAGTGATGGGCAGGTCAGTAAACTGGTTCTTCAGGCAGTGATGGACAGGTCAGTGTACTGGGGCTGCAGTCAGTGATGGACAGGTCAGTGCACTGGGGCTGCAGTCAGTGATGGACAGGTCAGTGTACTGGGTCTGCAGTCAGTGATGGACAGGTCAGTGTACTGAGGGTGCAGTCACTGATGGACAGGTCAGTGTACTGGGGTTGCTGTCAGTGATGGACAGGTCAGTGTACTGGGGCTACAGTCAGTGATGGATAAGTCAGTGTACTTGGACTGCAGTCAGTAATGGACAGGTTAGTGCACTGGGGCTGCAATCAGTGATAGACAGGTCAGTGTACTGGGGTTGCAGTCAGTGATGGACAGGTCAGTGTACTGGGGCTGCATTCAGTCATGGACAGGTCAGTGCACTGAGGCTGCAGTCAGTGATGGACAGGTCAGTGTACTGGGGCTGCAGTCAGTAATGGACAGGTCTGTGTACTGGGGCTGCAGTCATTGATGAACAGGTCAGTGTTCTGGGGCTGTAGTCAGTGATGGACAGGTCAGTGCACTGGGGCTGCACAGAGTGATGGACAGGTTAGTGTACTCGGGCTGCAGTCAGTGATGGACAGGTCAGTGTACTGGGGTTGGAGTCAGTGTTGGACAGGTCAGTGTGCTTGGGCCGCAGTCAGTGATGGACAGGTTAGTGTACTTGGGGCTGCAGTTAGTGGTGGACAGCTCAGTGTACTGGGGCCGCAGTCAGTGATGGACAGGACAGTGTACTGGGGCTGCA
Organism: Isurus oxyrinchus; assembly: GCA_026770705.1. Classification (NCBI taxonomy): domain Eukaryota; kingdom Metazoa; phylum Chordata; class Chondrichthyes; order Lamniformes; family Lamnidae; genus Isurus; species Isurus oxyrinchus. The sequence continues at coordinate 6,227,819 of JANJGN010000037.1, read as the reverse complement.
GTTAGTGGTGGACAGGTCAGTGTACTGGGGCCACAGTCAGTGATGGACAGGTCGGTTTACTGGGGCTGCAGTCAGTGATGGTCAGGTCAGTGTACTGGGGCTGCAGTCAGTGGTGAACAGGTCAGTGTACTGGGACTGCAGTCAGTGATGGACAGGTCAGTGAACTGGGGCCGCAGTCAGTGATGGACAGGACAGTGTACTGGGGCTGCAGTTAGTGGTGGACAGGTCAGTGTACTGGGGCCACAGTCAGTGATGGACAGGTCGGTTTACTGGGGCTGCAGTCAGTGATGGTCAGGTCAGTGTACTGGGGCTGCAGTCAGTGGTGGACAGGTCAGTGTACTGGGACTGCAGTCAGTGATGGACAGGTCAGTGAACTGGGGCCGCAGTCAGTGATGGACAGGTCAGTTTACTGGGGCTGCAGATAGTGGTGGACAGGTCAGTGTACTGGGGCCGCAGTCAGTGATGGACAGGTCAGTTTACTGGGGCTGCAGTCAGTGATGGTCAGGTCAGTGTACTGGGGCTGCTCTCAGTGATGGACTGCTCAGTGTACTTGTGTCACAGTCAGTGTTGGACAGGTGTGAGCAATCGTGCTGTATTAAGTGATGGACAGGTCAGTGTCCTGGAGTTGGAATCGGTGATGGACAGGTCAATGTACTGGTGTTGTAGTCAGTAATGGACAGGTCAGTGTACTGGGGTCACAGTCAGTGATGGACATGTATGAGCAATGGGGCTGAACTCAGCAATGGACAGGTCAATGTACTCGGGCTGGAGTCAGTAAGGGACATGTCAGTGTACTGGAGCTGAGGTCAGTGATGGACAGGTAAGTGTACTGGGGTTGGAGTCAGTGATGAACAGGTCAGTGTACCTGGATTGCTGTCAGTGATGGATAGGTCAGTGTACTGGGGCTGCAGTCAGTGATGGACAGGTCAGTGTACTGGGGTTGGCGTCAGTGATGGACAGTTCAGTGTACTGGGGCTGCAGTCAGTGATGGACAGGTCAGTGTACTGGGGCTGCAGTCAGTGATGGACAGGTCAGTGTACTGGGGCTGCAGTCAGTGATGGACAGGACAGTGTAATGGGGTTGCAGACAGTGATGGACGGATCCGTGTACTGGAGCTGCAGTCAGTGATTGATAGGTCAGTGTACCGGGGTTGGAATCAGTGATGGACAGGTCAGTGTACTGGGGCTGCAGTCAGTGATGGAAAGGTCAGTGCACTGGGGTTGCAGTCAGTGATGGACAGATCAGTGTACTGGGGCTGCAGTCAGTGATGGACAGGTCAGTGTTCTGGGGCTGCAGTCAGTGATGGACAGGTCAGTGTACTGGGGCTGCAGACAGTGACGGTCAGGTCAATGTACTGGGCCTGCAGTCAGTGATGGACAGGACAGTGTACTGGGGTTGCAGTCAGTGATGGACAGATCAGTTTACTGGGGCTGCAGTCAGTGATGGACAGGTCAGTGTACTGGGGTTGGAGTCAGTAATGGACAGGTCATTGTACTGGGGTTGCAGTCAGCAATGGACAGGTCAGTGTACTGGTGTTGCAGTCAGTAATGGACAGGTCAGTGTACTGGGGCTGCAGTCTGTGATGGACAGATCAGTGTACTGGGGCTGCAGCCAGTGATGGACAGGTCAATGTACTGGGCCTGCAGTCAGTGATGGACAGTTCAGTGTACTGGGGCTGCAGACAGTGACGGTCAGGTCAATGTACTGGGCCTGCAGTCAGTGATGGACAGGACAGTGTACTGGGGTTGCAGTCAGTGATGGACAGATCAGTTTACTGGGGCTGCAGTCAGTGCTGGACATGTCAGTGTACTGGGGCTGCAGTCAGTGATGGACAGGTCAGTGTACTTGGGTAACAGTCATTGATGGACAGGTCAGTGTACTTGTGTCACAGACAGTGATGGACAGGTGTGAGCAATCGTGCTGTAGTAAGTGATGGACTGGTCAGTGTCCTGGAGTTGGATTCGGTGATGAACAGGTCAATGTACTGGTGTTGGAGTCAGTAATGGACAGGTCAGTGTACTTGGGTCACAGTCAGTGATGGAAGGATTAGAGCAATGGGTCAGTACTCAGCAATGGACAGGTCAGTGTACTGCAGTTGGAGTTAGCGATGGACAGGTCAGCGCACTGGGGTTGGAGTCATTAAGGGATAGGTCAGTGTACTGGGGCTGTAGCCAGTGATGGACAGGACAGCAATGGACAGGTCATATACTGGAGCTGCAGTCAGTGATAGGTCCGCGTACTGAGGCTGGAGTAAGTGATGGACAGGCCAGTGTACTGTGTCTAGAGTCAGTGATGGATGGGTAATTAGTACTGGCACCACATTCAATGATGGACAAGTCAATGTACTGTGGTCAGTGATGGAAAGGTCAGTTTACTGTGGCTGCTGTCAGTAATGGACAGGTCAGTGTACTGGGGCTGCAGTCAGTGATGGACAGGTCAGTGTACTGGGGCTGCAGTCAGTGATGGGCAGGTCAGTGTACTGCGGTTGCAGTCAGTGATGGTCATGTATGAGCAATGGGGCTGAACTCAGCAATGGACAGGTCAGTGTAGTAGGGCTGGAGTCAGTAAGGGACATGTCAGTGTACTGGAGCTGAGGTCAGTGATGGACAGGTAAGTGTTCTAGTGCTGTAGTCAATGATGGACAGGTCATTGTACAGGAGCTGAGGTCAGGTTTGGACCGGTCAGTGTACTTGGGTTGGAGTCAGTAAGGGATAGGTCAGTGTACTGGGGTTGCAGTCATGATGGACAGGTCAGTGTACTGGGGTTGCTGTCAGTGATGGACAGGTCAGTGTACTGGGGTTGGAGTCAGTGATGGACAGGTCAGTGTACTGGGGCTGCAGTCAGTGATGGACAGGTCAGTGTACTGGGCCTGCAGTCAGTGATGGACAAGTCCATGTACTGGGGTTGGAGTCAGTGATGGACAGATCAGTGTACTGGGGCTGCAGTCAGTGATGGACAGGTCAGTGTTCTGGGGCTGCAGTCAGTGATGGACAGGTCAGTGTAGGGACTGCAGTCAGCAATGGACAGGTCAGTGTACTGGGTCTGCAGTCAGTGATGGACAGGTCAGTGTACTGCCGTTTGAATCAGTGATGGACAGGTCAGTGAACTTGGGTCACAGTCAGTGATGGAAGCTCAGTGTACTTGTGTCACAGTCAGTGATGGACTTGTATGAGCATAGGGGCTGAACTCAGCAATGGACAGGTCAGTGTACTAGGGCTGGAGTCAGTAAGGGACATGTCAGTGTACTGGAGCTGAGGTCAGTGATGGACAGGTAAGTGTTCTAGTGCTGTAGTCAATGATGGACAGGTCATTGTACTGGAGCTGAGGTCAGGTTTGGACAGGTCAGTGTCCTTGGGTTGGAGTCAGTAAGGGATAGGTCAGTGTACTGGGGTTGCAGTCAGTGATGGACAGGTCAGTGTACTGGCGTTGCTGTCAGTGATGGACAGGTCTGTGTACTGGGGTTGGAGTCAGTGATGGACAGGTCAGTGTACCTGAGTTGCTGTCAGTGATGGACTGGTCAGTGTACTGGGGTTGGAGTCAGTGATGGACAGGTCAGTGTACTGGGGCTGCAGTCAGTGATGGACAGGTCGGTGTACTGGGGCTGCAGTCAGTGATGGACAAGTCAGTGTACTGGGGCTGCAGTCAGTGATGGACAGGTCAGTGTACTGGAGCTGCAGTCAGTGATGGACAGGTCAGTGTACCGGGGTTGGAGTGAGTGATGGACAGGTCAGTGTACTGGGGTTGCAGTCGGTGATGGACAGGTCAGTGTACTGCGGTTGCAGACAGTGATGGACGGATCCGTGTATTGGAGCTGCAGTTAGTGATTGACTTGTCAGTGTACCGGGGTTGGATTCAGTGAAGGACAGGTCAGTGCACTGGGGTTGCAGTCAGTGATGGACAGGTCAGTGTATTGTGGTTGCAGGCAGTGATGGACAGGTCAGTGTACTGGGGCTGCAGTCAGTGATGGAGAGGTCAGTGTACTGGGGCTGCAGTCAGTGATGGACAGGTCAGTGTACTAGGGTTCGAGTCAGTGATGGACAGGTCAGTGTACTGGTGCTGTGTTCAGTGATGCACAGGTCAGTGTACTGGGGTTGGAGTCAGTGATGGACAGGTCAGTGTGTTGGGGCTGGATTCAATAATGGACAGGTCAGTGTACTAGGGTTGGAGTCAGTGATGAACAGGTCTGTGTACAGGAGCTGCCGTCAGTGATGGTCAGGTCAGTGTACTGGGTCTGCAGTCAGTGATGGACAGGTCAGTGTGCTGGGACTGCTGTGAGTGATGAACAGCTCAGTGTACTAGGGTTGGAGTCAGTGATGGACAGGTCAGTGTGTTGGGGCTGGATTCAATAATGGACAGGTCAGTGTACTAGAATTGGAGTCAGTGATGGACAGGTCAGTGTACTGGGGCTGCAGTCAATGATGGACAGGTCAGTGTACTGGGGATGCAGTCAGTGATGGACAGGTCAGTGTACTGGGGCTGCTCTCAGTGATGGACTGCTCAGTGTACTTGTGTCACAGTCAGTGTTGGACAGGTGTGAGCAATCGTGCTGTATTAAGTGATGGACAGGTCAGTGTCCTGGAGTTGGAATCGGTGATGGACAGGTCAATGTACTGGTGTTGTAGTCAGTAATGGACAGGTCAGTGTACTGGGGTCACAGTCAGTGATGGACATGTATGAGCAATGGGGCTGAACTCAGCAATGGACAGGTCAATGTACTCGGGCTGGAGTCAGTAAGGGACATGTCAGTGTACTGGAGCTGAGGTCAGTGATGGACAGGTAAGTGTACTGGGGTTGGAGTCAGTGATGAACAGGTCAGTGTACCTGGATTGCTGTCAGTGATGGATAGGTCAGTGTACTGGGGCTGCAGTCAGTGATGGACAGGTCAGTGTACTGGGGTTGGCGTCAGTGATGGACAGTTCAGTGTACTGGGGCTGCAGTCAGTGATGGACAGGTCAGTGTACTGGGGCTGCAGTCAGTGATGGACAGGTCAGTGTACTGGGGCTGCAGTCAGTGATGGACAGGACAGTGTAATGGGGTTGCAGACAGTGATGGACGGATCCGTGTACTGGAGCTGCAGTCAGTGATTGATAGGTCAGTGTACCGGGGTTGGAATCAGTGATGGACAGGTCAGTGTACTGGGGCTGCAGTCAGTGATGGAAAGGTCAGTGCACTGGGGTTGCAGTCAGTGATGGACAGATCAGTGTACTGGGGCTGCAGTCAGTGATGGACAGGTCAGTGTACTGGGGCTGCAGACAGTGACGGTCAGGTCAATGTACTGGGCCTGCAGTCAGTGATGGACAGGACAGTGTACTGGGGTTGCAGTCAGTGATGGACAGATCAGTTTACTGGGGCTGCAGTCAGTGATGGACAGGTCAGTGTACTGGGGTTGGAGTCAGTAATGGACAGGTCATTGTACTGGGGTTGCAGTCAGCAATGGACAGGTCAGTGTACTGGTGTTGCAGTCAGTAATGGACAGGTCAGTGTACTGGGGCTGCAGTCTGTGATGGACAGATCAGTGTACTGGGGCTGCAGCCAGTGATGGACAGGTCAATGTACTGGGCCTGCAGTCAGTGATGGACAGTTCAGTGTACTGGGTTTGCAGTCATTGATGGACAGATCAGTGTACTGGGGCTGCAGTCAGTGATGGACAGGTCAGTGTTCTGGGGCTGCAGTCAGTGATGGACAGGTCAGTGTACTGGGGCTGCAGACAGTGACGGTCAGGTCAATGTACTGGGCCTGCAGTCAGTGATGGACAGGACAGTGTACTGGGGTTGCAGTCAGTGATGGACAGATCAGTTTACTGGGGCTGCAGTCAGTGCTGGACATGTCAGTGTACTGGGGCTGCAGTCAGTGATGGACAGGTCAGTGTACTTGGGTAACAGTCATTGATGGACAGGTCAGTGTACTTGTGTCACAGACAGTGATGGACAGGTGTGAGCAATCGTGCTGTAGTAAGTGATGGACTGGTCAGTGTCCTGGAGTTGGATTCGGTGATGAACAGGTCAATGTACTGGTGTTGGAGTCAGTAATGGACAGGTCAGTGTACTTGGGTCACAGTCAGTGATGGAAGGATTAGAGTAATGGGTCAGTACTCAGCAATGGACAGGTCAGTGTACTGCAGTTGGAGTTAGCGATGGACAGGTCAGCGCACTGGGGTTGGAGTCATTAAGGGATAGGTCAGTGTACTGGGGCTGTAGCCAGTGATGGACAGGACAGCAATGGACAGGTCATATACTGGAGCTGCAGTCAGTGATAGGTCCGCGTACTGAGGCTGGAGTAAGTGATGGACAGGCCAGTGTACTGTGTCTAGAGTCAGTGATGGATGGGTAATTAGTACTGGCACCACATTCAATGATGGACAAGTCAATGTACTGTGGTCAATGATGGAAAGGTCAGTTTACTGTGGCTGCTGTCAGTAATGGACAGGTCAGTGTACTGGGGCTGCATTCAGTGATGGACAGGTCAGTGTACTGGGGCTGCAGTCAGTGATGGGCAGGTCAGTGTACTGCGGTTGCAGTCAGTGATGGTCATGTATGAGCAATGGGGCTGAACTCAGCAATGGACAGGTCAGTGTAGTAGGGCTGGAGTCAGTAAGGGACATGTCAGTGTACTGGAGCTGAGGTCAGTGATGGACAGGTAAGTGTTCTAGTGCTGTAGTCAATGATGGACAGGTCATTGTACAGGAGCTGAGGTCATGTTTGGACCGGTCAGTGTACTTGGGTTGGAGTCAGTAAGGGATAGGTCAGTGTACTGGGGTTGCAGTCATGATGGACAGGTCAGTGTACTGGGGTTGCTGTCAGTGATGGACAGGTCAGTGTACTGGGGTTGGAGTCAGTGATGGACAGGTCAGTGTACTGGGGCTGCAGTCAGTGATGGACAGGTCAGTGTACTGGGCCTGCAGTCAGTGATGGACAAGTCCGTGTACTGGGGTTGGAGTCAGTGATGGACAGATCAGTGTACTGGGGCTGCAGTCAGTGATGGACAGGTCAGTGTTCTGGGGCTGCAGTCAGTGATGGACAGGTCAGTGTAGGGACTGCAGTCAGCAATGGACAGGTCAGTGTACTGGGTCTGCAGTCAGTGATGGACAGGTCAGTGTACTGCCGTTTGAATCAGTGATGGACAGGTCAGTGAACTTGGGTCACAGTCAGTGATGGAAGCTCAGTGTACTTGTGTCACAGTCAGTGATGGACTTGTATGAGCATAGGGGCTGAACTCAGCAATGGACAGGTCAGTGTACTAGGGCTGGAGTCAGTAAGGGACATGTCAGTGTACTGGAGCTGAGGTCAGTGATGGACAGGTAAGTGTTCTAGTGCTGTAGTCAATGATGGACAGGTCATTGTACTGGAGCTGAGGTCAGGTTTGGACAGGTCAGTGTCCTTGGGTTGGAGTCAGTAAGGGATAGGTCAGTGTACTGGGGTTGCAGTCAGTGATGGACAGGTCAGTGTACTGGCGTTGCTGTCAGTGATGGACAGGTCTGTGTACTGGGGTTGGAGTCAGTGATGGACAGGTCAGTGTACCTGAGTTGCTGTCAGTGATGGACTGGTCAGTGTACTGGGGTTGGAGTCAGTGATGGACAGGTCAGTGTACTGGGGCTGCAGTCAGTGATGGACAGGTCGGTGTACTGGGGCTGCAGTCAGTGATGGACAAGTCAGTGTACTGGGGCTGCAGTCAGTGATGGACAGGTCAGTGTACTGGAGCTGCAGTCAGTGATGGACAGGTCAGTGTACCGGGGTTGGAGTGAGTGATGGACAGGTCAGTGTACTGGGGTTGCAGTCGGTGATGGACAGGTCAGTGTACTGCGGTTGCAGACAGTGATGGACGGATCCGTGTATTGGAGCTGCAGTTAGTGATTGACTTGTCAGTGTACCGGGGTTGGATTCAGTGAAGGACAGGTCAGTGCACTGGGGTTGCAGTCAGTGATGGACAGGTCAGTGTATTGTGGTTGCAGGCAGTGATGGACAGGTCAGTGTACTGGGGCTGCAGTCAGTGATGGAGAGGTCAGTGTACTGGGGCTGCAGTCAGTGATGGACAGGTCAGTGTACTAGGGTTGGAGTCAGTGATGGACAGGTCAGTGTACTGGTGCTGTGTTCAGTGATGCACAGGTCAGTGTACTGGGGTTGGAGTCAGTGATGGACAGGTCAGTGTGTTGGGGCTGGATTCAATAATGGACAGGTCAGTGTACTAGGGTTGGAGTCAGTGATGAACAGGTCTGTGTACAGGAGCTGCCGTCAGTGATGGTCAGGTCAGTGTACTGGGTCTGCAGTCAGTGATGGACAGGTCAGTGTGCTGGGACTGCTGTGAGTGATGAACAGCTCAGTGTACTAGGGTTGGAGTCAGTGATGGACAGGTCAGTGTGTTGGGGCTGGATTCAATAATGGACAGGTCAGTGTACTAGAATTGGAGTCAGTGATGGACAGGTCAGTGTACTGGGGCTGCAGTCAATGATGGACAGGTCAGTGTACTGGGGCTGCAGTCAGTGATGGACAGGTCAGTGTACTGGGGCTGCCGTCAGTGATGGGCAGGTCAGTGTACTGGTGCTGTGTTCAGTGTTGCACAGGTCAGTGTACTGGGGTTGGAGTCAGTGATGGACAGGTCAGTGTACTGGGGTTTCAGTCAGTAATGGGCAGGTCAGTGTACTGGGGTTGCAGTCAGTAATGGACAGGTCAGTGTACTGCGGCTGCAGTCTGTGATGGACAGGTCAGTGTACTGGGGCTGCAGTCTGTGATGGACAGGTCAGTGTACTGGGGCTGCAGTCTGTGATGGACAGGTCAGTGTACTGGGGCTGCAGTCAGTGATGGACAGGTCAGTGTACAGGGGCTGCAGTCTGTGATGGACAGGTCAATGTACTGGGATTAGAGTCAGTGATGTACAGGTCAGCGTACAGGGGCTGCAGTCAGTGATGGACAGGTCAGCGTACTGGGGTTGGAGTCAGTGATGGATAGGTTGTTGTACTGGGGCTGCAGTCAGTGATGGACAGGTCAGTTTATTGGGGCTGCAGTCAGTGATGGACAGCTCAGTGTACTGGGCCTGGACTCAGTGATGGACAGGTCAGTGTACTGGGGCTGCAGTCAGTGGTGGACAGGTCAGTGTACTGGGACTGCAGTCAGTGATGGACAGGTCATTGAACTTGGGTCACAGTCAGTGATGGACTGCTCAGTGTACTTGTGTCACAGTCAGTGTTGGACAGGTGTGAGCAATCGTGCTGTAGTAAGTGATGGACAGGTCAGTGTCCTGGAGTTGGAATCGGTGATGGACAGGTCAATGTAGTGGTGTTGTAGTCAATAATGGACAGGTCAGTGTACTGGGATCACAGTCAGTGATGGACATGTATGAGCAATGGGGCTGAACTCAGCAATGGACAGGTCAGTGTACTAGGGCTGGACTCAGTAAGGGACATGTCAGTTTACTGGAGCTGAGGTCAGTGATGGACAGGTAAGTGTACTAGGGCTGTAGTCAATGATGGACAGGTCATTGTACTGGAGCTGAGGTCAGGTTTGGACAGGTCAGTGTACTGGGGTTGGAGTCAGTAAGGGATAGGTCAGTGTACTGGGGTTGCCGTCAGTGATAGACAGGTCAGTGTTCTGGTGTTGGAGTCAGTGATGGACAGGTCAGTGTACTGGGGCTGCAGTCAGTGATGGACTGGTCAGTGTACTGGGGTTGGAGTCAGTGATGGACAGTTCAGTGTCCTGGGGCTGCAGTCAGTGATGGACAGGTCAGTGTACTGGAGCTGCAGTCAGTGATGGACAGGTCAGTGTACTGGGGCTGCAGTCAGTGATGGAAAGGTCAGTGCACTGGGGCTGCAGACAATGATGGACAGGTCAGGGCACTGGGGCTGCCGTCAGTGATGGTCTGGTCAGTGTACTAGGGCTGGATTCAATAATGGTCAGGTCAGTGTACTGGGGCTGCAGTCAGTGATGGACATTTCAGTGAACAGGGGCTTCCGTCAGTGATGGACAGGTCAGTTTACTGGTGCTGTGTTCAGTGATGCACAGGTCAGTGTACTGAGGTTGGAGTCAGTAATGGACAGGTCAGTGTACTGGTGCTGTGTTCAGTGATGTACAGGTCAGTGTACTGGGGCTGCAGTCAGTGATGGACAGGTCAGTGTACTGGGGTTGCCGTCAGTGATGGGCAGGTCAGTGTACTGGTGCTGTGTTCAGTGTTGCACAGGTCAGTGTACTGGGGTTGGAGTCAGTGATGGACAGGTCAGTGTACTGGGGTTTCAGTCAGTAATGGGCAGGTCAGTGTACTGGGGTTGCAGTCAGTAATGGACAGGTCAGTGTACTGCGGCTGCAGTCTGTGATGGACAGGTCAGTGTACTGGGGCTGCAGTCTGTGATGGACAGGTCAGTGTACTGGGGCTGCAGTCTGTGATGGACAGGTCAGTGTACTGGGGCTGCAGTCAGTGATGGACAGGTCAGTGTACAGGGGCTGCAGTCTGTGATGGACAGGTCAATGTACTGGGATTAGAGTCAGTGATGTACAGGTCAGCGTACAGGGGCTGCAGTCAGTGATGGACAGGTCAGCGTACTGGGGTTGGAGTCAGTGATGGATAGGTTGTTGTACTGGGGTTGGAGTCAGTGATGGACAGGTCAGTGTACTGGGGCTGCAGTCAGTGATGGACAGGTCAGTGTACTGGGCCTGCAGTCAGTGATGGACAAGTCCGTGTACTGGGGTTGGAGTCAGTGATGGACAGATCAGTGTACTGGGGCTGCAGTCAGTGATGGACAGGTCAGTGTTCTGGGGCTGCAGTCAGTGATGGACAGGTCAGTGTAGGGACTGCAGTCAGCAATGGACAGGTCAGTGTACTGGGTCTGCAGTCAGTGATGGACAGGTCAGTGTACTGCCGTTTGAATCAGTGATGGACAGGTCAGTGAACTTGGGTCACAGTCAGTGATGGAAGCTCAGTGTACTTGTGTCACAGTCAGTGATGGACTTGTATGAGCATAGGGGCTGAACTCAGCAATGGACAGGTCAGTGTACTAGGGCTGGAGTCAGTAAGGGACATGTCAGTGTACTGGAGCTGAGGTCAGTGATGGACAGGTAAGTGTTCTAGTGCTGTAGTCAATGATGGACAGGTCATTGTACTGGAGCTGAGGTCAGGTTTGGACAGGTCAGTGTCCTTGGGTTGGAGTCAGTAAGGGATAGGTCAGTGTACTGGGGTTGCAGTCAGTGATGGACAGGTCAGTGTACTGGCGTTGCTGTCAGTGATGGACAGGTCTGTGTACTGGGGTTGGAGTCAGTGATGGACAGGTCAGTGTACCTGAGTTGCTGTCAGTGATGGACTGGTCAGTGTACTGGGGTTGGAGTCAGTGATGGACAGGTCAGTGTACTGGGGCTGCAGTCAGTGATGGACAGGTCGGTGTACTGGGGCTGCAGTCAGTGATGGACAAGTCAGTGTACTGGGGCTGCAGTCAGTGATGGACAGGTCAGTGTACTGGAGCTGCAGTCAGTGATGGACAGGTCAGTGTACCGGGGTTGGAGTGAGTGATGGACAGGTCAGTGTACTGGGGTTGCAGTCGGTGATGGACAGGTCAGTGTACTGCGGTTGCAGACAGTGATGGACGGATCCGTGTATTGGAGCTGCAGTTAGTGATTGACTTGTCAGTGTACCGGGGTTGGATTCAGTGAAGGACAGGTCAGTGCACTGGGGTTGCAGTCAGTGATGGACAGGTCAGTGTATTGTGGTTGCAGGCAGTGATGGACAGGTCAGTGTACTGGGGCTGCAGTCAGTGATGGAGAGGTCAGTGTACTGGGGCTGCAGTCAGTGATGGACAGGTCAGTGTACTAGGGTTGGAGTCAGTGATGGACAGGTCAGTGTACTGGTGCTGTGTTCAGTGATGCACAGGTCAGTGTACTGGGGTTGGAGTCAGTGATGGACAGGTCAGTGTGTTGGGGCTGGATTCAATAATGGACAGGTCAGTGTACTAGGGTTGGAGTCAGTGATGAACAGGTCTGTGTACAGGAGCTGCCGTCAGTGATGGTCAGGTCAGTGTACTGGGTCTGCAGTCAGTGATGGACAGGTCAGTGTGCTGGGACTGCTGTGAGTGATGAACAGCTCAGTGTACTAGGGTTGGAGTCAGTGATGGACAGGTCAGTGTGTTGGGGCTGGATTCAATAATGGACAGGTCAGTGTACTAGAATTGGAGTCAGTGATGGACAGGTCAGTGTACTGGGGCTGCAGTCAATGATGGACAGGTCAGTGTACTGGGGCTGCAGTCAGTGATGGACAGGTCAGTGTACTGGGGCTGCCGTCAGTGATGGGCAGGTCAGTGTACTGGTGCTGTGTTCAGTGTTGCACAGGTCAGTGTACTGGGGTTGGAGTCAGTGATGGACAGGTCAGTGTACTGGGGTTTCAGTCAGTAATGGGCAGGTCAGTGTACTGGGGTTGCAGTCAGTAATGGACAGGTCAGTGTACTGCGGCTGCAGTCTGTGATGGACAGGTCAGTGTACTGGGGCTGCAGTCTGTGATGGACAGGTCAGTGTACTGGGGCTGCAGTCTGTGATGGACAGGTCAGTGTACTGGGGCTGCAGTCAGTGATGGACAGGTCAGTGTACAGGGGCTGCAGTCTGTGATGGACAGGTCAATGTACTGGGATTAGAGTCAGTGATGTACAGGTCAGCGTACAGGGGCTGCAGTCAGTGATGGACAGGTCAGCGTACTGGGGTTGGAGTCAGTGATGGATAGGTTGTTGTACTGGGGCTGCAGTCAGTGATGGACAGGTCAGTTTATTGGGGCTGCAGTCAGTGATGGACAGCTCAGTGTACTGGGCCTGGACTCAGTGATGGACAGGTCAGTGTACTGGGGCTGCAGTCAGTGGTGGACAGGTCAGTGTACTGGGACTGCAGTCAGTGATGGACAGGTCATTGAACTTGGGTCACAGTCAGTGATGGACTGCTCAGTGTACTTGTGTCACAGTCAGTGTTGGACAGGTGTGAGCAATCGTGCTGTAGTAAGTGATGGACAGGTCAGTGTCCTGGAGTTGGAATCGGTGATGGACAGGTCAATGTAGTGGTGTTGTAGTCAATAATGGACAGGTCAGTGTACTGGGATCACAGTCAGTGATGGACATGTATGAGCAATGGGGCTGAACTCAGCAATGGACAGGTCAGTGTACTAGGGCTGGACTCAGTAAGGGACATGTCAGTTTACTGGAGCTGAGGTCAGTGATGGACAGGTAAGTGTACTAGGGCTGTAGTCAATGATGGACAGGTCATTGTACTGGAGCTGAGGTCAGGTTTGGACAGGTCAGTGTACTGGGGTTGGAGTCAGTAAGGGATAGGTCAGTGTACTGGGGTTGCCGTCAGTGATAGACAGGTCAGTGTTCTGGTGTTGGAGTCAGTGATGGACAGGTCAGTGTACTGGGGCTGCAGTCAGTGATGGACTGGTCAGTGTACTGGGGTTGGAGTCAGTGATGGACAGTTCAGTGTCCTGGGGCTGCAGTCAGTGATGGACAGGTCAGTGTACTGGAGCTGCAGTCAGTGATGGACAGGTCAGTGTACTGGGGCTGCAGTCAGTGATGGAAAGGTCAGTGCACTGGGGCTGCAGACAATGATGGACAGGTCAGGGCACTGGGGCTGCCGTCAGTGATGGTCTGGTCAGTGTACTAGGGCTGGATTCAATAATGGTCAGGTCAGTGTACTGGGGCTGCAGTCAGTGATGGACATTTCAGTGAACAGGGGCTTCCGTCAGTGATGGACAGGTCAGTTTACTGGTGCTGTGTTCAGTGATGCACAGGTCAGTGTACTGAGGTTGGAGTCAGTAATGGACAGGTCAGTGTACTGGTGCTGTGTTCAGTGATGTACAGGTCAGTGTACTGGGGCTGCAGTCAGTGATGGACAGGTCAGTGTACTGGGGTTGCCGTCAGTGATGGGCAGGTCAGTGTACTGGTGCTGTGTTCAGTGTTGCACAGGTCAGTGTACTGGGGTTGGAGTCAGTGATGGACAGGTCAGTGTACTGGGGTTTCAGTCAGTAATGGGCAGGTCAGTGTACTGGGGTTGCAGTCAGTAATGGACAGGTCAGTGTACTGCGGCTGCAGTCTGTGATGGACAGGTCAGTGTACTGGGGCTGCAGTCTGTGATGGACAGGTCAGTGTACTGGGGCTGCAGTCTGTGATGGACAGGTCAGTGTACTGGGGCTGCAGTCAGTGATGGACAGGTCAGTGTACAGGGGCTGCAGTCTGTGATGGACAGGTCAATGTACTGGGATTAGAGTCAGTGATGTACAGGTCAGCGTACAGGGGCTGCAGTCAGTGATGGACAGGTCAGCGTACTGGGGTTGGAGTCAGTGATGGATAGGTTGTTGTACTGGGGCTGCAGTCAGTGATGGACAGGTCAGTTTATTGGGGCTGCAGTCAGTGATGGACAGCTCAGTGTACTGGGCCTGGACTCAGTGATGGACAGGTCAGTGTACTGGGGCTGCAGTCAGTGGTGGACAGGTCAGTGTACTGGGACTGCAGTCAGTGATGGACAGGTCATTGAACTTGGGTCACAGTCAGTGATGGACTGCTCAGTGTACTTGTGTCACAGTCAGTGTTGGACAGGTGTGAGCAATCGTGCTGTAGTAAGTGATGGACAGGTCAGTGTCCTGGAGTTGGAATCGGTGATGGACAGGTCAATGTAGTGGTGTTGTAGTCAATAATGGACAGGTCAGTGTACTGGGATCACAGTCAGTGATGGACATGTATGAGCAATGGGGCTGAACTCAGCAATGGACAGGTCAGTGTACTAGGGCTGGACTCAGTAAGGGACATGTCAGTTTACTGGAGCTGAGGTCAGTGATGGACAGGTAAGTGTACTAGGGCTGTAGTCAATGATGGACAGGTCATTGTACTGGAGCTGAGGTCAGGTTTGGACAGGTCAGTGTACTGGGGTTGGAGTCAGTAAGGGATAGGTCAGTGTACTGGGGTTGCCGTCAGTGATAGACAGGTCAGTGTTCTGGTGTTGGAGTCAGTGATGGACAGGTCAGTGTACTGGGGCTGCAGTCAGTGATGGACTGGTCAGTGTACTGGGGTTGGAGTCAGTGATGGACAGTTCAGTGTCCTGGGGCTGCAGTCAGTGATGGACAGGTCAGTGTACTGGAGCTGCAGTCAGTGATGGACAGGTCAGTGTACTGGGGCTGCAGTCAGTGATGGAAAGGTCAGTGCACTGGGGCTGCCGTCAGTGATGGTCTGGTCAGTGTACTAGGGCTGGATTCAATAATGGTCAGGTCAGTGTACTGGGGCTGCAGTCAGTGATGGACATTTCAGTGAACAGGGGCTTCCGTCAGTGATGGACAGGTCAGTTTACTGGTGCTGTGTTCAGTGATGCACAGGTCAGTGTACTGAGGTTGGAGTCAGTAATGGACAGGTCAGTGTACTGGTGCTGTGTTCAGTGATGTACAGGTCAGTGTACTGGGGCTGCAGTCAGTGATGGACAGGTCAGTGTACTGGGGCTGCAGTCAGTGATGGACAGGTCAGTGTACTGGGGTTGGAGTCAGTGATGGGCAGGTCAGTGTACTGGGGTTGGAGTCAGTAATGGATAGGTCAGTGTACTGGTGCTGTGTTCAGTGATGCACAGGTCAGTGTACTGGGGTTGGAGTCAGTAATGGACAGGTCAGTGTACTGGGGTTTCAGTCAGTGATGGACAGGTCAGTGTACTGGGGTTACAGTCAGTGATGGACAGGTCAGTGTACTGGGGCTGCAGTCTGTGATGGACAGGTCAGTGTACTGGGGCTGCAGTCAGTGATGGACAGGTCAGTGTACTGGGGCTGCAGTCAGTGATGGACAGGTCAGTGTACTGGGGTTGGAGTCAGTGATGGGCAGGTTAGTGTACTGGTTCTTCAGGCAGTGATGGACTGGTCAGTGTACTGGGGCTGCAGTCAGTGATGGACAGGTCAGTGTACTGGGGTTGGAGTCAGTGATGGACAGGTCAGTGTACCTGGGTTGCTGTCAGTGATGGACAGGTCAGTGTACTGGGGCTGCAGTCAGTGATGGACAGATCAGTGTACTTGGGTGCAGTCAGTGATGGACAGGTCAGTGTACTGGGGCTGCAGTCACTGATGAACAGGTCAGTGTACTGGGGTTGCAGTCAGTCATGGACAGGTCAGTGTACTTGTGTTGCAGTCAGTGATGGACAGGTCAGTGTACTGGGGTTGGTGTTAGTACCAGGGTCCACAGTGCTGGGCACCAGAGTTTGAAAAAAGTAGAAGCAACTCAATATAAACCCAGAAATTTTAGCCTGAAAACCACCGTTCTGCGGGGTGGAGGGTATGAAGACATTGCTGAAACAGTTGTGCAATTGTCAGGCTGTGGGGCAGAATGAATTCGAGCGGGAACCTGCTTGTCCAAATTGAAACTGTGCTTCTAGCTTGAAGTTTCCATGAGATGTCGTCCACAGGCAGGGTTACCACCTCAGCCAAAGAATTCCATCTGAAAGGAGGAGTGCCAGGCGGAGAGCTTTGAGGAGGGAACTCCAGAGGCGACCGCACAGGCAGCTGTAGGCCGTGGAGTATTGGAAATCGGGGTGGGGGGGAAGGCGTTGGTGTGCAGGGGTATGCTCCAGTGACCAGAATTGGCTCGACACATGTATCTGATAGGGTTGTAAGAGTGGAGGGGATAACCAAGATGGGGAGTGTGTGGTGATGTACGGATTTGAAAACAAGTAGTAGGATTTGAAAACTTAAAGAGGAACGAATGTTGGCCAGGGTGATGGGCGACCAGGTCATGGTGCAGTTCGGGCCTAGGCAGAAGAGTTTTGGATGACCCCAGGTTGTCAGGGACCAGAACCCGGGAACCTGTGAGAACTTTATTCCCTTTTTGCGTGTCCCCAGCTGACTCTTGTCCACCTTCAGTCTTTCAGTCACGCCTCAAGTCAGTTTTATTCCTGAAGGTGTATGTAACTGTTGCTGAAGGCAGGCTGCAGTGTGGCTTATTCACAACCTGTAAGATAATGGTTGACGGTGAGGGCGTTATATAATTCATTAAGGGCCAATTGGTGCATTAAGGAGTGGAATAGAATTCAATATTGCTTCAGCTGGAAGTGGTAATCCAATCTCCGTGACAAAGTAAAAACAGGCCCAAAACAGGAAAAAGGCCCTTATCCCCCTTCCCACGAGTTCCCCTAATCCACAGCCGAGAGGTATTAAATAAAAGTTGGAGGGTCAATTCACCAAAAAGCTAATGGAAGGATCCCCATAAAATATTACCTCAGAGAGTAGATGGAACACTGAGGAGAACTATAGTGAATTCCAGTGGGCTGTGGCATACCCTGTGGGTTCGTCCTTAGAGAAATGAACCTCGAAGATTGTTGTAATGCGCAAGGAAGTTTTTCTTGGAAGTGAAAGGTGGAACAGAGGTCATAGCATAATTATAAAGTGCGGTGTTCAGTTAATAGTACTTGTTTTGTTTAATTCCTCTTATATACAATAATACTTGTTTCTGTTTAAAAAAGTTAAAAGTTTTAACGAGTTAGAAAGTACTTCTACTCCCTCCTGCCTGACGAAAGGAGGACTTGCATTTATGTAGCGCCTTTCGTGACCTCAGGGTGTCCCAAAGTGCTTCACATGGCCGCTTTTGAAGCATGTGGGCCGCAGTCGTAACGTAGGTGCTGGCTGCCACCCAGCCCCGCAGTTCCGGATCATTCTGAGCACGGGGCCCACATGCCGGCCGGAGCCTCTCCCAAGAGTGTAACAAGCTGGGTTGGGGTGGTTGGGGGGGGGGGGGTGGGGGGGGAGGTCGATGCTGAGGTCAAACGAGGGGCCTAATCCAAGAGAGGAGGAGTGGGGGCGGTGGGGGGAGGCGGTGGTGGGGGTAGTGTCAGGGTTTGGTGTGCAGAACAATGGGGGAAGAGGAGAGCCTAGAATTTGGGTCTGGGTGCGACCATTTCACAGGCCTGTTGTGCCCCTGCAGCCTGACGCCTGTTTGCCAAGCTGGTCGCTTCTTTATTTCAGTAGCCAGGCCGATGGAGGTTTGTAGGCCCCGCTGGGATTTGCTGTTGAAAAGGTAGGGTGGAGGCAGGAAGGGGGGTGCAGGAATGTTCGGATCCTCCCGATTACCTTCATTCTCCACCCTCCCCAGCCCCTTAGATGGCGCCTAGGCCAATTCACCACCCCCACCCCCCCCGCCCCCCCCCCCAACTCCCACCACCCATCTTCACCCACCGTCCCCAGCCGGCCTCCTTCGGCGTGTGCGCCAGCGTCAGCGTCGCTCCCAATTCGGGCACGGTCCAAATTCTGGACGAGCAAGTTGAAGTGTTTGAGTAAAGGGCTCGTGGCTGCTTTGATGCCACCTTCTCCTACCTCGGCTGCATTGCAGTCGGCCGCCAGACCCTCTGCATCCTCGGTGGAGAGTTCTAGAACCAGGGGACATAGATTCAGTCAAGATAAGTGGCAGGAGGTGTAGGGGGGGGACACGAGGAAGAACCTTTTTCACGCAGAGGGTAGTGGGCGTCTGGAACTCGCTGCCCGAGTTGGTGGGTAGAGGCAGAAACTCTGAACTCTTTTTGAAGAGTACCTGGATCTGGGCCTTGGGTGCTGTAAGCTGCAGGGCTATGGGCCGGGTGCAGGAAGGCGGGATTAGAAAGGGCACCTGGGTGGCCTTTGGGCTGGCACGGGCAAGGTGGGCCGAATGGCCTCCTTCTGCGCTGTCAACTTTTCCATGGTTCTCTGCCTGTCGCCTGATCGATCACCCACAGGGTTTCTCGATGAGCCACCCTCTTGGCACCAGGCTTTGGGCCCCTTAAAAGCTGCAGCTCCCTGGAGTTGGGAAGAATCAGAGACGATCTGACTGAAACGTAGAAAAACTCTTAAGAGGGCTGGACAAGGTGGGCCGTGAGACGCTGCTGCACTCTGGCTGGAAGGTCTAGAACGGTGAGGGGTGGGGGAGGGGGAGGGGGAGCGTAGGTCGCCCTCTTCAGGATAAGGGGTCGGCCATTTTGGGCCGAGATGAGCAGAAATTTCTTCGCTCCCAGGGTTGGGGAATTCTCTGCCCCCAGAGCGCTGCGGATGCTCGGCCTGTTGAGTCTGTCCGAGAGGGAGATCGGTAGGTTATTTTTTTTGGACACCGGAGACGAGATGGGGAGCGCGGAGTCGAGGTTAACGCGGAGAGACTGGAGAAGCCAGGGTTGTTCTCCTCAGAGCGGGGAAGGTTGAAGGATGTGGGGGGTGGGGGGTGGGGGGGGGCGTTCGAAATCGTGAAGGGTTTTGATAGAGTCTCCAAGGAGAAACCGTATCCAGTGGCAGGATGCCTGGTAACCAGAGGGTCTCAGATTTAAGGTAATTAGCAAATGAAAGGGCGGTGGACGCAGATTCAATAGGAACTTTCAAAAGAGGGGAGTCGGATAAAACCTTGGAAGGGGAAAACGTTTGCAGGGCTGTGAGGTAAGAGCAGGGGCGAGAGAGATATATCTAATCGAGAGCCGTCATAGACACAATGGGCCAGACGGCCTTGTTTCGTTGCCATACATCATTTTATGATCGGATAAATCAGAGTCCCGTCTGACGCACAGAGAGCAATGCTACGGAAATCCGCAGATATGCATTCATAGCGACTTTAGGCGAGAGCTGGCACCCGATGAGGTGAATGACTCACTCCCCTGCGGAAGTTTGTATAATCCTGTTTAAAATACCGCCCACATAGAAAAGCGAACCCACACAGCAACAGAATGGTTCATCTTCAATCCAGGTTTCTCTACGCGTCATCCGGCATTTCTGCCCTCGACCGGAATTAATGCCACCCCACCACGTGAGTCTTTCTTCCTGGGAACACAGATACGGCACAGAAAGAGGCCATTTAATATGTCTGCTTTTCCCCTCCCCCTCCCCCCTCTTTATTCTTTCACAGGGTGTGAGCATCGTTGACTGGGCCCAGCATTTGTTGCTCAACCCTAATTGCCCCCTTGAACTGAGTGTGTCACTCAGCCAATTTCAGAGGGGTAGTTAAGAGTCAACCATGGCACTCTGGGTCTGGAGTTACATGTAGGCCCAGACCGGGTAAGGACAGCAGATTTCCGCCCCCTAAAGGGGACATTAGTGAACCAGATGGGTTTTTAGGACCATCAATGATGGTTGCCATGGTCACCATCACTGAGCCTAACTTTATAATTCCAGATTTATTAATAAGAATTTAAACTCCACCTGCTGCTGTAGTGGGATTTGAACCCATGTCCCCAGGACATTAGGCTAGGCCTCAGGATTACTAGCCAATGACATTGCCCCTACACCACCACCTCTTCCTGAGACTAAGCTACAACTGATTCACACCAGAGTATTGGATGAGCTCCATGGTCAACTGAGTAAGCACTGCCAATTCTGTCCTCACCCCATGCACACACTTTCCAGCAAGAGTGTTTGGATACCAGTCAGGAGCGTGAACGCTGGCTGTATTATCCTTTGTTAGATTTTTATTTTACTATTCAATGATAGGATGTAGGGGTCGCTGGCCAGGCCCAGCATTCATTGCCCATCCCTAACTGCCCCTTGAGAAGGTGGTAGTGAGCTGCCTTCTTGAACCGCTGCAGTCCCTGTGGTGTAGGTACACCCACGGCGCTGTTAGGGAGTTCCTGGATTTTGACCCAGCGACAGTGAAGGAACGGCCGATATATTTCCAAGTCAGGATGGGTAGTGGCTCGGAGGGGAACTTCCAGTTGGTGGTGGTGAAGAGGCCATTTTAAGTGACATCGACTAACACCACAGCTAAGATAAGCAAAGTGTTGACTGGGGCTCAATGCAAACATTTCCAACTCATGGGGAAAAAGAAGGGAATTCAGGAGTGACAGAGTCGGAATACAATGCGTCCTGTAAACCCGAGTCTATGCCTACACTGTGTTGAGTTAGCTGATTGCAGCTGAGGCGCTGGTAGGTGACACTACATCCAGTTAGGCCTCATCTGGAGCACTGCTTCCAGTTCTGGGCGCCATACCTGAGGAAGGATGTGAAGAATTGGGCAGAGTACAGAGGAGATTCACAGGAATGATTCCCGGGATGAAGAACTGTAGCTATGAGGAGAGTTTGGAGAGGTTGGGACTGTTTTCCTTGGAGAAAAGGAGGCTGAGAGGAGACTTGATAGAGTTATTCAAGATCCTGAGGGGTATGGACAGGGTAAATAGTGAGAAACTGTTCCCACTCCAGAGAGCATCAAGGGCTAGAGGGCACAGATTCAAAATAATTGGCAAAAGGAGTAAATGTGATGTGAGAGAAAATATTTTCACCCAGAGGATGGTTGGAGTCTGGAGTGAGCTCCCTGAGAGGGTGGTGGAGGCAGGTTCGCTCGAGGTATTCAAAAGGGAATTGGATTGTGAACTGAAAAGAGGGAATGTGCAGGGTTGCGGGGACAAGGCAGGAGAGCAGGATGAGGTGGGATGCTCTTTCAGAGAGCCAGTGCAGAGTCGATGGGCCGAATGGCCTCCATGATTCGAGGAGTCAGCCAAGTCCTGATTGTTTTCGAATCCTTCCAAGGTCTCACCATCCCCCCACCCGGCCCCCACCCTCCGAGATCTCTGCGCTCCTTCAATTCTGTCCTCTTGAGCATCCTCCCCAATTTTAATCTCTCCAGCATTGGCGGCCATGCCTTCTGCTGCTTGGGGTGGGGGGGTGGGCCTACGCTCTGGAATTCCCTCGCTAAACCTCTCCGCCTCCCTCTCTCTCTCTCTCTCTTTAAGACGCCCCTTAAAACCGACCTCTTTGACCGAACTGTTGGCCACCCATCCCTGAATATCTCCCTCTGTGGCTCGGTGTCTTCATAACACGCCCGTGAAGTACCCTTGGGACGCTTTTCAGTACGAGGGGCGATATCTAAATGCAAGTTGTTGTTGGAACAGCAAAGACATCTTAACCATCCCAGTAAAAACAGAATATTCTGGAAACGAGCTGTCAGCTTCCCGAAGGACGAAGAACAGGCTAATGTTTATGACCCTTCACTCCTAACTTGTCCACCATACCGTACTCGCCATGGCAACCTCTTGCCCCGTTCAGATGCATACTGGTAGGGTGGCAAAGGGTAGGAACTCTTTTCCACAAGCGGCCGTGGGCGCTAGATCAATCGTGTAAGTTTACCAAGATCAATGGATCTTTGTTATCCAAAGGTATTAAGGGACATGGGGTAAAGATTGGTCTGTAGAATTGGGTTGTCGATCAGCCATGGTCTCATTGAATGGCGGGCAGAACGGGCATTTCCGAGCCCGTCACTTCACCCTCCAACCCTCTGCTTCTCCCCACGGGGATCCCCCACCACTGGAATCTGGTCTGCAACCGATTGGTGGGGGGGGGCGGGGGGGGGGGGAGGGGGGGGGGGGGGGAGGAATTGAAAGCAGTTGCGAAGGTCTGAGGATGAGTCTCCCACCGATTATTTATCCCGCACCTATGCAAGGAGGTGCCAGTTCTCAGTTTTGGTGGGGGGGTTCGGGGGGGAGGTGGGTGGGGGGTTGCCTACCAGCAATGAGCACAGTATCACATAGCAAATAGGAGCGGGAGTAGGCCATTCGGCCCCTCGAGCCTGCTCCGCCATTCATGGCTGACCCTCGATCTCAACTCCGTGCTCCCGCTCTCTCCCCACGCCCCTTTGGTGCCTTGAGGGTGGCGAAATTCTACACTCCACTGCCACTGGGGCCTCGCCCATTGATTCCGAGGCACAATATTCCGCCGGGTCGCTCTTCAAACTCAGTTTTTGGGGTGCGGTCCCATCTGAGGCTTCGGGCGACGCTCCCTTTATTTAAAAGCGTAGACGAGCAGAGAGACCTGGTCGTCCATTGACACAAATACTCTCAACGGCGAGTACGGTTACTGGGGTTTATAAATGGAGGAATAGGATATAAGAGCGAAAGGGTGGGGTGGGGGGGGGTGGTGGTGATGATGATAAAACTTTGCCAGCCACTGGTTGGTTAGGCCTCAATTGGACTCCCCATGCAGAAGCTTCCAGTCCCGCTAGGGGTGGGAAGCAGGGCAGGGGCAGGGGAGCCTGATCTGGCGTGAGGAGGACAAGTTTCGGGGCGGACCGTGGGAATTCTGTTCCCGGGATTTTAAAGGCGGGTGGAGATTCCTGGCAAACTGCGTTCGCTTTTTTGCGATGGGGTGTAAGTGGCGCGCGCCCCAGGCGAGTTTCACTTCCTCCGCATGCGTTCAGCTGTCCTGAACCCCCGCCTAACCCCCCCACCCCCCCCCCCCCCACCCCCCACAACTCGGCAGGAATGACTCGCGCCTCCCTGCCCACCCGCCGAACCGAGACCCCAGAGCAGAAGGCCCCGCTCCTCCGGCCGGGATTTACCCGCCCCGCCCGCGAGGGAAATGGTGGCGGGCGGGGACAGAATGCTTGACGGACCGGCCTGGGGTCCGTTGACCTCAGGCGGGAATTCCCAGACCCGCGACAGGCCGGGCCAGAAAATTCCGGCCCTCATTTCAGGAAAGATGCCAAGGCCTCAATAAAGGGGGAGTAAAGTTTAGTGGGATGTCACCCCAGGGAATGAGGGACTTCCCTTGTGGTTAGGGTTAGGGTTATACAGGGCATTGGTGAGAGCACATCTGGAATATCGTGCGCAGTTTTGGTCTCCTTATTTAAGGAAGGGTGTAAATGCGTTGGAGGCGGTTCAGAGGAGGTTTACTAGGTTGATACCTGGAATGAGCGGGTTGTCTTATGAGGAAAGGTTGGACAGACTGGGCTTGTTTCCACTGGAGTTTAGAAGAGTGAGGGGTGATTTGATTGAAGTGTATAAGATCCTGAACGGCCTTGACAAGGTGGATGTGGAAAGGATGTTTCCTCTTGTGGGTGAGTCCAGAACTAGGGGGTCGCTGTTTTAAAATTAGGGGTCGCCCTTTTAGGACAGAGATGAGGAGAAATTTTTTTATCTCAGAGGGTCGTGCGACTTTGGAACTCTCGGCCTCAGAAGGGGGTGGAGGCGGGGTCACTGAATATTTTTAAGGCGGAGGTAGATAGATTCTCGTTAGGCAAGGGGATCAAGGGTTATCGGGGGGGGTAGATGGGAATGTGGAACTCAAAACACAGACAGATCAGCCATGATCTTATTGAATGGCAGAGCAGGCTCGAGGGGCCGAATGGTCTACTGCTCCTATTTCGTATGTTGGAAATGTTTGGACTGTTCCCCTTGGAAGAGAGCAGGTTGATGGGCAACAGAATCGAGGCTTTGACGGAGAGGGAAATATTTATTCTCTCTGGGGATAGTGAATCGAGGGGTCAGACACTTAAAACGACTGGTAAAAGACCTAGGGGAGAGGTGAGGGGAAACGTTTTCACTCAGAGAGTTGTCAGGGTCTGGAAGGCTCGAGCCGAGAAGGTGGTGCTAGCTGTTTCCGAAAACAATGTTGGGCGGGATTTTGCGAATGAGGAACTTACAGGTTTACGCTCTTTGAAGGAACCAGCACAAGTGTGATTGGCTGAATGGCCTCCATCTGTGTGCTGTAGTCTTCTCTGATTCTCTCTTTAAAATCTGGACTTCCAATATCCCTCCATCGTCTGTCGATAAACGCAACACAGTGTGGGTCAGGAAGGTTGCGGGATTCAGTTGAACACAAGAATATAAGAGTTAGGGTGAGGAGTAGGCCACTCAGCCCCTCGGGTCTGCTCCGCCATTCAATAATACCATGGATGACCTTCTGCCTCAACTCTACTTTCCCGCCCTATCCTTCGATTCCTTCATAGTCCAAAAAAATCTACCGATCTCCGTCTTGAATGTACTCGATGACTGTGCATCTCTGGGGTAGAGAATTCCAAAGATTCACAACCCTCTGAGTGAAGAAATTTCTCCTCATCTCAGTCCAAAATGGCCACCCCCCCCCTTGTCCTGAGACTGTGACCCCGTGTTCTGGACTCTCCGGCCAAGGGGAGCCAGCCTGTCAACATCGACCCTGTCTACGTTACCTAAGGGTTTTACACGTTTCAATAAGATTGCTTCTCATTCTCTTAAACTCCAGAGAACGTAAACCCATTCCACTCAATCACTCACCATTGGCCAACCCTCTCATCCCAGGAATAAAATAGCCTTCTTTTGGGTTCTTAGGTTTATCGCAAACATACCAATCAATACAGCAAGGATTGGTTATACAATACTGTGGTTCTTTACAAACAGACGAATTAGGAGCAGGAGTGAGGCCACTCGGCCCCTCGAGCCTGCTCCACCACTCAATAAGATCATGGCTGATCCGATTGTAACCTCAACCCCACATTCCCGCCTACCCCCCCGATAACCTTTCACCCCCTTTCATACGTAACTGGGAGGCTATGTAGACACATGTGCCCTGTCAGACTGTTCTGTCTGCAGGGTACATATGGGATTATACATCACATCCTGTCTCGAGAGAGATAGGAATGGATAGCAGTGGAAGATAAGTACCCTTAAAGGTACATGCACATCACAACACCTTTGTCGCAGTCTCTCTAAGGCATGTCTATCCTTCCTTAGGCTAGGAGAGCAAAGCTGTACAGAGTGCTCCAGGTACAGATTGTTTTAGCTGAATACTGGTTGTGGATGTGTTTTCCGTGATAGTGGACTGAGGGGACATGCGGGATCATTAGCTTCCCTTTGCAATCTTTTTCAAGCAAATATAGTCCACCAGAAAGGTTTTTTCATTCTTTCACCGGATGTGGACATCGCCAGCATTTATTGCCCATCCCTAATTGCCCCTTGAGAAGGCGGTGGTGAGCTGCTTTCTTGAGCCGCTGCAGTCCCTGTGGTGTAGGTACACCCACAGCGCTGTTAGGGAGGGAGTTCCAGGATTTGGACCCATTTGTAGATGCAGTATAGGAGAGCATTTACCCTGTCACTCTTTTCTGAATTGGGGGCAGGTAAAGAGTTATGAGTGAAAAAGAGCTTCATTAGCAGCCAATAATGTGCAGCAAAGCTTCAATTAAACTCCGCAAACTGTTAAAATGCTCAGGGATTGATATCCAATAATCTCCCTTTGTTCGGCCATCACTGGCTCCCTCAGTACCTGTTAGAGTGTTCTCTTGCCACCTCAATCTATACAATCCCATTTGCCCTTTTCCCTCAGTGCTTTCTATTCCTTAATCTCATATACTCAAACTCCACAGACCGCTCTGGGTCCCTGGGGATGCCAATTTCCCCTCTCTTGACTTATGGAGTATTTCCGCAACCTCCACCTCGTGCCTGCTTCAGGGAGGTCTCTCAGGGTGCCTGGTGCCTGGCTCTTGCTGCCCGTGGATTTGGCTGCTCCAACGTTCCCCTGGCCAGCCGCCCATCTTCCACCAGCGGAGAGCTTTCCCCCGATCCCCAATGACTCCAGTTTTGCCAGCGCTCCCTGATGCCACACTCTGTCAAATGCGGCCTTGATGTCTTAATGGAGGAGGGAGAGAGAGAGGCAGAGAGGTTCCGGGAGGGAATTCCAGAGCTCAGGGCCCCCCCACCCCCCCCACCACCACTCTCCCACCCCCAGGCAGCTGAAGGCACAGCCGCCAACGGCGGAGCGATGGGAAGCGGGGGATGTTCAAGAGGCTGGAACTGGAGGAGCGCAGAGATTTCAGAGGGTTGTGGGGGCTGGAGTGGTACGGACACAGGGATTGGCAGGTGGGGTGCAGGTTGGGGTGTTGCAAGGTCTAGGGTGTATTTGAAAACAGGGATGAGAATTTTAAAATCAATGTGCTGCCAAAGCAGAGCCGATAGTGGGCATGAGGGTACAAGAGCGGGAACAGACCATTTATTCTCTTGAGCCTGATCAAAATCCTAGGCTGACAAGTGGCAGGCAATATTCACGCTAAGCAAAAGCCCGGCCATGGTCATCTCCAAAAGATAATTGGCCCACCCTCTTCTGCCTGAAATTGGGGGCGGAGTATTCTTGAGGAAGAGTCGGGGGTCTCGCCCGCTGGAGAGCCAGCGAATTACCCACCTTGCCCCTTCTCGGGGGACCCGCCGAACCACAAGCCTATCAGGCAGCGGCCAGGCCAGCAGCGGGCCTCACCCTGGAACCAAGACCCCGGGAGAGGGGTTGGGGGGGGGGGGGGGGGGGGGGGCGGGGAGGGGGGTGCAGAAGTCCTGCCCACCGGTAGCTGCCGGCCAATCAGAGGCCAGCAGCCCTTCTGCTCAGCAGCGCCACCGGGGAGGCGGTGGCTGCTGCCGGAAGGACAGGCACCGGAGACCCAGGCTCGTGGAGTGACCCGGGACAAAGGGAAGGAATATTGGGGGTGGGGGATGAGGGGGGGTTGCAGGCGTGGGGTCTTTGTGGGATTGGAGTCGTGGGTAGAGGCTGGGCAGGGGGCTCAGAAGCAAGGGCACTTGGGTAGGGGGGGGGGTTGGATCTCAGAGGCCGATTCTCCCCTCCCCGCCTGCCTCAACTTCCCGATGTCCAGTCCCTCGATCAGGCTCTGAGTGCCTTTGATGGAGGGAACCCTCCCTCTCTCCCCATACCCGAGGTGACTAGTGGCCGACACGCATTCACTTGTCGGGCACGTTGCATGGAGACAGGCTCACCTGCAGCTGGGTTAATACCAAGGGTGTTGGGACGAGGCCCTTATGTGGCCATTAATAGGCCCCTTAAGAGCCTCAAATGATGGTGGGATGGGAAAGTCAACCATGAGCCCTCCCACCCAGAACTTAATTCTGGAGTGCGCCACCATCCCACCAAAGTACACGCCCTTCCCACCTCCAATTCTCCACCAGCGAGAGCACTAAATTCTGCTCTCGTAACCCTGCGACAAATAGCTCCTATCCCCTCAATGTAGCCCCATCATTTACTAGGCTCAAGTAAGCAGTATACTGGAACATGCTTCTCAGGCCTGGACACTCAAGAAGCCTGACACTGCCCCAAAGGATTACAGACCACTTAATCACCCGCTCGATATCCACCTATCCACCTCCCTCCACCTATTGTCAGCTCTGTCTCTGCTCCTGCTCTCGATGGACAGCCAAGAACCTGCTCAGTTTAATCTGACACCAGCACCCTTCTCTCCAAACTATACCATCATGAAGCCGGAGCAGCGAGCTCAAAGCCCCTTGACATTTAATGGCATTACCATCACTGAATCCCACCACCATCAACATCCTGGAGGTTACCATTGACCAGAAACTGAACTGGACCAGCCATATAAATACTGTGGCTACAAGAGCAGGTCAGTAGCTAGGAATCCTGCGATGAGTAACTCACCTCCTGACTCCCCAAAGCCTGTCCACCATCTACAAGGCACAAGTCAGGTGTGTGATGGAATACTCTCCACTTACCTTAGCTCCAACAACACTCAAGAAGCTTGACACCACTCAGGTTGAAGCAGCCCCGCTTGATTGGCACCCCATCCACAAACATTCACTCCCTCCGCCACCAAGGCACAAGTCAGGTGTGTGATGGAATACTCCCCACTTGCCTGGACGAGTGCAGCTCCCACAACACTCAAGAAGCTCGACACCATCCAGGACAAAGCAGCCCCGCCTGATTGGCACCCCATCCACAAACATTCACTCCCTCCACCACCGACGCACAGTGGCAGCAGTGTGTGTACCATCTACAAGATGCACTGCAGCAACTCACCAAGGCTCCTTCGACAGCACCTTCCAAACCCATGACCTCTACCATCTAGAAGGACAAGGGCAGCAGACACATGGGAACACCACCACCTGCAAGCTCCCCTCCGAGCCACTCACCATCCTGACTTGGAAATATATCGGCCGTTCCTTCACTGTCGCTGGGTCAAAACCCTGGAACTCCCTCCCTAACAGCACGGTGGGTGTACCTACACCACAGGGACTGCAGCGGCTCAAGATGGTGGCTCACCCCCACCTTCTCAAGGGGGCAGTTAGGAATGGGTAATCACGAATGTTGGCCTAGCCAGCCTCACTTCTTCCACGAATGAATTAAAAAGAGGAATCCACTCACAGTTTCCCTTTCAAGTCACTCTGGCCAGCGTATCAGTAAGACACTTGACAATATAACCCTGTGGTCCTGAGCAAAAGATCACAGGGATATTACTGCCAGTGGATCAGAGGCTCCCTGTCAGTATTCTGCCGAGCTAAGGATCAGTAAAGTCAGCTTTCGTGGCTGATTTACAAACCCTGTAGTTCTTTCGATCTGAGCTGCAGCATGGGAAACTGGAAGAATATCAGAGGAAAATAACTTGAGCCAGAAAACAAACAGGCAACTTAACAGGAAGGGAAGAAAAATCAATTGCGTGTTATAAACAGCACTGAAGCTCCAGCAGAGAAGCAAGAGGCGAACAAAATTGTCGCTGTTAAAACCGAGTGGCAAGCTGTAATTATTGACGTGATTCATCGTTATCGAGGCGTTCCTTCAATCACAGCTCTCACAACTTTGGCTGGCCTGTTTGGTGCAAGTCAGTCCGAATGACTTCTGTGATGAAAGTATAAGAGGTTTGGGGGGGGTGGGGGGAAGGGCGGTGGGGGGTTGGGGGGGGGACGGGGTGCAGTTATGTCAGATTTCCAGCCATTCCCCCCCCCACCCCTGGCACAGCCCGGCATTCCCTAAGAGATCTCCTGTTGACGTAGCCGGACCTGTGCTCGGAATCGGCACAGGCCTAACGCCGAGAGGTTGAAATGAGATATGGAAGAGGTCACATGCCTGAGATACCCCTGCGCAGGTTTTATTGCGCTGATTGACCCGTCCTTTCTTCAAAATCCCTCTACGGCTTTGCCCCCCCCACCACCCCCCCAACCTTTCTCTGCAACATCCCTACGACCCTCGGAGATCTCTGCATTCCCCCACGTTTTCTGACCTCTTGCCTCAACATGGGTGAGACTACCCCTGGGGAACTGCGAACGGTTTTGGCCTCCTTAAGGAGGGGTTCACTTGCACTGGAGGCAGTTCAGAAACGGTCCACTCGGCTGATCCCTGAGGTGAAGGGGGTTTACCTTAGGAGGAAAGGTTGGACAGGTTGGGCCTGTACTCATTGCAGGTGAAAGAAGGAGAGGTGAACACGTAAGATCCTTGACAGAGTGGATGCTGAGGCCCCAGGATTTTCTTTGCTCCAGGGACTGGCAGCCATGCCTTCAGCCACCTGGACTCTGCGCCTTGGAATTCGCTCTGTCTCTCTACCTCTCTCCCCTCCTTTAAGCTGACCCTGAAGGCCTTCCTCTTTGCTCACCTGATCTAGTATCTCCTTACGTAGCTTAGTGTCAAATGCTGTTCGATAGTCGTCCTGGGGCCAATATTTATTCCTCAACCAATATTAACCAAAGCAGATAATCTGGGTCATGGTTTGGGTCATGGGAGCTTGCTGTTCGTAAGAAGCTCGAAACCATCCAGGACAAAGCAGCCCCGCTTGATTGGCACCCCATCCACATAATTCACTCCCTCCACCACCGACGCACAGTAGCAGCAGTGTGTGTACCATCTACAAGATGCACTGCAGCAACTCGCCAAGCCCCCTTGTACAACACCTTCCAAACCCACGACCGCTACCACCTAGAAGGACAAGGGCAGCAGACATATGGGAACACCACCCACCTGCAAGTTCCCCTCCAAGCCACTCACCATCCTGACTTGGGACTGTATCGCCGTTCCTTCATAGACCAATGCAGCGCAGAAGGAGGCCACTCAGCCCATCGTGTCTGTGCTGGCTCTTTCGAAGATCAATCCAATTGCCCCACATCCCTGCAACTTTCTATCCTCCAAACCGTTCCCTCTCCGAGCCTGACTTGGAAATATATCGGCCGTTCCTTCACTGTCGCTGGGTCAAAATTCTGGAACTCCCTCCCTAACAGCGCTGTGGGTGTACCTACACCACATGGACTGCAGCGGCTCAAGAAGGCAGCTCACCCCCCACCTTCTCAAGGGGCAGTTATGGATGGGCAATAAACGCTGGGCCCAGCCAGCGACACCCATATCTCCCTGAAAGACTTTTTTGGAAAAATTGGCCGTTGCGTTCCCTACATTGCAACACTTCAAAAGAAAGCCCCCTCATTGGCTGTAAAGAGCTTTGGGGTGTCCCACAGTCGTGCAAGGTGCTATAGAAATGCAAAAGCTCCCTTTTATCTTTGAGACTCACGTTGCCTCTACACAAGCGTCGCTTAACCCCGAGCTGTATATTATGCTGAGATGCAAGTTTACAAGCCAGATGCATTCAATCATAATTAATTTTCTATACCCCTTGGGGCCTTGTTAAAAGCTCTTTATACACATTACACGGATATTGTTTTCAATGAGGGAGCATAAACAAAGCCACATGAACGCCAGACGTTGAAATAAAGTCCAATCACTGCCCTGGTACATTAAGCAATGTAAAGCAGCGCCCTCCAAGTTATCTGCATTCCCACGATGATGGTTGGCAGAGCAGAACGCCAACCATGAGTGCTCATGTCACGCCTCCAAAATAGTTTGGCGTCTCCAAGCGCTTCCCCGGGGGAGGGTCAACAAACAAAATTTGACCCCGAGCCCCTGTAAGCGGGCATCGGGGGGCAGGTGACTAAAAGCTCAGTCAAAGACCATAAGACCATAAGACATAGGAGCAGAAATTAGGCCATTCGGCCCATCGAGTCTGCTCCGCCATTCAATCATGGCTGATAAGTTTCTCAACCCCATTCTCCAGCCTTCTCCCCGTAACCTTTGACCCCCCTTACCAATCAAGATCCTATCTATCTCGGTCTTAAATACACTCAATGACCCGGCCTCCACAGCCTTCTGTGGCAACGAATTCCATAGATTCATCACTCTCTGGCTAAAGAAGTTTCTCCTCATCTCTGTTCTAAAAGGTCTTCCCTTTACTCTGAGGCTGTGCCCTCGGGTCCTAGTCTCTCCTACTAATGGGAACATCTTCCCCACGTCCACTCTATCCAGGCCTTTCAGTATTCTGTAAGTTTCAATCAGATCCCTCCTCATCCTTCTAAACTCCATCGAGTATAGACCCAGAGTCCCCAAACGTTCCTCATATGTTAAGCCTTTCATTCCTGGGATCAAAGAGGTCGGTTTTGAGGGGTAGTCGTGAAGGAGGAGAGAGGCGGAGTTCCAGAGCTCAGGGCACACCCCAACCCACCTAGGAAGCACGTGGCCGCCAAAGATGGAGCGATGGAAATTGGGGATGAGCAAGGGGCCAGAACCGGAGGGTTGTGGGCCTGGAGGGCGGGGGTGTCGTGTGGCTACGAAGATGGGAGGGGTTTTGAAAGACAAGTTGGGAATTTTAAGATCCAGGCGTGACCTGACTGGGAGCCAACGTAGGAGCACGGCCGGCGAGCGTTTACAAAGCATCACCCCCAGCTAGATCACCTGGAGGGAGGCCTTGCCCCCAACCCCTACGGCTGCCCCCCAGCAATTCAGCCCCAACGCTTCAAGGCAAGACTCCGCTCCCCACCCCCCCCACCACCCCCGATCCCATCCTTGATCGCATGTCCTGCCTTGAAGAGCTGCCGGCCAGTTGGGTGACCGGCGGCTCCGGAGTCTCAGCGGCGCCACCAGGAGCGGTGGCCAGTGCTGGGACTACAGGCAGCTCCGCCCTGCCGAGGAGCCCGGGTCTAAGGGTCCCGCTGACCCCGGGGAAGGAGGTGAGTGTGGAGGTTGGGGAGGAAGGGAGGGGGGTGGGGTGGGTGGTTGGCTGGCGTCAAGAGGCTGGCAGGGGTCAAGAAGCTGGCAGAGGGCAGAGGTGGGGGGTGTAGGGTGGGAGGGGGAGGAAAGAGGGTTAAATGGGGGCTGTGACCTTGGGGAGGTGACTCCAATGGGCCCAAATGGCCTGCGAAAGAGAAACCACCCTCCCCCCCCCCTTTAGCTAAGGATGCCAGCCGGGTGAACGTCCGGAGGCGTGGCGCAGTGGGGTGACCACAGGGTTTGGCCAAAGCCTTTCCGAGCCGGGGACGCCATTTTTGAACCGAGGGGCAAGAGCCGCCCTGGGTCAGGTGGCCCAGGTGGAGATCGAATATAGGGAAGGGAGACTGTTCCTGATAACGGGGGGTGGGGGGGTCGGTAACCAAGAGGTCGCAGGTTGAAAGGTGGTCAGCAAAAGAACCACTGGCGATCACGAGGACAGACCTCATTTTTTTTTGCGCCGTGCCCGGACCAGATTTGGACCGAGCCGCCCAATAGGGTGGCGGATACCCTAAGAGCGTACGGATGAGGAGCAGGAGCAGGGCCATTCGGCCCTTTCGGGCCTACTCCACCATTCGGTAAGAGCGTGGCTCCACCCGATCGTGGGTTCGGACCCCCCACCCCCACCCCCACCACCCCCCCCATCCGCCATAAAAATTCGATGAAAGCAAAATGCTGCAGATGCTGGAAATCTGAAACAAAAATAGCTGGGAAGACGCAGCAGGCCTGACAGCCTCTGTGGAGAGTAATGCAGAGTTCGCCTTTCGGGTCCGTATGACTCCTCTTCAGAACACACGGACTCGAAACGTTAACTCTGTCTTTCTCTGCGCAGATGCTGTCTGACCTGGTAAAAAATTCGAGAGCCGTTTCCCCAGGGGATCTTTTCTTTAAATAAGCTCATTCACGAGGACGTGGGCCTCGCTGGCTGGGCCCGGCACTTATTGCCCCTCCCTAATTGCCCCCTTGAGAAGGTGGGGGGGTGAGCCGCCTTCTTGAGCCGCTGCAGTCCCTGCGGTGTAGGTACACCCATGGCGCTGTTAGGGAGGGAGTTCCAGGATTTTGACCCAGCGACATGTGGTGTAGGTACACCCACAGTGCAGTTAGGGAGGGAGTTCCAGGATTTTGACCCGGTGACAGTGAAGGAACGGCCGATATATTTCCAAGTCAGGATGGTGAGTGGCTCGGAGGAGATCGGATTGGAGGGTAGAAAATTGCAGGGATGCGGGGGGATTGGATTGTCCTTCAGATCGTACCTTTGCTCTATTCTTGCTGCTGTCTAATTCGTATCTAATATGGGTTCCAGTCTAACTACCCTACTCTTGTACTCTAGGCCTCAACCAATAAAGAATTTTGTCTGCCCTTTGAACATCGTTTCCACCTGTCCTGCTATGGTCCGGGATCTACGCACAAGCACTACCTCTTCCATCCACCTGAGCAGGGGGGAATGGGACTCGGGCCCGCTGTCTCACCTGGAGACGATACCAATGGGTCGGCTTATGATACGATCTGGAAAGAGCCAGCGCCGACATGGTGGGCTGAGTGGCCTCCTTCTGTGCTGTACTGTTCTATGATATCCCCCAGAGCCGGAGAGGTGCCTGAGCTCAGCTGGTCGGGCAAATTCCCTCTCAGTCTCAAAGGCTTTCAGTTCAATGCTCAACTCCTGAGACTCGAAGACATAGAATGAAAGTGTTTCTCTTGCACCTTTCCCCGCTCCACGATGCTATCCAGCCAATTAAGAGCCTGGGAAGTGTAGTCGCTGTTGTAATGTGGGAAAGCCCAGCAAGCTCCCGACCACAGCAATGTGATGATGGTGTGTTTTCAGTCATGATGATTCAGGGATCGATATTGGCCCGGGGGATCTCCTCACCACCTTTCACAGGATTGTTACAGTGCCAATTCGCCCACCGTGTCTTGCACCAGCTCTCCGATGGGCAATTCACCCAGTGCCATCCCCCACCCCCCTCCCCCCTCCACCATCTCCTTCCAGCAATGGCCGCAGGATCGGCTTACATCCACCTGCGAGGGCCGATGGGGGCTTCGGTTCAACGTCTCGTCCAGAAGGCCGCAGCCCTGACAGTGCAGCACTCCCTCAGCACCGGCACTGGGACAAAGTGTCGGGAGTGGCGCTTGAACCCACTGGCCCCCTGGCTCAGAGGTCAGAGCTCCACCCACCGAGTCACGTGGTCCCAGGCCGTTACTTCAGTGCGGTACTCAAAGGGTGCCACATACGAATTAGAAGCAGGAGTGGGTGACTCAGCACCTCGGGCCTCCTCCACCATTCAATCTGATCAAGGCTGATCTGATTGTGGCTTCAACTCCACTTTCTTGCCTGACCCCACTCCCCCCCATGACCTTTGCCTCCCGGGTAAAATCAAAAGCTGGTCCATTGGTATCGTCTCCAGGTGAGACAGCGAACCTGAGTCCCATTCCCCCCTGCTCAGGTGGATGTAAGAGGCGTGCTTGTGCATAGATCCCTGACCATAGCAGGGCAGGTGGAAAAGGTGTTCAAAGGGCAGACAACATACTTTCCTTTATTGGTTGAGGCCTAGAGTACAAGAGTAGGGTAGCAAGGCTGGAACCATATTAGATACGAGCTAGACTGCAGCAAGTATAAAGGAAAGATATGATCGAGAAGGTACAGAGGAGCTCCACACAGAGGTTACTGAGATTGCAGGATTTTAACTATGAGGAAGGATTGTGGTTATTTTCTTCGGTTAAGAGTGGGCTGTCTTCACTTCCATGGGGCGTGAATGGCACTGGCGAGGTCAGCATTTGTTGCCCGTCCCTAATTGCCCCTTGAACTGAGTGGCTGGCTCAACCACTTCGGAGGCGCAGTTATGAGTCAACCCATCGCTGTGGGGTCTGGAGTCACATGTAGGCCCAGACCGGGTAAGGACAGCAGATTTCCTTCCCCGAAGGGGACATTCGTGAACCAAATGGGTTTTTAACAACAATCGATGATGGTTGTCACTGAGAGAAGGTTTACAATTCCAGATCAAATTTAAATTTCCCCAAAGCTGCTGTGAGTGGGATTTGAACCCATATTTCCAGAAGAGTAGTCGGGTGCCCCTGGATTATTAGCCTAGTGACCACCAGGCCATCTCTGCCCAATTGAAGGACATGATATTCCTAGGGGCGTAATTCAAGGATATAATTTTCCGAGGGACTGAGATGGAGTAGATCGGAAGGCCCCATTTCCCTTTGCAGAAAGGTCAGGGATCAAAGGGGAATAGATTTAAAGTAATTGATAGAGAGATGAGGAGGCAGCTGAGGGCGATGGGAGTCTGGAACTCTGCCTGAAAAGGTGGTAGAGGCAGAAACCGTCATCGGATTTTGAAAAAAACACACATGGATATGCACTTGTGAAGCCGTAACACACACTGGGTTACAGACCAAGAACTGGAAACTAGAATTAGGCCGACCAGGTCTTTTTCAGCTATCACAGATGTGATGGGCTGAATAGCCTCCATCTGTGCTGAAAATTTCTATGATTCTATATCTTGCAGTATTATCAGCCATTGCTGAGATTGGCTTACAGTACAGATAGAGCATTCATATATCCTGACTTTCGTTATAGGCGTTGCTATGGTTACTGGCTAATCGTCGTATTTAGGTTAACGTTATCAGCTCTGCTACTCTTAGCATTGATTTTGCCACTTGCTTGGGGTGCTTAGGTCCATCTGAACATGAAGATGGGGCCTTTGAAGTCCACACAGGCAGTTGCCAGAGGGCAGCTGACTCATGGAGGCCTGAGCTGAGCTGTTAGCGCCCCCCAGCTCCAAGCGAGAGAGGGCTGTGGGTTCAAGGCCTGACTCCAGAGTCCAGATGTGAAAGAAGGAGGGAATCTCGCATTCCCACAGCTCTTTTCATCATCTCGTGCCATCCTTCAAAATCGCTCTGCAGCTGACGCAAGGCTCTTGAAGTGTAGTCTCTGTTGCGTTGCGAGGAACAACGCGACTTTGATGACTAGACTCTCTCTTGAACGGCTTTGCCCGCAGTCAGCTCCCCACGTGCAGCGACGTGATAAATGGCCAGATTGTCGGTTTTATAGCGAAGACGGTTGAGGGGGAAGCGTTGTCCCCAGGATTCGAAAGACAGCGCAGCCAACAGTGCAGCGCTCCCTCGGTACGGGGAATTTTTGCGCTCGGGCCTCCGGAGTGGCACTCGAACCCATGACATTCCGACGCAGAGGCACAAATTGTCTGCTACGCCCACCTACATTGCAGCAGTGACTTCACTTGAGAACATAGGAACTAGGGGCAGGAGTAGGCCATTCAGCCCCTCGAGCCTGCCCCGCCATTCAATACGATCATGGCTGATCTCATTTCGGCCTCAACTCCAATTTCCCGCCCTCTCCCCATAACATTTCAAACTGTTACTAATTAAAAATCTGTCTATCTCTTCCTTAAATTTACTCAGCGTCCCGGCATCCACTGCACTCTGAGGTAGTGAATTCCACAGATTCACCACCCTTTGAGAAAAGTAATTTCCTCCTCATCTCTGATTTAAATCTACCACCCCTTAGCCTAAAACTATGGCCTCTCGTTCTAGAATGTCCCACAAGGGGGAATATCCGCTCCATGTCTACTTTGTCTACTCTCTTTAGCATTTTAAATATCTCAATTAGATCTCTTATCCTTCTAAACTCTAGTGAGTATAGGCCTAAACTGCTCAATCTCTCCTCATAAGACAAGCCCCACATCTCTGGAATCAATCTAGTGAACCTCCTCTGAACTGCCTCCAACGCAACTACATCCTTCCTCAAGTAAGGGGACCAAAACTGTGCACAGTACTCCAGGTGCGGTCTCACCAATGCCTTGTACAGTTGCAACAACACTTCCCTATTTTTATACTCTATTCCTTTAGCAATAAATGCCAAAATTCCATTTGCCTTCCTTATTACCTGCTGTACCTGCATACTAGCTTTCAGCGATTCATGCACCAGGACACCCAGATCCCTCTGCACTGAAGCATTCAACTGAACATCCAGAGTACTTCACTGGCAGTGCTTTGAGACATCTTGAGTTGGGTAAGATGCTGTAGGAATGCAAGCCAGTCTTTACTTCAGGCTCATATTTCATCTGTGTAGCCTCCAGTCCTCTCCACCTGGCCTCCATACAAACCCTAAAAGTGTGCAGCGGCAAGTTACATTTTCGTCATACAAGTGTCAGGCAATGACCATCTCCAGCAAGAGAGAATCTAACGATCGCTCCTTGACATTCAATGGCATTACCATCGCTGAATCCCCCACTATCAACATCCTGGGGCTTATCATTGACCAGGAACTGAACTGGACCAGTCATATAAATACTGTGGCTACAAGAGCAGGTCAAAGGCTGGGAATCCTGCGGAGAGTAACTCACCTCCTGACTCCCCAAAGCCTGTCCACCATCTACAAGGTACAAGTCAGGAGTGTAATGGAATACTCCCCACTTGCCAGGATGAGTACAGCTCCCACAACACTCAAGAAGCTCGACACCGTCCAGGACAAAGTAGTCCCGCTTGATTGGCTCCCCATCCACAAACATTCACTCCCTCCACCACCGACGCACAG
Source organism: Isurus oxyrinchus (assembly GCA_026770705.1). Taxonomy (NCBI): domain Eukaryota; kingdom Metazoa; phylum Chordata; class Chondrichthyes; order Lamniformes; family Lamnidae; genus Isurus; species Isurus oxyrinchus. The sequence goes on along the minus strand of JANJGN010000037.1, from coordinate 6,189,814 downwards.
TAGCAGCAGTGTGTGTATCATCTACAAGATGCACCTCAGGAACTCACCAAGGCTCCTTAGGCAGCAGCTTCCAAACCCATAACCACTACCATCTAGAAGGACAAGGGCAGCAGACACATGGGAACACCACCGCCTGCAAGTTCCCCTCCAAGCCACTCCCCATCCTGACTTGGAAATATATCGGCCGTTCCTTCGCTGTCACTGGGTCCAAATCCTGGAACTCCCTCCCTAACAGCGCCGTGGGTGTACCTACACCACAGGGACTGCAGCGGCTCAAGAAAGCGGCTCACCCCCACCTTCTCAAGGGGGCAATTAGGGATGGGCAATAAATGCTGGGACCAGCCAGCGACCATCCCATGATTGAATAAAAATTAAACTCTGGAATGTTGACCCTCCTAGCCATGCTTTCGTCCACTCCTGCTGACCTCTCTTCCCATCGCCAGGCATTCATTCCCTCCTCTATTCCGACCTTGCTGCCCCCAGTGAATCACCTTCGGATGATTTTGACATCTAATCCGCCATTGCAATAGCCACAGTATTTATATGGCTAACCCAGTTCAGTTTCTGGTCAATGGTTGTGGTGGCTGCAGCAGAAATGTCTGCCTTAAACCCATTGGTTCAAACAATGGGCTTCGATGAAGGGGACTCCGTCTCTGAACAGCTACTTCTTGGTTTCTTTATTTCTCGTTGAGGATGCCCAGGGGCTGTGAAAGATGCTACGTAAATGCACAAGTTTATCGGAGCTGGCACCGCTATACCCATCGGTGTTCAAGGATAGACTGGCATGGTCTCTGGGAACACGATGTTAGTTAACCGGTCAGCTACGCAGTGTAATTGCGTTACTGCGGGACCAGTGGATGTTGAAATTGCAGGCGAATCAATACCAGTTACTTCCAGCGCAGCAAGTTAAATAATAACAGACTGTAAAACACAAAGGCGCTCTATGTAATTGTGGATATTAGTCATCCTTGCTCTCCAGGACTACCCAGTCAGCAACATTTGTCCAGTTTATGGTCAGCGATGCTCATTGTACAGGTCGGTGTGGCCTGATAAGTGGATTTGCCCCCCACTCCCCGAGCCTAGCCTCCTCCAAGATATAAGGCAATGCGAAAGCATTGACCAAATGAGGTTGTCCACGCATGGCAAACTGCGCACGCTTGAGTTGAATGAGCAACCCCTTCTGCCCACCACAAGCCTCGGAGGGTGCCAACATGTCATGGGATGCGCCACCCAAAGCACGCGGTCCATTATGAGATTTCTGTCAGGCGGCCAGATACTATACACAGGCAGCCCACACTCGAGACCATTTTTTCATTCTTTCACGGGATGTGGGTGTCGCTGGCCGGGCCCAGCACTTGTTGCCCATCCCTAATTGCCCCCTTGAGCTGAGTAGGCTCGCTCGGCCCATTTCAGAGGGGCGGTTAAGAGTCAGCCACTTTGCTGTGTGGGGTCTGGATTTAGGCCCAGACCCGGGTAAGGACGGCAGATTTCCTTCCCCTAAAGGGGACGTGAGTGAACCAGATGGGGTTTTGACAACAACCGATGATGGTTTCATGGTCACCGTGACTGAGACTCGCTTTGTAATTCCAGATTTTACCAGATGCCGTGGTGGACTTTAGACTTATGTCCTCAGAGCATTATTAGCCCGGGCCTCCGGATGAGTAGCCCAGTGGCATGACCACTACGCCACCGTCTCTCTCCTAAGCACTTGACCCGCCTCAGACCCGCTTCAGCTGCCCACCCAAGGTGATTGACGATATGGGCCGCGTTCGATTGGGTGACGCTCGGATGGCATAGTGGGTGGGCCCCTCTTCCTCTGTCACCCGTGTGCTGTGAAGGAAGATTCCGTGAAGAGATGGGGGGGGGGAAACGGAAGAGATTGGGGTGGGGGTGGGGGGGGAAGGGGAGCGCAGGCGGTCAGACTTGCTGCTGACCGTCTGAAGCCTGACCTTGGAGAGAGGCTCAGGCAGGCCCAGGCTGTCAATGATCACGTCAAGCCTAAGTCTGATGGATGGAGTTTTTATCCTGGTGCCACGTCTAATAAAAGATAGGCAGCCACACAAATCAGCGAGTTAATTTTTGACCCTGCAGACTTCGTGCTCGCCCCAGCTCGTCCATCTCCTGAGCTATAACTGGAGCCGCGAAACAGCCCCACCCCCCCATTGAAACCTTTAGCAAAAGGATTTGGTCTCGAATACTTGGAAGGGTCAACAGTCCAAAAAGATGGGATTGATGTAGATGTGGATTGTGAACACTGCGCGCCCTTATAAAGACACACACACACACACTCATACACGAGCCCCTTAGAAATGGACACTAGCCATACGCATGCTCTCTACACGTGTGACGCAGCGATAGCCTCCCTGTGCAGGTCGGAGATGCACACTTCGAAACTCTTGCACATGCATACATGGATGAACATACGAATTGGGAGCAGGAGCAGGCCATTGGGCCCCTCGAGCCTGTGTTACAAACATGCGGGACACGGCGAGATAGGGAACTCGGAGCCGAAAATCAATCATGCCGCACTATAGCACTGAGATTGCAGAGCACAGGAGAAAATGACTAACGACTGCTGGCTGACGTTATTTTTCCTGAACTCCCTTTTAAAAATGGAACTCTCACTTCCCTCTCTGTCTATCTTCTTGCATGAGCCATGCCTGACCTTTCAACAGCTGAGTGAATGAGGATTGGCCCTGGAAAGACTTGTGGGGCCATTCCTTGCATGGCTGGAGCTGTTTATGGTGAACTTTAGATTGCATTACCCTCCTTTGACCAGTTACCAAGTGAACTAAACCTTTTACTAATACTCTTAACAAAACTGTGGTTAATGAAATACTAATGCCATTTTTGTGTCTGACTCTTAATTTTTCTCCTTCTTTCAAACTCCCGCATTTAAGCTAATGCCCTCTTGCAGGGGTCAAATCGGAACCAGTGCGCCAAGCTGAATGAAGTCCAGTGACGCTTCGGCCATTATCATGGCTCGGAGTTGCTTTCAAATGCAGTGAAGCCTATGTTGCCCCGAGAGATTGGGCGCAAGTCCGAATCTGCTAAACTCCCCAAAAGGGCGGCGACTAGTGATTTCAAAACTACCTCTGCAGAAGAACAGGCAGGAAAGCGGCTCCTTCACACTCTCCCAGCATGTCTTCATGGAAACCATTATTTTTGTCTTTTTAGATGATAGCCTTTGAAACTATAGTTTCAAAGTTACAGGGCAAGGTATGATGGTGGTGCGGTGGTTAGAGTTGCTGCCTCACAGTTCCAGTGACCTGCGTTCATTCCTGACTTTGGGTATCCACCTGTCTGTGTGGAGCGTGCACAATCCCCCTCTCCCTGTGTGGATTTCTGCCAGTTGCCATAGTTTCCCCCCTCACTGTCACAAAGATTAGGTGGTTTGTCTGTGGTAAGTTGTGTGGACTGCCACTCTGTCCTGGGTGTACCCTGTCTAGTGTCCATTGCCTGTTGGGATAGGCTCTGACCCCCTGTGACCCTGAAATTGGATGAAGTAATCCTAGTGAAATGAGGTAACGATATACCAAGTGAGATGTGATGGTGACAGTTAGATAAAGAACTGAATTAATGAGTCAATGATCTGCTTTTCCCAATTGGTGATTGTAGAATAGTGTTGGACGAGCAAGAATTTTCAAAGGGCGAAGGCTCAGACAGGATGGCCTCATGGGACAACTTGGCGGGAGTGCGATATTCGGATGAGTTTTAACAGCTTCGTCTCCAAGCCGCTCCCGGAGACCTGAGACGCCGCCTCTCGAAACCAGGGGGTGACATGAGTGACCAGGTGAACTCCAGGCCTACGCTGAAGCCTGTGAGTCTGGGCCGCAGAGTTGCCCCTCAGGTGCATCTGCCCTGCGTCTTGGCTCTGCGCAGGCCGGGCATTGTTGGGGAGCCAGGGGTGAAGGGCACGCCAACCGCGGTACCCCCCCCCCGTCGGTGCATCACCAGGACATTTCCTCCACCCTGTTTCCCTTAGCGACCAATACCTTATTTTGGCCCATTCCAAGGACCATTTACATTGACTTCGAGGACTTCAGGCTCAGGAGACCGGCCACAATTTCCAAGGATAACCATAAGAACAGGAGAAGTAAGGGCAGGAGTAGTCCATTCCTCCCTTTAAGCCCACTCCGCCATTCAACACGATTATAGTTGATCTTCTGTCTCAGCTCCACTTTCTCACTCATTCCCCATATCCCTTGATTCCCTGAGGGACCAACGATCTGCATTCATCCCAGTTTCAGACGCATTTAACAATGGAGCAGCCACAATCCCCTGGGGTAGAGAATCCCAAAGATTCACAGCCCATCTGAGTGAAGAAATTTCTCCTCATCTCAGTCCTAAATGATCAGCCCCTTATCCTGAGACTGGCCTCCCTGCCGTGTTTGAGATTCACCCAAGTCAATTTTAGGGCCCAGCCAATGCATTCAAAGGAAAGCGTAAGACTAAAGCTGTGGCACAAGTGGCTCACTGTATTTAACCCATGCATTGGTGAAGTGAATATCTTGATCTAGGCACCACTCCGAGATTCCAGCCCGAGCGTGTGACACTGGTTCTGATTTGACCCACCGCAGTCCCTTGTCAAACATCCACCTTTTCAGTGAAAGGAGGGGGCACGGCTGGAGTTCGCAAATTTCTATTTGAACATGATGCCAACAGACGAGATTCGAACGAAAATAAATCAGGTCTAATGGTTTGAAGTGAGGGCCGGGGGGGGGGGAGGGGAGGGGGGGGGAGTTGGGGGAGGGGGTGTTGGGGGTGGGTGGTCGGGGGTCGGGGGGGTTGGGGGTGGCGCGGTGGTGGGTGGGGTGGGGGGGGTGGAAATGCAGCATTGGAATTAGAACTGAGACTGAGTGAAGCCACTAATTGAAATAATTTCATTGCGGGCAGACCCCAGTGAATCACAGCGGTGACAATCTCGAGCAAAAGGTTGACTTGAGGGAATGAGTCTTTGGAAATAATGTTTACTCCTGAGGACAATTGATGGCTTTTTTTTAAAAAAAAAAAATGACCCCCTTGGTACTTGTAAGGAAAGACTGCCAAATTGTGTGACAGAATGACCGGGTCGATCGGCATCAACAGGATGCGGCTTGTGTTGGAGGGGGAGGAGGGGTGGGTGCGAGTTTGAGATTGAGGTGGGCTGTGGAAGGACCAGGCTTTGATGGGCAGAGTGGCCTTTTCTCACTCGAAGCTTCCTCATACCCTCACCTTATCTTTGAGGGACCGTTCGGAACTATCTTTCTGACTGAATCACTGGGCTTCGCTGACTGTCGGACTAACTGTGGGAAAGGAGCAGGGTGTGAGGAATATCTCTCCTATGTGACAGGTCATCAATTAGCGCGAGCTATGGCAGGATTGGCCAGCGTTAAATGGGGCATCACCTGTTAAGCTGAGTAAATAATCGACAGGAACTGAACCCACCAGAGCCAGGCACATCTGGTAAGTGTCGAAGGAGACGGGTGCTGAAAGAGGGGAACTTGTTAAAAAAATAACAACGCTCAACAGTGTTGGGAGATTGAAAATGACAGGCGTCGATGGTGTGGATTCGTGGAATTTTTTGTCATTTTATTGTTGACTCAGAGTATTTTTTTATTCGTTCAGGGGATGTGGGCATCTCTGGCGAGGTCCAGCATTTCTTGCCCGTCCCTAATTGCCCCTTGAACTGAGTGGTCTCGCTAGGGCCATTTCCGAGGGGCGGTTAAGAGTCAACCACATTGGCTGTGGGGGTCTGGAGTCACGTGTAGGCCCAGACCGGGGTAAGGAGGGCAGATCTCCTTCCCTAAAGGGGGCATTAGCGAACCAGATGGGGTTTTTTTTTTACAACAATCGATGATGGTCGTCATGGTCACCATGACTGAGACTGGCTTCATAATTCCAGATTTATGAATTGAGTTTAAATTCCACCAGCTCCCGTGGTGGGATTTGGACCCCTGTCCCCCCCACCCGGCACCCCCCAGAGCATTAATCTGGATTACTAGCCCAATGATATTAATCTGGATTACTAGCCCAATGATATTAATCTGGATTACTAGCCCAATGATATTACCACCACACCATCGCCTCCCCTTCAGAATATTTTGGCCGCTTTTATTTGCGCATTTTTAAAAAAAAAATTCATTCAAGGGATGTGGACTTCGCTGGCTAGGCCAGCATTTGTTGCCCGTCCCTAACTGCCCTAATTGCCCTCTGCCACCCGCCAGTTTCAGAACTGGACTCATTCCAATAGGTGTACATCACAGTGCGAGACTGGAGTCACGTATGGACCCAGACTGGATTAGGAAGCTTTCTTTCTCTCTTCATTAAGAGGCACGAGTGGACCAGTTGGTTCGGGTTTTGTGACAGTGTCACCATCAGCCGTGCTTTTTTCCCTCCGCTTGCTGTCACTTTAAATCTAAGTTTTTTACAATATGGGTCACTTCTCCAGCAGCTTAACCTCTACGCCACTGTGCCTTTTTAATTAAAGGTGTCACAGAGCCCAATTCCTGGTTTTGGATGCAATCACTAGGCTGTTCCCAAGGCGCCCTGCACTGTTTCCAACCTTGAAGGCCTCAGGCCTGCATGTCCCAAGACCACCGTCCCGGCGGCTCCTGAACTCTACCGGCCCAATACCCCTATGCCACAAACCCCCCCACCACCCCGCACCTCTCAGTGCCCACCGCCCCTAAGGGAAGCGGCCACGGGGCGATGCCAACACCTGCAAGCCCCCCCTTCAAGTCTCACACCATCCTGACTTGGAAGTACCCAGGTCGCCCCCTCCACCGTCAAGCTCCTGGAACTCCCTCCCTAACAGCACGATGGGTGTACCTACACCACACGGATCGCAGCGGCTCAAGAAGGCGGCTCTCCTCTCAAGGGCAGTTGGGGATGGGTGATAACTGCTGGGCCTTGCCCAGCAATGCTCTCTTCCCATGAGCGGGTTAAAATGAAGCCTCCTACATCGCCCACCCAAAAAGCCACTCGAGTTTTTTTGCCCTCCACACAATCTAGGGGTGAACTTGAGCACCATGCGGAGGGTTACCGAGTCGACGAAGGTGCCACCTCTCATGATCCCGTGGCACTGCTCAAGGGACAAGAAGAGCTTCTCCCAGCGTCCTGGCCAACATTCCTCCCTCGTCCTTGGCTATTCGCCTTCCTTGCCCTGCACTGATTGGCTACCGTGCCCGGCCGTGAACACCCCGGCAAGAGCACGCCCCCAAAAAGTAACCGGGCTGGCCACCCAATCCCTTTGCCATGACTCGGGCCAAGATGCCCATGAGAAGATGGTTCCCGCTCAACGTGAACAGGTGGCACGGAGGGAAGAAAGGCTTGCATTTATAGAGCGCCTGTCACAGCCCTCAGGACATCCCGAAGCGGGTTGCAGCCAATGAGGTGCTTATGAAGCGTAGACACAGTTGTCAAGTGGGGAATGGCCACAGATGTCTGAAGGTGGTGGAGAGGTTGGGGGAGGAAGGGGTTGGCCAGTAAAAATATTGACCAGTGCCCCACAACAGTGACCAAATGGACAACGCCGTCGTCCCTTTTTTTCTCCGGTTTACGCCTCACACCTCCACCCGATCGGCTGACCGCTCCAAGAGCGGGTCCAAGCAGTCCGGCTTGTTTTAGCCTGGGTGCCACCTTGCCCAGTTGGCATCCACCTACCCCCCCCACCCCCACCACTCCCTCCCACCACCCCCCCCCCCCCACCCCCGCCGGGATTCTTTTGCCAATTTCTGTTGATTTTGGGTCTCTGTAGCCGAGGCTGTTTTCTGTCACATTACCCAGCGTGGCAAGGCCTGAGGGCCTCCTCCTCCCTGTCAAGCAACCACGAGAACTCCCACTGCTATGGGGCACACCTCCACCTCGATGCAATCCCCAGGATGTGGTGTTGCTCGGCCGGTGCCAAAAACAACAGCCTACCAGGAGCAAGACCAGAGGGGGTTTCGCTGGTAATTCCTGTAACATGCTTCCATAATCCTATTTCTGCCACTCTCATTAAACTTGCCTGCGTTATATACTTGCCCGAGACGCCTCCCGGTTGTATCACGTCACCAGATAGGAATGGGCCTACTCACTTGGGCTTGCTGCCAACCTTACTGCCTTCCCTTTGCCCGCAGCGCTCCTGTGTGTGTGCCTTTTCACCATTCCCTTTCCAATGTGGTTTCATGGAGCCCCCAGCCTCCTTCTCGTGCCCAGCCCCACCCCGCCCAACCGCGCGAAACCATATTCCTTTCCCCTCAGGCTAATCACTTGGCCCATGGCTTGCCTGAGCATCCATTGTGGCTTCTCCCCTCCCACCCCCACCCCCACCCCCACCCCCACCCCCACCCCCACCCCCCCCCCCCAACTCTTCTGCTTAGCGGAGAATGGTAGAACAGTGCAGCACGAAGGAGGCCATTCAGCCCACTGAGTCTGTCCCAGTCCTTTCGAAGGACAACCCAATTATTCCCACTCATCCTGCTCTTTCCCCATAGCCCTGCAGTCTTTTGCCTCCTTAATTCATTCATCCAATTTCCTTTTGAAGGCTACCGTTGAATCTCTCGCTACTACCCTATCAGGCAGCGCCTTCCAAATCCTAGCCACTTGTTGTGCAAAAAGGTTTCTCCTCCTGTTAGTTGCCTTCAATCTGGGCCCTTTGGTTATAGACCTTTTCTCTTCATTTACCCTGGCTAACCTGGGCTGGTCTGGTCTTGTTAGGCCCATTAGCCCACAGAGGTGGCTATCCCACCCCTACCCTCAACATACAAATTAGGAGCCGGAATAGGCCCTTCGGCCCCTCGAGCCTGCTCCGCCATTCAATAAGGTCACGGCTGATCTGATTGTGGCCTCAACTCCACATCCCCGCCTACCCCCGATACCCTTTGACCCCTATTAGTCAAGAACCCGTCTACCCCTGCCTTAACAATATTCAGTGACCCAGCCTCCACCACTCTCCAGGGGAGAGAGTTCCACAGGCTCGTGACCCTGTGAGAGAAAGAATTCCTCCTCATCTCCGTCTTAAACCCCTTATTCTTAAACTGTGGCCCCTAGTTCTGTTCTCTCCCACAAGGGGAAACGTCCTCTCAGCATCCACCCTGTCAAGTTCCCCTCATAAGATAAGATAAGGTCACCTCTCATTCTTCTAAACTCCAAAGGAAAAAGGCCCAGCCTGTCCAACCTTTCCCCATAAGATAACCCCCTCATCCCAGGAATCAGCTGAGTGAGCCTTCACTGAACTGATTCTAATGCAATTATATCCTTCCTTAAATAAGGAGACCGAAGCTGTACACAGAGCTCCAGATGTGGTCTCACCAAGGCCCTGTGCAACCGTAGCAAGACATCCCGACTTTTATATTCCACTCCCCTTGCAATAAACGACAACCTTCCATTCACCTTCCTCATCGCTTGCTGCAACTGGATCCCAACCTTTTTGTGATTCACGTGCCAGGACACCCAGATCCCTCTGCACCTCAGAGTTCTGTAATCTCTCTCTCCGTTTGAATCATTTGCTGGTTGTCCATTCTTCCTGCCAAAGTGGACCAGTTCACACTTTCCCCCCGTCCCTCTTCTCTCTCTCTCTCCACATTCCTCAACTGTGAAATTTTGAAGTGTAGGGTTTCCTAAAAAAAAATTGGGAAGCTACTGTTACATAAAGGAAGAGAAGGCAAGGGCTTCATTCAGATCCTTTAACAGTAAACAATCCCCTTAGTGATACGTACAAGAGGTCTTCTCCCTTCATCCTTTCACAGGAATGTGGGCATCACTGGCAAGGCCAGCATTGGTTGCCCATCCATAACTGCCCTTGTTTCAGGGGGCAGATAAAAGCCAGCCGCATTGCTGTGGGTTTGGAGTCACATGTAGGCCCTGTGACCGGGTAAGGACAGCAGATTTCCTTCCCTAAAGGGGTGTTAGTGAACCAGATGGGTTTTTACAGTCACCATTTTTGAGACTAACTTTAATAGTCCAGATTTTATTAATTGAATTTAAATTCCACTAGCTGCCATGGTGGGATTTGAACCCTTGCCCCCAAAGCATCAGCTCTGGATTAACTAGTCCAGTGACACTACCACTACACCACCATCTCTCCTTAGATGGGGCAAGAACAGCAGGAGGCTGTTCACCTACCTCAAGCCTGTCCCGCCATTTAAAAAGATCATGTTTGATCTGTGATACATCTCCATACACCCGCCGTTGCCCCATATCCCTTAACCCCCTTTGGTTAACCTAATTCTATCAGTCTCAGATCTCAAATTAACAATCGATCCAGCATCGATCCCCATTTGCGGGAGAGAGTTTCCAAACTTCTCCCACACTTTATGCGTGGAAACGTTTCCTAATCTCACTCCTGAAAGGTCTGTCTCTCATTTTTAGACTCTGCCCCCCTAGTCCGAGACTCCCCCAACCAGCGGGAATAGTTTCTCCCTATCCGCCCTATCTGCTCCCCTTCATATCTGGAAAACTGATCAATTCCCCCCTTAACCTTCTAAATTCCAGGGAACATGACCCTCGTTTGTGTCATCACTCCTTGTAATGTAGGCCGGGTATCAGTGGAGGGGCCAAACAGCCCACTCCTGCTCCTAAGTCCTGTGTTCATTCTGGTAAATCTTGTCAAAAATTGTTTCACTTGGAACTCATCCAAGAAGCTATGGATAGAGCTGGACATAGGCATAAAATAAATCAAATTATTTTTCACCAGATCTAAAGGTTTTACATCAATTAAGTGCCGACTGCGTCCCCCTCAAGAGACCTGGCGGCCATGTTTTAATGGAGCTCACTCTCCTCTAGCTTCATAGTCTCATCCGATCTGCTTAGCCTTCCTGGGATCCGGCAAGGCTGCTTCTCTACCTGTAACTCCTGGCACCAGCTCCTGCCATGGTGGTCGGCTGATGCCAGGGTTTGGCCATTCTCGTTTCTGGACCTGGATACGGTTCAACACTCAGGCCTCGGCCTGTGTTTGTAGATTGATTCCAGCCTTGCGATGTCCCTGACCCTCCCGACCCCCTCATTACCGCTGGTCTCCCTTCATTCTCCAAGTCCTGCCCAGTGCTCCTGGTCCCATGTTTAACATCTCTGTGCACCGCCGGTCGTCTCCCCCTAGTGCAGTTGGCCCCCATCGCCATACATGAAAATAGAGTCATTACAGCACAGAAGGAGGCCATTTGGCCCTTTGAGTCCATACCGGCTCTCTGAACACCAAACTAGTCAGACCCGTTCCCCCCGCTCTATCCCCGTATCCCTGTAAGTTTATTTCCCTTGAGTGCCCACCCAATTTCCTTTTGAAATCATTCATCATCTCCGCTTACACCACTCCCATAGGCAGTGAAGTTCTAGGTCATTAGCACTCTTCCTCGTATCCCCGGCTTTGCTCAAAACCTTAAGTCTGTATCTCCCTAGTCCTTGTCCCATCAGCCAATGGGAGCAGCTTTCCTTTGTCCACCTTATCCAAACCTGTCACCATCTTGTCCGCCTCTATCAAATCCCACCCCCCTCAATCTCCTTTGCCCCAAGGAGAACAACCCCAGCTTCTCCAACCCCCTAACCCCTGTCGCTAAAATCCCCTCACCCCTGGGACCGTTCTGGTCAATCTCCTCCGCAACCCTCTCAAGGACTCTCACCTCCTTCCTGAAGTGTGGTGACTAGAAGTGGACACAATACTCAACTTGTGGCCTAACCAGAGCTTTATAAAGGTTTAGCATAACCTCCCTGCTGTTTTTTTGTACTCAATACCTCTATTTATGAAGCCCAAGGTCCCATGTACTTCGCTAACTACTCTCTCAATATGATTTGCCACCTTCAAACAGCTATGTGCAAGAATCCTCAGGTCCCTCTATCCCTGTACACTCTTTAGAACTGCGGAATTAAGTCAATATTGCCTCTCCATATCCTGTCCGCCAAAGCGGCATCGCCTCACGCTTCTGCCTGACCATCCTGTTTCTCCAAGGCCCAGCCGCCCCTACATGACCTAGTGCCTCTGACCTCTGTGTCCTCCCATTCCTCAAGCCTCTGCTAATGAGTTCCTGGATCTGGGGCACCGCCAACAGCTACCGTCAAGGTTCCAGGGTCGCCAACTGTGATTAAGCGTATTCCTGGAGATTTCTTCACATGACCTGCCCACACGCTGCAGCCACTAGTCGGCCAGCACACCCAGCCTCATGACGTACGGCCTTCCTACGCCAATCGGAAAGCAAAAAGGCTCATGACCCAATTGGACGATGCTTGACTGTCAGCCAAACAGGCCTTTCAGCGCACCCGCCCCCCCCGCCATTTTCAATATTTTTAAACCTGGTAAAGAGAAATGTTCACATTTTTTTTTAAAAATAACAATTATTTAAATGTCCCGATGATTCTTCTCCAGAGCTGCACACGCCAGTGTCCTGGAGATTGACCTTCAATACATGGAGACTCCAAGGCCAGTGCTGGAATTGGCAAGCCCATCGAGAATGAAGGCCCACCAAGTGTTGTTGACCTCAGTGCTGCCAAATCCGACCTGTCATGGCTGCTCTCAGCTCCTACCTTTCCCCCTCCAGACCAGCTTCTTCCTCCTTTTGCCTACTCCCCCTCTTCCCCCCCAACTCCAGCATCCTTCCCCTCCCTGGCCCCAGCCCCTCTTGACCTGACCCTCAGCCTTACTGCCCCTCTGAACTACCCTCGGCGCAGCATCAGTCCAACACTCTCTTCCCATCCCATTCCTCCAACCCCACCCTTAACCCACCACCCCCCCCCCCAACCTCAACCACTCTACTGCCCCACCCCCTACCCTCTAACTCACGACAGGTTTCTTCCAGCTTCCTAGACCTTGTTAAAAAGTGCTGACATCGGGAGTGATTTTTTTTTTTTTGCTTGTCTTTGACTCTGTCTTGCAAGCGGCCCCTGCGAAAAGCTCATGAAGCCCCCCCCTGCCCGCCCACCTGGGTGGGTGAGGCCGCTCACTGGAATCGTGACATCATTAGACGATGTCCACTGAGCCCATGAGTGGAGGCGCCATGATGGAAGTCGGAAATGAGAAGCGGGCCCGGCGAGAGAAGCAGAGTTAACGTTTCGAGTCCGTCTGACTCTTCTTCGGAGCTGAAGAGAAGTAGAAATGGGATGTTGTTTAAGAGGGGGTGGAGCAGATGGAACAAAGTCAAAGGTCAGGGAGAGGTGGGAGCTCAGGAGTGATTGACAAAGATGTCATGGACCACAAGACAAAGGGAGTGTTAATGGTAGTGTTAAAGACTAAAGAAGGTGCTGATAGCGGCAGTATGTGTTAATAGCAGAACAAGGGTCAGCGCTCTGCGAAAGCCCGACATAGAAACAAGCCGACAGATGGCAGGAGACGCAGGAGGGAGGGGAGCCAGAGGGAGACTTGTAGGCAGCGTAACCTCACCACAGATGGGTGGAGTGGGTCGAGGGACACAGTGAGACAGGTGGAACACGGGGGCGAGAGGGGGAAGGGGGGGGGGGAGGGGTCTAGTTTTCACTCTTGTGAGCGAGGCTATGGGAGATCGCGGGGCGGTTACGAAAAGGGATACGCACCCCGGCATGACAATCAGCACCGAACCTGGATGTTTCGACAATGTCCTTGCTCTTCATTGCACAGTGGTAGGAGAGCAGGCCTGTACATGAACGGCTCTTGCTCACCGACAGACCAGCCGGCGTTAACACGTGCATTTCAGTGACTCCGGGAACCAGGTAGGGTGGCAGCGCCAGTCGCGCCACCCTCCACGAGTCGTGTGAGGCGTAGATTGGCGCCGCGCGTCCATTGTGGTGCCCGTGGTCTATAGCGGAGTGAGTAGCGTAGACAACATCGCCAGCTCTATGTCCGGGGTGGGGTGGGGGGGGGGGGATTGCAGGGATTATAGGATTAGAGGGGCAGAAAGGGCACTGCACGAGGGTGGTAACAAGACCTTCTGGGCATCGAATGGGCACGAAGACCTAGGGCAGCTCACAGGTGCTTGGCGGTTTAGACCCTAAGAACTGGTTACTGATTAAATCCAGTCAACCCTCGCCCATTAGTGATAAGATCCAACCTTCAAACCATTGGATTCCTGTCCTTCCATCTCCTCTGCTGGGCTGCTTATAGTGCAAAAAGAGAGCAAACAAGGGTGAAAGCAGACATGAAAATGGAGGCCCATCAGGTGTCCTTTCGATATCGCTGAGGGCAATTGGTAACGGACTTTATCCCATCTCTTTTTTTGCTCCCCTCCACACCCCCCGCCCCACCTGATCCCCCCACCCCCAACCCCAACCCCCCCCACCCCCAACCCCACCCCCCCCCCCACCGCTTCTGGGCAGGTGACCATCTCAGTGGATGGGATTCTGACTACCACGGGTTACACGCAGGAGGACTACACTATGCTGGGCTCCGATGATTTCTTCTACATCGGTGGCAGCCCCAGCACAGCCGACCTCCCCGGCTCGCCTGTCAGCAACAACTTCATGGGATGCCTGAAGGACGTAAGTATTTGCAGGGGTCAATTCGGGGGGGGGGCAGCTTGACCTCTTGCCTGTAGGTGGAGATTCAGCCAAGGGAGGGGAGGGGCCAATCCGCAAAAGGGGCACCAACTCATTGAGTTTCACACTTTCGTTAATGGTTTGAATAGACGCTGGGCTCTGCCATTAAGCTCAGCGCCTCAGGCCGTGTGAGGAGGCAACACGGGTAAGGGTCCTCATTATTACCCTCGTCACTTGGGCTAGGGTGACCGTCCACTGATGTCCATCATGGTTGTAGGGGGCCATTCAGCGAGAAGCCACAGCAGCCTGCAATCTGATTCACGCCTTGCAAACAGCACTGCTTGTTTTCCCATTGGTTCGCGGGCGCGTGTGTGTCGCTGGCTGGGCCAGCGTTTATTGCCCATCCCTAATTGCCCCCTTGTTCAGAGGGCTTTGGAGAGTCAACCCGCATTGCTGTGGGGCCTGGGAGTCATATGTAGGCCCAGACGGGGTAAAGACAGCAGATTTCCTTCCCTAAAAGGGGACAGATGGATTTTTAACAACAACCAACAATGGTTTCATCATCATCATCATCAGACTTTTTAACTGAATTGAAATTCCATCATCTGCCGTGGTGGGATTTGAATCTGGGAACCATAGAGAATTAGCCTAGGCCTCTGGATTACCAGTCTAGTGGTAACACCACGACACTACTAACACCTCCCCTAAATCTTCAGGGAAAAGATGACAGTTCCCAGGAGCCCATCTTCACCTCCAGGGACCCAAAGAAACGTGGCTAGGGTGACGATGGATTGAGAATGAATCACCGTTAGACCAGGGATGGGTCTTGGCGACTGTCGCCTTGGTTAAACCTCTTTGGGATCCTGTTCCACGCTCATATTCACTTCCCATGGATGTGCCTCCATCACTCTGTTGCGAAGCTGAGTCCCTCTCTCAGTGTTTGAGGGTTATGGGAGAATAACTGTTTAACTGTACTTGAGCAGTTTGGCTGGGTATTGGCAATAAGGTTAAACAAGGGGTAATCTTTAGCCCCAGATCTGAATAAGCGCTTGTTTACTAGGTTTCCACGCACTGACGCTAGTCCTTACAAATGCCGGTGAGCTCCAAGACCTTAATTTAAGAACTGCTAGAGATCACCAAATTCATCTTGTTGCTGATATTTCAGTCACCCGTCTGCTAATTCCTAAAGGCCTACCCGGTATGAATTTGAATTCTGAAAGATATTAATGGATGTAACATCAATAGGCAGAGTACCCTCGCTGCTCTCCCAGGCGATGTTAAGCCTTAGTACATCTCCAAGCCATAAGGCCCCTATGTTCAGCTGCCCATTCCTGCAGAGACAACTGGGGGCCTAGCAACTAAGGAGCCATCGTTGGCCTCAGTGTCTACGCCCTCCGTCCACTGGAGTTGAACCCCTTTTGACAGTGACTCCTGCACGCGAGTGGGTGTTGCACGTTGGCTGGTAAGAGGATCGGGTTCATGAGAACGTTCCGAAGAAATTGGAGCCGGAGTAGGCCATTCAGCCCCTCGAGCCCCCTTCGGCCGTTCAAAGAGATTGTGGCTGACCCTCTACCCCCAACTCCGCCTTCTCGCGCTATCCCCCTATCCCTGCATATCCAAAAATGCCCCCCTCTCTGGTCTAAGGTTCCACAGCTCGCCGCGGTAGAGAATTCCATGCAAGTTGTCTTTGCTACAGTGGCGATGGTGGGAACAGCCTGCCGACCTATTTTCAAGGCTTACAGGAGCAGAAGGAGGCCCCTTCAGCCCCTCGTACCTATCCCTCTAGTCCATGAGATGATGCCTGACCGGTATCTTAGCTCCATCCACCTGCCTTGGCTTCATACCGCTTGATACCCTTGCCTAGCAAAAGTCTAAAGATCTCAGGTTTGAAGTTATCAATTGAGCCGGCATCTATGGCCATCCCACATCCATGGGAAGTGAATATGAGTGTGGAACAGGATCCCAAAGAGGTTTAACCAGGGCGACAGTCGCCAAGACCCATCCCTGGTCTAACGGTGATTCATTCTCAATTCAGTCACAAGTCAGCGGCTTCAGGTTGGGGTGGAGGGGGGTGGGGTGAGGGAATAGGACAGGGAAAGGGGAAAGCAGGGCTGCCGGAGATCTCATGGGCGAAGCTCTCTCCGTTTCCAACAGGTCGTCTACAAGAACAACGACTTTAAGCTGGAACTCTCCCGCCTGGCGAAAGAGGGCGACTCCAAAATGAAGGTGCACGGGGACCTGGTGTTCAGGTGCGAGAACGTGGCCGCCTTGGACCCAGTCACCTTCGAGGCCCCCGAGGCCTACATCTCCCTCCCCAAGTGGAACACGAAAAAGACGGGCTCCATCTCCTTCGACTTCTGCACCACCGAGCCCAACGGGCTGCTCCTCTTCAGCCACGGCAAGCCCCAGCACCACAAGGAGACCCGCGTCGAGCGGGTGCGCAAGGTGGACTACTTTGCCATGGAGCTCCTCGACGGCTTCCTCTTCCTGCTGCTCGACATGGGGTCGGGCGCCATCAAGATCAGGGCCACCAACAAGAAGGTGAACGACGGAGAGTGGTGTCACGTCGATTTCCAGCGAGATGGACGATCAGGTATGATGGCTTGTTTTTTTTGTGTGTGTGTGTGTGTGTGTGTGCGTGACGGGGTGGTGGTGGTGGGGTGGAGTTGTGGAAGCTAGGCCTCGTCTCTCGCACTGGCGCTACCGTAGCTCCCAGCAGCCCATATGGGGCCTAAGGAGAGGCGGAGTTTGGGTTTTGGGTGAGGGAACCCCCCCACCCCCCACCGATCCACCCCCAACTTTGCAGTCAAGTTTGCGGCCCGCACTGACGGGGGGATCGGACACCTGACAGTGATGCTCCTCCAATTGGCCCGATTGCCCTCGTCGTGAGGCAATCCCTCAGGGGCTTTGAAAGCTTTGGACTCAGCGGCCGGGCCGCCCATTGCGGAAGGGCGGCCCGCTCCGCCCTTTTTGGCCGCAGCAGGTCAAGGAGGGGCAGGAAACCCCGAAGGGTAGGCCCCAGGCGGCGGGGGGAGGCTGGAGAGACGGCGGCAAATGCGCGGGAGGTCAGGGTTTCCGCCGGAGACGGATCGTGACGCAAGATGCTCGCTACCCACCGCCCCCCCCCCCCCACCCACCCACACAGGTTGGCGCAATTCCCGCGTGAACTCAGGCTCCAAATCGGGCCTAGCGCCCGCGCGCGTCATCTTTTGCGCCGGTTTTCAAAAAGAAATTTGCGCTGGAGCTTGGCCCTGGGTGCCAACGCCAGCTTGCCCCCAGATTTCTGCCCCTTTCCAGTCTTTGAGTGAGGAGGGTCCCGAAGTTAAGCTGATCCCTTTAACCGCAGGGAAGACCACTGGGCATGTTTTTTAAAACCTTCGAACGTAATTTTCCCGGTTTACGTGGTAGTGATGAAGCTGGACCAGGTGCCCCTTACGCGCGCGTGCGCACACACACATCAAAAGGGAAAAATTTTAACACAAAATCGCTTTTCAAAAGAAACGATGGGCTGGATTCTCCCCGCCTCAGGCGGGCGAGGCCTTGCCCAGTGATCCGGCCCCCGCCCCGCGATTTCATGCCAGCTGGGCCCATTGACGGTGGGGGGGGGGGGGGGTAAAAGGGGCGCTCAGGGGCCTAGGTCGGCGCAGGGGGGAGTGGGGAGGGGGGGAGGGGTGGGGGGCCCGTGCGCGGGGTGGGAGGTATGCGTGGTCTGAGAGCTCTCCCCGAAGGCACGGGGGCCTCCTCAGGGAGCTGAAGGCTTTTTAAGATCGAAAATAAACATTTCAATCCTAAGGAAAACGCCTCCCCTCACCTGACCCTGTCACGTGTTAAAAAAAAATGAGTCATTAAAATTTTTTAATGTCGTCTTTTTTTCAGTCACTGGTCGAAGCCTCGTCCGGCCTGTGGACAAGGCTTCGCAAAAGAACGCGTAGGCCGCTTAGGGGGGCCTTAGGGGAATGTTGGGGGGGAAGGGAAGGGTAAAACTCCAAGAAGTATGAGTAATGGGAAACAAAGCAGCAGGTTAGCGTGTGGGGGGTGGATTCAACTTCACGGAAAATTATGAAAAAACTGAAAAGCAAGGAAAGCCCTGGAGAGGCTATTAAAGTCTCCAGAACACAAAATAGGACAGAGTGTTTGGAAAGGGCTAGGAATCTAACGTCAAGCACATCAGATAAAGGGACGACAATGAGAGAGGGGGACGGGAAATGCAGGACTGAAGGTGTATCTGAATGCACGCAGTATACGAAATAAGGTAAATGAGCTTGTGGCGCAGATTGAAATTGGCAGGTATGATGTGGTGGGCATCACGGAGACATGGCTGCAGGGGGATCAGGACTGGGAGCTAAATATCCAAGGATATACATCCTATCGAAAAGATAGGCAGGTTGGCAGAGGGGGTGGGGTTGCTTTGTTAGTAAGAAATGAAATTAAATCGATAGCTAGAAATGACGTAGGGTCAAATGATGTAGAATCTGTGTGGGTAGAGTTGAGGAACCGCAAAGGTGAAAAAAAAACTTAATGGGAGTTACGTACAGGCCTTCGAACAGTAGTCAGGATGTGGGGCACAAGATACACCAGGAGATAGGAAAGGTGTGTAACAAAGGCAAGGTTACAGTGATATTGGGGGATTTCAATATGCAGGCAGACTGGGAAAATCAGGTTGGTAGTGGATCCCAAGAAAAGGAATTTGTGGAATGTCTACGAGATGGCTTTTTGGAGCAGCTTGTGGTGGAGCCCACTAGGGAACAGGCAATTCTAGATTTAGTGATGTGTAATGAGGCAGATTTGATAAGGGAGCTTAAGGTGAAGGAACCCTTAGGAGGAAGTGACCATCATATGATAGAATTTACCCTGCAATTTGAGAGGAAAAAGCTGGAATCAGATGTAACGGTATTACAGTTGAATAAAGACAACGACAGAGGCATGAGGGAGGAGCTGGCCAGAATTGACTGGGAGATGAGCCTAGCAGGAAAGACAGCGGAACAGCAATGGCAGGAGTTTCTGGGAGTAATTTGGGAGACACAGCAAAAATTCATCCCTAGGAAGAAGAAGCATACTAAAGGGAGGACGAGGCAACCATGGCTGACAAGGGAAGTCAGGGACAGTATAAAAGCTAAAGAGAAAGCATACAATGCAGCGAAGAGCAGTGGGAAACCAGGGGATTGGGAAGCCTACAAAGACCAACAGAGGATAACTAAAAAAGAAATAAGGAGGGAGAAGATTAAATATGAGGGTAAACTAGCCAGTAATATAAAAGAAGATTGCAAGAGGTTTTTAGATATATAAAGGGTAAAAGAGAGGCAAAAGTGGACATTGGACCACTGGAAAATGATGCTGGAGAAGTAGTAGTGGGGAACAAAGAAATGGCGGAGGAACTGAATAGGCACTTTGCGTCAGTCTTCACAGTGGAAGACACGAGTAACGTCCCCAAAGTTCAGGAGAGTCGGGGGGGCAGAGGTGAGTATGGTGGCCATTACCAAGGGGAAGGTGCTAGGAAAACTGAAAGGTCTGTAGGTGGATAAATCACCTGGACCAGATGGATTACACCCCAGAGTTCTGAAGGAGATAGCTGAAGAGATAGTGGAGGCATTAGTGGTGATCTTTCAGGAATCACTGGAGTCAGGGAGGGTCCCAGAGGACTGGAAAATCGCGAGATATTTTTAATGGCCTTCACGGGCCTGTTAACTGTTTGGTCCCACCAACCGAAATATCGCGCGATGACATTGGGACACTCGCTCAACGTCACCGCGCGTCACTTTACACTCGCTCAGGTTGGGTGCACGCCCCTAACCCGACAAGGGTCACGCTCTGGCCGTGACCTTGGCAGGAGGGAGTTTAAAAATTCAATCCATTCGCTAGAGCCAGAATTTTTTTGAAAAATTAAAGAGAAGTGTTGGCGGCCATGGAACTAGCAGGTTGGCTTGCTATTGTCCTTTTCTTCCTTCAGAGCTGCCCTGGTCCTTACCTGGTCCGGGCCTACCTGTGACCCCCAGACCCACAGCAATGTGGTTGACTCTTAACTGCCCCCCCTGAAAGTGGTCCGGAGAGCCCACTCAGTCACCGAGGAGTGGGCAGTTCAACAACACCTTCTTAAGGATGGTCAATAAATCTCGTTCAGTGACACCTGCGCGCCGTGAACGAATAGTTAGAAATGACGGAGTCGCTTGGAAAATAACTTGGACCGTGGCTGTCTGAGGGAAAGCAGCAGGGGATGGAGTAAGGGACAGGGTTACCTGGTAGGGCGGACAGGTCCGATAGAGCCAACTTGTCCATAAGAGCTGAGAGTGGAGAACACCCTCGTCACGGTGAACCGATAAGAATTGGAAGGAGACATTTTTGAGCATGGAATTGGCACAGTGAACTCTAGGTTGCTCCCAAATAACGAAATTGTCCTTCCAGTGTAGCTTTTTGGTCACTTTTGCTCTTTGCACATATTGCTCCATCTCTTGCCCATGATGGGGTGGTAGGTGAACAAGGACGCTTCTTGCATTGGCGTTCCCATGGTAGTGTAGAGACGCAGCGATGATTAAGGGAGCAGCGTTACATGCCCAAGTGAGGGATGGCATGCGACTTGATAAGGGCACTTGGAGACGCTCGCTCTTCCGGGTGGTAGGAGTGACAGCGAGGGGCGAGTTGGAGTAACCTCATTAAACCGATGTCCTGCTGTATCCTGTAGAACATGCACGCAGCAGTCAAAGTGTGCCGGTAATGGAGGGCATGGATATTGGTTACAGTGGCACAAGGGGAGGTGATGGCATAGTTGCTGGACTAGGAATCCAGAGATCCAGGGTAATGCTCTAGGGACCGGAGTTTGAATCCCACCACGGGAAGATGGTGGAACTTTAATCCAATAAATAGCTGGAATTAGAAGTCTAATGATGACCATGAAACCATTGTCAATTGTTGTTGAGCCCACCTGGTTCACTAATGTCCATTAGGGAAGGAAATCTGCTGTTCTTACCCGGTCTGGGCCTACACGTGACTCCAGACCCCACAGCAAATGTGGTTGACTCTTAAGTGCCCTCTGAACAAGGGCAATTAGCGATGGGCAATAAAATTCTGGCCTACTGCCAGTGACGCCCACACCCCATGAATGAATTAAAAAAAGGAACAGCTCAGCAAGCTTCTCTGTCCTTAACATAAGAAGAGTAGTAGGCCTTCGGGCCCCTCAAGCCCTCATCGCTCTTCAACAAGGGCAGCTTATGCATTGCTCCTGTTGCCATGGTGCTGACAATGCCTTGACCAGTTAAGCTCTTGGCCAGCGGTGACCCCCCTCCACAGTTGTTGCCGCAGGGCCATTGGGTGAGGGTGGCACCATTCAAAGCACCAACGATTGGTCAGTCTCTTCAGGGTGGCCATGACCTGTCACTTGGGTGAGGTGAACGTTACCTGGACACTTGCCAGGCCGGGCCTGGGCATTATTCCGGTCCTCCTGAAGCCTCACTCCTAGAGGTGTTGTGAATGGAGCTGACAACTGGAGAATCTCTTTTAAGAAGTACCTGGATCTGCACCTTAGTTGCTGTAAGCTGCAGGGCTATGGGCTGGGTGCAGGAAGGTAGGATTAGAAAAGGCACTTGGGTGTCCTTGGGCTGGCATGGACAAGATGGGCCGAATGGCCTCCTTCTGTGCTGTAGCTTTTCTATGGTTCTAATCGTCAGCGAAAAGGCTGGGTGGAATAGTGGAGGGAAGATCATTGATCAGGTGGCTGAAGATGGTTGGGCCTAGGACAGTAGAGCAACTCCTGCAGCAATGTCCCGGGACATTTGATGATTGACCTCCAACAACCATAACCACCTTCCAGTGAGTCAGGTATGATGCCAACCACTGGGGCATTTACCCTTTGACCTCCCCCCCCCCCCCCCCCCCCCCCACCCCTCACATTGTTCTAGGCTAAGGCCCTTTGGTTCCAGTTGAATGTTGAGGGACACAATTTGGCACTTAGTTCTTGTGACCAGGGCTCAATTAGATATGGAGCAAAGCGGCTCTGGCAGAACCCGAACTGAACACCAGTGAGCAAATTCTTAAAGATCCTGGTAAATAAGAACACTTATTTACCTTTAATGATCGTAAGTGAAGTAAAGCGTCTGAACAGCCTTTGCAGAGAGGCAAATGAAGGAGAACGAAGAGAGGTTGTCAACATGTCGTTGGACACATCGTCTTACAGGAGGTTTTTGAAAGTGGGAAGAGAGACTGGAAGGTGGAGAGGCTTCGGAGTATTGAAGGGACAAGCGGCTGGAGCATTGGGATGGAGTTTGTGGGACCGCCCCTCAAAGTCCTTCTGAATTGTGGAAGGGATGCGGTGGGTGGTGGGGTGGGGTGGGGGGGGGGGAGAGGGGGGGGGTGGGTGGGGGGTGGGGAGGAATCACTGAGGAATGTGACCATGTGATCGCAGGATGGCCAATCAGGCTGAGCCCGCGTTAGCGACACCACAGACCATTAAGACCATAAGACGTGGGAGCAGAAGTAGGCCATTCGGCCCATCGAGTCTGCTCCGACACAACCGGGCTCCCTCAATAGCTGCCGACTTCCGCTGCCCGGAGATCAGGCTCTGACTCCCACTGATGCCCCTCACAGCTGTAGGAACAGGAGGAGGCCATTCAGCCCCTCGAGCCTGTTCCACTATTCAGTGAGATCAGGGCTGATCTGCGAGCTGACTCCATATCGCCGCTGTTTCGCCTTGAGTTCGGGGTCTAGATGAGGCTTCTTTAGGGTTTGCCTGTTACCCTAAGAATGCTGCCACAGACTGTTATCCACAAAACCCATTCCTGTTCATTTACAGATGTATATTCATCTCAGCAACTCCACACGATGTTACATATCTGCTTCCCCCATCAGAACTCAATCTCTTTGTCATGTGACGTTGCACCATAGTTACATCATCAGTATCAGGTCGTCCTGATGTTAACCCTTTACTCGACACCCACCTTTGTCCCATATCCCTTAATACCTTTGGCTAACAAAAATTAACAATGGATGCGCCTGTTAACTCTGTTTCTCTCTCCACAGATGCTGCCTGACCTGGGGACTATTTGCAACATTACCTTTTTATTTCTGATTTCCAGCGTCCAGAGTAGTTTGTGTTAGTGCGCGAATTTATACAGAGCCGTTCATGACCACAGGATGTCCCGAAGCTGTTCCCAGCCAATTAGTTACTTTTTAAGCCACTGTGTCAGAGACTTGCGCACAGCAAGCTCCCACAAACAGCAATCAGACAATGTCTGTTGTTGACTGAGAGGTGAATATTGGGAGCTCCACTGTTCTTCATTGAAATAGTGGCCATTGTATTTTTTCCCATCCACCTGAGAAGGCAAACACGGCCTCAGTTAAGGCCTCATCTGAAAGAAGGCGCCTCTGACAGTGCAGCACTCCCTCAGCGCTGACGCTCCGACAGTGCGGCACTCCCTCAGCGCTGACCCTCCGACAGTGCGGCACTCCCTCAGCGCTGACCCTCCGACAGTGTGGCACTCCCTCAGCGCTGACCCTCTGACAGTGCGGCACTCCCTCAGCGCTGACCCTCCGACAGGGCGGCACTCCCTCAGTGCTGACCCTCCGACGTGCGGCACTCCCTCAGCACGGCACTCCCTCAGCATTGACCCTCCGACAGGGCGGCACTCCCTCAGCGCTGACCCTCCGACAGGGCGGCACTCCCTCAGCGCTGACCCTTCGACAGTGTGGCATTCCCTCAGCATTGACCCTCCGACAGGGTGGCACTCCCTCAGTGCTGACGCTCCGACAGTGCGGCACTCCCTCAGCGCTGACCCTCCGACAGGGTGGCACTCCCTCAGCGCTGACCCTCCGACAGGGCGTCACTCCCTCAGCGCTGACCCTCCGATAGTGCGGCATTCCCTCAGCGCTGACCCTCCGACGTGCGGCACTCCCTCAGCACGGCACTCCCTCAGCATTGACCCTCCGACAGGGCGGCACTCCCTCAGCGCTGACCCTCCGACAGGGTGGCACTCCCTCAGTGCTGACGCTCCGACAGTGCGGCACTCCCTCAGCGCTGACCCTCCGACAGTGTGGCACTCCCTCAGCGCTGACCCTCCGACAGTGCAGCACTCCCTCAGTACTGACCCTCCGACAGTGCAGCACTCCCTCAGTACTGACCCTCCGACAGTGCAGCGCTCCCTCAGTACTGACCCTCCGACAGTGCAGCGCTCCCTCAGCACTGACCCTCCGACAGTGCCGTACTCCCTCAGCACTGACTCTCCGACAGTGCAGCACTCCCTCAGCACTGACCCTCCGACAGTGCCGTACTCCCTCAGCACTGACTCTCCGACAGTGCAGCACTCCCTCAGCACTGACCCTCCGACAGTGCCGTACTCCCTCAGCACTGACCCTCCGACAGTGCAGCACTCCCTCAGCACTGACCTTCCGACAGTGCCGCACTCCCTCAGCACTGCAGTAGGAATGCCAGCCTAGATTCCCAAATCAGTGGCGTGCGTGCGACAAGTTGAGCCACAGCTGAAATTACCAATAGTATCGATTTCTCACAGATTTCTTTAATTCCAGCCATGGTAGGATTTGAACTCACATCTCCATGTCAGCACCCAGATCTCTGGAATACTAGTGCAGCACCACCACCACTATGCTACCCTATCCAGGTGCCATTGGGACTCCGTGTGAGGGGCTTCAGTACAAACCCATGAGGGGTCTGGACAAAATAGATAGGGAGAAACTGCTCCCTTATGTCAGAGAAGGATAGAGAACCAGAGGGCACAGAACTAAGGAGAAAGGTGAAAGAGCCAAAGGTGATATGAGGATAAGCTTTGTCACTCAGTGAGTGGTTAGGAACTGGAGTGCACTGCCTGAGAGTGTGGTGGAAGCAGGTTCAATCATGGTTTCCGCAAGGGAACTGGATAATTACCTGGAGAAAAAAAAAGTGCAGCGCTACAGGGTACAGGCAGGAGCGCTGTAACATATTGTTGCAGTAACTATAAATATCTGCCAAGGAACTAATTAGCTATGTACTAATCGGTATGTGTAAGTGTTCCAGGGGGCCACATTTCACAGCTGCACTTGAGACTGATGTGATGTGTAACGGAACTGGTTCAAACCGTTCCTTCGTGTGTACAAGGCAGTGTGGCAACAGTAAACATAAATAATTCTAATCTTTCACAACAAAAACAAAAATAGCTGGAAAAACTCAGCAGGTCTGGCAGCGTCTGCGGAGAGGGACACAGTTAACGTTTCGAGTCCGTATGACTCTTCATCAGAACTAAGGAAAAATAGAAAAGAGGTGAAATATAAGCTGGTTTAAGGGGGGTGGGACAGGTAGAGCTGGATAGAGGGCCAGTGATAGGTGGAGATTGCCAAAAGATGTCACAGACAAAAGGACAAAGGGGTGTTGACGGTGGTGATATTAGCTAGAGGAGGTGCTAATGGTGACATTAAGGGTAGAAAGCAGGATGAGCAAGTGACAGATAGCCCTAGTGGGGGTGGGGTGGGGGGAAGGGATCGAAATGGGCTAAAAGGTAAAGATAAAACAATGGATGGAAATACACTTAAAAATAATAGAAAAAGGTGGGAAAGAAAATTGTTAGAGAAAAGGGGGATCGGAATGGAGGAGAGAGTTCATGGTCTGAAGTTGTCGATCTTTCCCGGTTTAAGGTGTGATTATTTTCTTTTATTCGTTCGTGGGATGCGGGCATCACTGCCTGGGCCAGCATTAATTGCCCATCCCTAATTACCCTTGAGAGCTGAGTGGCTTGCTAGGCCATTCTGGAGGGCATTTACGAGTCAACCAGCATCCTGTGGGGTCTGGAGTCACGTGTAGGGCCAGACCGGGTAAGGAGGGCAGATTCCCTTCCCTAAAGGGGACATTAGGGAACCAGATGTGGGGTTTTTTAACGACAGTCGACAGTGGTTTCGCCATTAGACTTCTAATTCCAGATTTTTCTACTGAATTCAAATTCACCATCTGAACTCAGGCCCCCACCCCCCCCCAGCCAAAGCATTAACCTGGGTCTCCCTGGAGTACAAGTCCTGTAGGCTATGGGCCAGGCGCTGGTAAATGGGTAGGTCAGGTGTTTCTCACGTGTCGGCGCTGACTCGATGGGCCGAAGGGCCTCTTCTGCACCATGTGATTCTGTGATTCTGCGTAACAATCCCACCGCACCGCCGCCTCCCCTGAATTATTACCAACGGCAGGGGGTCCGAAGCGCAGGGATGGGCTGCCGGGGAATGGGCGTGGGCGCCAGCGGCCAAAGGAAGCGGCCCTCCCCCACCCGCCCCCCCCCCCTTTCGCTGTCGGCCGCCCCCCCCGTGACTCCGGTGCTCTTGCTGTCCCGCAGGATCGATATCGGTGAACAGCCGCCACTTCCCATTCGTCGCCAACGGCGAGAGCGAGATCCTGGACCTGGACAGCGACATGTACCTGGGCGGGCTGCCCGACCACAAGCTGGACCTGCTGCCGCCTCCTGAGCTCTGGACCGCCTTCCTCCGCTACGGCTACGTGGGCTGCGTGCGGGACCTCTTCATCGACGGCCAGAGCCGAGACGTGAGGCGCCTGGCCGAGGTCCAGAACATGGGCGGGGTCAGCGGCTTCTGCTCCCGGGAGACCTTGAAACAGTGCAGCATGGCCCCCTGCCGCAACGGGGGCCAGTGCCGGGAGGGCTGGAACCGGTACATCTGCGACTGCACCGGGACCGGCTACTTCGGGAAGAACTGCGAGACAGGTGGGTGCTGGAATCCGATCGGAAAGGGCACTGGGAGGGAATTAAGGGGTGGGGGGGGGCGGTGGTAGATCGGTGGGTGGGGAGGCGGTGGGTGTGGGGTGGGGAAGATGGGGCCGAGAGGGGCAGCAGCGTGGGCGCGATGGGCTGAACGGCCTCCTTCTGTGCCGCGTTGGCTCCCAGTCGAGCAACGTCTTGATCTCGGCCGTCTCACTCCTCCCTGTCTAGCCAACCCCCTCCAGCCCCCACAACCCTCGGAGATACTTTTGAAAAAAATAATACCTGGCTGGGCCCAGCACTTCTTGCCCGTCCCTAATTGCCCCTTGAGAAGGCATCTTGCGCGTCTCCCCCAACCCCCGATTTCCATCGCCCCACCATTGGGCGGCCATGCCTTCAGCTGCCTTTGACTTAAACTCTGGAATTCCCCTCCCCTAAACCTTTCCGCCTCCCCCTCCTCCTTTAAGACTCTCCTTAAAACCGACCTCTTTGACCAGGCTTTTGGTTGCCTGTCCCTAAATATCTCCTCATGTGGTTCGGAGGGGGGGGGTCAAATTCTGTTTGACAATCGCTCCCCTGCCTGGGGACATTTAGCTGTATCAGAGCTGCTCTATCAGTCTAAGTTGTTAACTGAGGCATAATTACTGACCAGGGCACCAGGCCCTCGTCTTTTTCCACTAGTGGGACTCTTTTTATATGTGTCTGAGAGAGCAGATTGTCACCTGTGCACTTCACATTGGAAAGGCATCCATGTTCTCAGCCTTGGACTTGTTACCTCCAAACCTCCCCCACGTTCTCGTAGCCTCCCCATGTCACTTTACAGTTTACCTACTCAATCACAGGGCTTGGGTATCGCTGGCAAGGCCGCCCTTCACTAATTGCACTTAAAAAAGTCCTGGTGAGGCAGCTCCTTAAACCCACAGCAGGTTTCAGATGCTTGACTGAAGGATATAAGACCCTGGATGGCGTCAACCAAAGTAGACTTGGAAAGGATGTTCCCTCTTGTGGGTGAGTCCAGAACTAGAGGGGTTTTAAAATTAGGGGTCACCTTTTTAAGACAGAGATGAGGAGAAATTTTTCTCTCAGATGGTCGTGTGACTTTGGAACTCTCGGCCTCCGAAGGCGGTGGAGGTGGGTGTCACTGAATATTTTGAAGGCGGAGGTAGATAGATTCTTAAACAAGTATTGAAAATGCTGGAAAAACTCAGCAGACCTGACAGCATCTGCAGAGATAAAGACAGTTAATGTTTCCTTCAGAGCTTAGATTCTTGTTAGGCAAGAGAATCAAAGCTTATCGGTGGGGTGGGTAGATGGGAATGCACTCATCCAGGCAAGTGGGGAGCACTCCGTCACACTCCTGACTTGTGCCTTGTCGATGGTGGACAGGCTTTGGGGAGTCAGGAGGTGAGTTACTTGCTGCAGGATTCCCAGCCTCTGACCTGCTCTTGGAGCCACAGTGTTCATAAGACCATAAGACCATAAGACATAGGAGCAGAAATTAGGCCAATCGGCCCATCGAGCCATTCAATCATGGCTGATAAGTTTCTCAACCCCATTCTCCCGCCTTCTCCCCATAACCTTTGACCCCCTTACCAATCAAGAACCTATCTATCTCGCTCTTAAATACACTCAATGACCTGGCCTCCACAGCCTTCTGTGGCAATGAATTCCATAAATTCACCACTCTCAGGCTAAAGAAGTTTCTCCTCATCTCTGTTCTAAAAGGTCTTCCCTTTACTCTGAGGCTGTGCCCTCGGGTCCTAGTCTCTCCCACTAATGGAAACATCTTCCCCACGTCCACTCTATCCAGGCCTTTCAGTATTCTGTAAGTTTCAATCAGATCCCTCCCTCGTCCTTCTAAACTCCATCGAGTATAGACCCAGAGTCCTCAGACGTTCCTCATATGTTAAGCCTTTCATTCCTGGGATCGTTCTCGTGAACCTCCTCTGGACCCTCTCCAGGGCCGGCACATCCTTCCTGAGATACAGGGCCCAAAATTGCTCACAATATTCTAAATGTGGTCTGACCAGAGCCTTATAAAGCCTCAGCAACACATCCCTGCTTTTATATTCTGGTCCTCTCAAAATAAATGCCAACATTGCATTTGCCTTCCTAACTACCGATTCAACCTGCAAGTTAACCTTAAGAGAATCCTGGACTAGGACTCCCAAATCCCTTTGCACTCCAGATTTCTGAACTCTCTCCCCATTTGGAAAATAGTCCATGCCTCATAAGGCTGGTCCAGTTCCGTTTCTGGTCAATGGCCAGCTCTTTGAACGATGCCTCATTTGTCATCCTCGACCTGGGTGACTCGGAGGGGAACGCCCGGGCCCTCTGTCGAGCCAACCACCGGCCCCCACGAAGGTTTAGCACAGTCTTCATTACGCCGCACGCCTGCTCTTTGTTGCTTTTCAGAAGGGACTGTCCTGAGCTATGATGGAAGCATGTACATGAAGATCATGATGCCGACAGTCATGCACACAGAGGCCGAGGACATATCCTTGCGTTTCATGTCCCAGCGCGCGTATGGATTACTCATGGCGACAACATCCAAAGACTCAGCGGATAC
This sequence comes from Isurus oxyrinchus, assembly GCA_026770705.1. Classification (NCBI taxonomy): domain Eukaryota; kingdom Metazoa; phylum Chordata; class Chondrichthyes; order Lamniformes; family Lamnidae; genus Isurus; species Isurus oxyrinchus. Next base: position 6,160,183 of record JANJGN010000037.1, on the reverse strand, counting down.
CCTGAGGCTCGAACTGGATGGAGGACGGGTGAAGCTCACGGTCAACTTAGGTAACCTTCTCTCGCTCCCTCTCTCCCTCTCTCTCTCTCTCTACTGCCCGGTATCAATTAATGACAAGCCTTTTTTCTTTTAATGAGTAGAGTCCGGTTACTCACAGCTTGTGGCTCCTCAGTGCGAGGTCTATCCATTCAGCTGCAAATGTGTCAGGGCGAGTCATGGTTAATGTGAAAGCAACCGGGCCTGTGTTCATCGGGAAGTACGTTCGGCGGCATCCAGCCAAGGCCTGCGCAACATCGCTGGCGTGTTCCCCATTTCCCGGCCTCGGCTTGGGTGGCGGTGCAAGATAGGGTCGCCGACACTCCAGGATTGGCCTGGAGCCTCCAGGGATCGAAGGTCAATTTCCGGGGCACTGCTGGAGAGAAAATCGTCGGGACGGTTTTTATTTTTACTTGGTCGTTTCCTTTGGACGTTTCTCTTCACCAGATGTAAAAATATTTAAAATGGCGGGTGGGGGGGGCGGGGGGGGGGAGGGGTGTGGTTGGCGGGGTTGGGAAAGGCGGTTTGACTGATAGTCAAGCGTCAGCCAATTGGGTCATGAGCCTTTTTGCTTTCCGATTGGCGTAGGGAGGCCCTACCTCACAAGGATGGGTGTGTTGGCCAACTAATGGCTGGAGCGTGGGGGTGGTGGTGGGGGGGGTGGGGGGGGGGGGGTGGGGGGCAAGTGATGGGATGAGAGCTCCAGGAGCACTTTTCAGCACAGTTGGCGACCCTAGTGCGGGCACCGCCACTGTTCACAGCGCACCCCTCAACGAAGGAGGATCCACAAGCCCACTCGCAGTGCCACCCGCCGGGGTGGATCACTGGCTTCGGGGGGGAGGTGGTGTGGGAGAGCCGCGCTGTACGGACAGCACGGCTCGTTCGGCGTTGGACTGACTGGTTCAAGCACTTGACAGCTCAGGTTTGACCTCTGCACGGTAACAGCTGTCTGAATGGATAAACCTTGAACTGACGCCGTGCAACAGTTTACGAAATGTATCTCTCCGTCCCATCTTTTGACAGCCCCGCACCTCCCGGAGGGTTTCCTCCTACCCTCTGCCTCCTGCCCCGGCTCCCTTGACCCTTTCACCTTCACCCGAATCATTTCATTCCCCAACAAACCCACCTCCGTGTTTTTTTTCCCTCCCTCTCTCTCTCTCTCTCTCTCTCTCTCTCTCTTTCTCTCTTTTTAACACCATATTCAATAAGAGTGTCCGCCTCACAGTAAAAGCAGCAAGGAGGCATGACTTGTTTCCATGGTTACAACCAGTGCCTGTCTCCGGAGTCATCAAAGGACATCGTCTGTCACAATCCGAGCAAGCATTGTTGTCAAGCCCCCGCAAGCATCCGACTCCAAATTCCAGCATTAATTCGCTGCGAAAAGTAGCAGAGTGTTTGCAAAAAAAACCCCCCCATCATCGATTGAGTGTTAAAATGCTGTGGGTTTCCTCCCGCACATCCCCCCTTCCCCCCATCCCCCCCACCAACTCCCCACCCCACCCCAACCCCTCTGCCTCCTTCACAAATCGCACGCTGGGGCTGGCAGAATAATGCCCTTGATCCTGGAGACAAGACATTGCATCCTTGACTGCATTCAATCACTGACTAGGGATGAGAGCAAGACAGAAGCGGCTGCCTCTTTGTAAATCGGTTGCTGGAAGGCTCGGAGCTGGGGGGGGGTGGGGTTGGTGGGAGGTGGTGGTGGGTGTGGGGGTGTTGGGGTTGTTGGGGTGGGGGGGGGGTGGCGGGGGTGGGGGGGGGTGGGTGAGTTGGGAATCGGTTTGCTTGAGTTCGGGAAAAAGGAAGGACAGACTCAAAGGGCCGGGGGTGGGGAGGGGGTTGGGTGGGGTGGGGGTGGGGGTGGAGGAGCTGGCCCAAGGGGTTGATGCTGAAACTAGGAAGGGGAGGTGGGGGTAAGGGTTGGGGAAACGTGGCAGGCAGAGAGCTTGGTAGACGGAGCTGGATGGAGATAGAAGGCTTCACGAAGGCTGGCACACCAAGTGAGAGTGACCATGTTGGAGATGGCTTGACGTTGGGCGCCATAACATGGGAGACTTCCCAACGCCACAGTCTGTGTGCAACTCAGGTCACGGAGAAGCTTTCAGTGAGACAGGAGTACAGCGAACGGATCAGCTGTAAAGAGACAGATAACTTGCTCCCTGGAACTAGGGAGTCTGGTCAGCCATGAGTCAAGGGTCCAATTTAGCCGGCCATCCGCTTTGGGGTAATGGAAGTAGGTGTTCAGATAAAATTTGAAGGGACTCCAGTTCACGTTGGGATGTTTAACAGGGAAAAACATGGAGGGGAAGTCTTGTGGCGCAGTGGGCGGAGTCCCCGCATCTGGGCCAGAAACTCCAGGTTCGAGTCCCACCCCAGGTTCGAGTCCCGCTCCAAGGCTTGTCGTGCATCCATAACGTGGCCAAACAGGGCTGGTCATCAGCCTGGAAATCCTTCCAATACGCCGGACGAGTTTCCTGGCCGGCTGTACCACAGAAGGCAACGGCAAACCCACGGCGGTACTTCACCAAGAATAGCCATTGACCGGTCCAATGGAAGTCCATGGTCGCCAAGGCCTTGTGAGGGCACCTGGAAGCAAACCTGGAGGCTCGTGGCTCTGGGGGTAATTTGAAAGGGCACATCCGAACAGCGTCACTAGGGGCATGTTGGGTCTCCATACCGTTTGGTATCTGACCGGTCAGGTTAGATGAAAAATTACCACCTGTGCTTTCACCCCTGAAGGGCACTGGCCATGGTGAAGGGGGTTCCTTGTGGGCCTTATCCCGGTGCTGAGGGAATAGCTGAGCCATTAGAAATCAGAAAACACCCCACGAGCCACACTCCTTGATCTACTCGGTTGGGGGGGGAGGGTACTTTCTCTGACCTGTCAGGCAGAGGGGGGAGGGCTTGTGCAGGGGGCAAGACGGCGGTGGGATCTGCTGGCCGACCAGCTCCCTTTGCGCCGCCCGGTTGCTTTGGCCGGAAAGCGGACAGGAAGGCGGGTTCAAATCCCGCGTGACCCTCTCGTCAGCTGATGCCGAGGGTAACAGAGCCAAGGCTGAGTGAACTCCTGCTTGGCAGCCAGCCCAGCCGGACAGGTCCACAGTGGTGAGATGCAGCAAGTGGCTGTCGCCACCCCCCCCCCTCACCCTCGGCATGCTGAGTTATCTGGGAGTTAGCCTGATCGAGGACAGGGTTGTCTCCTGATCGCTGCTTTTTGCTCTCATCTCTGTGGTGATTAGAAATGGGGAGATGCTTTCATTTTGATTGTCACATTGTAAAGGCAGCAGGGAATGAGAACATCCAGTCTTCAGAAATTGCCAAATTAAAGTCAACAGCTCACTTATCTATTTCTAACCTGGAAAGCAATTCTGTTCCTAGACCAAACACAGCAAAATAAGCTGAAGCGTGCTGCTGTCAGCAGGTACACCCATACATTTCCACAGAGTATCCAAGGCCAAGGCGGCTCCAGACACCAACAGGCTCCAGTGACATGCTCTCTGAGGGCTTCAAAGGCTGTCATAAGAAAACTGGGTGTCCTGTCAGTGTCGGCTCAATCAGCCACTTGGCTCAGAAATTGAGAAGATCCTCACCAGAGAGCACTCGCAAACATTTCTGAGCTCTGTAAACAATTCAGCTCAAAAGTAACACATAACTCTTCCAGTGTAGCACACGGTTCAGTACACACAGCTCCCTGTGTAGCACACGGTTCAGTACACACAACTCCCTGTGTAGCACACGGTTCAGTACACACAGCTCTCCCTGTGTAATACACGGTTCAGTACACACAACTCCTTGTGTAACATGCTGTTCAGTACACACAACTCCTTGTTTAACACACTGTTCAGTACATACAGCTCTCCCTGTGTAATACACGGTTCAGTATACACAACTCCTTGTGTAACACACTGTTCAGTACACACAGCTCTCCCTGTGTAATACACGGTTCAGTACACACAACTCCTTGTGTAACATGCTGTTCAGTACACACAACTCCCTGTATAACACACGGTTCAGTACACACAGCTCTTCCTGTGTAACACACGGTTCAGTACCCACTGCACCCTGTGTAATATGCTGTTTAGTACACACAGCTCCCTGTGCAACACGCTGTTTAGTACACACAGCTCTCCTTGTGTAACACACTGTTCAGTACACACAGCTTCCTATGTAACACATTGGTTAGTACACACAGCACTCCCTGTGTAACATGTTGTTCAATACACACAGCTCTCCCTGTGTAACACACTGTTCAGTACACACAACTCTCCCTGTGTAACACACAGTTCAGTACACACAGCTCTCCCCACGTAACACACTGGTCAGTACACACAGCTCTCCCTGTGCAACAAACTGTTCAGTGCACACAACTCTCCCTGTGTAACACACTGTCCTGTACACACAGCTCTCCCTGTGCAACAAACTGTTCAGTGCACACACCTCTCGCTGTGTAGCACACTGTTCAGTACACCCAGCTCTGTCTGCATAACATACTTTTCAGTACTGACATCTCTCTCCACATAACACGTTGTTCAGTACTCACAGCTCTGCCTGCGTAACATACTTTTCAGTACAGACATCTCTCCCCACGTAACGCACTGTTCAGTACACCCAGCTCTGCCTGCGTAACATACTTTTCAATACAGACATCTCTCCCCATGTAACACACTGTTCAGTACACACAGCTCTCCCTGTGCAACAAACTGTTCAGTGCACACAACTCTCCCTGTGTAACACACAGTTCAGTACACACAGCTCTGCCTGTGTAACACTGTTCAGTACACACACCTCTCGCTGTGTAGCACACTGTTCAGTACACCCAGCTCTGCCTGCATAACATACTTTTCAGTACAGACATCTCTCCCCACGTAACGCACTGTTCAGTACACCCAGCTCTGCCTGCGTAACATACTTTTCAGTACAGACATCTCTCCCTGTGTAACACACTGTTCTATACACACAGCTCTACCTGTGTAACACACTGTTCAGTGCACACACCTCTTGCTGTGCAACACATTGTTCAATACACCCAGCTCTGCCTGCATAACATACTTTTCAGTACAGACATCTCTCCCTGTGTAACACATTGTTCAGTACACACAGCTCTCCTTGTGTAACACATTGGTCAGTACACCCAGCTCTGCCTGTGTAACACACTGTTCAGTACCCACTGCGCCCTGTGTAACACACTGTTCTGTACACACAGCTCTGCCTGTGTAACACACTGTTCAGTGCACACACCTCTCGCTGTGCAACACATTGTTCAGTACACCCAGCTCTGCCTGCATAACATACTTTTCAGTACAAACATCTCTCCTTGTGTAACACATTGGTCAGTACACCCAGCTCTGCCTGTGTAACGCACTGTTCAGTACCCACTGCTCCCTGTGTAACACACTGTTCAGTACACGCAGCTCTCCATGTGTAACATACTTTTCAGTACACACGGCTTCCTGTGTAACACGTTGTTTAGTACACGCAGCTCTAGGTGTGTAACTCACTGTTCAGTACTCACAGCTCTTCCTGTGTAACACACTGTTCTGTACACACAGCTTCCTGTATAACACAATGTTCAGTGCACACAACTCTCGCTGTGCAACGCATTGTTCAGTACACACTGCTCTGCCTGTGTAACATACTGTTCAGTACACACAGCTCTGGCTGTGTAGCACACTGTTCAGCACACACACCTCTCGCTGTGCAACACATTGTTCAGTACACCCAGCTCTGCCTGCGTAACATACTTTTCAGTGCAGACATCTCTCCCCACGTAACACACTGTTCAGTACACACAGCTCTGCCTGCGTAACATACTTTTCAGTGCAGACATCTCTCCCCACGTAACACACTGTTCAGTACACACAGCTCTGCCTGTGTAACACTCTGTTCAGTGCACACAACTCTCCCTGTGTAACACACTGTCCAGTCCACACAGCTCTCCCTGTGTAACACACTGTCCAGTACACACAATCCTCCCTGTGCAACAAACTGTTCAGTGCACACAACTCTCCCTGAGTAACACACTGTCCAGTACACACAGCTCTCCCTGTGCAACACATTGTTCAGTACACCCAGCTCTGCCTGTGTAACATACTTTTCAGTACAGACATCTCTCCACACGTAACACACTGTTCTGTACACACAGCTCTACCTGTGTAACACACTTTTCAGTACAGACATCTCTCCCAGTGTAACACACTGTTCAGTACAAACAGCTCTACCTGTGTAACACATTGTTCAGTGCACCCAGCTCTGCCTGCGTAACATACTTTTTAGTACAGACATCTCTCCCCATGTAACACAGTGTTCAGTACACACAGCTCTATCTATGCAACACACTGTCCAGCACACACAGCTCTCCCTGTGTAAGACACTGTTCAGCACACATTCCTCTCACTGTGTAACACACTGTTCTGTACACACAGCTCTCCCTGTGTAACACACTGTTCTGTACACACAGCTCTCCCTGTGTAACACACTGTTCAGCGCACACACCTCTCGCTGTGTAACACACTGTTCAGTCCACACAGCTCTGCCTGTGTTGTGCCGTTCAGTACACCCATCTCTCTCTGTGTTTCACACTGTTGAATACACACAGCTCCCTGTGTAATATGGTGCCCTGGCCATTTAATATATGTATGTGTACCCGACTGATTGAGAAAAGCATTGCGATTGAAATATTAGTTCCGCGTTGACCTGGATGTGATATTCACAACTACCTTCATGACAGAATTGGCCCTAAAGTGATTCCGATTCTTGAATTGACTTCTGAAATGTCTGCTATTCATCAATGGTGCCCATTGCTCCAATTGCCATATTGTAGCTTTAGGCATCTATTTATACCTATGCTGTTATTCTTTTCTCTCTTTCTCTTTCTCTCTCTCTCTCTCTCCGTTTCTGTTGATCAAAAGATGGTACGAAAACCCTTCAATGGCCTATCTCTGCGGTCCGGAGTGAATAGCCACATGAACGGTGATCTCTGAACCCCAGCCCAACTGGTACCAACTTCCCACTGGTCAGGCGCAAGCCCATTTTGTCTGTCTCCACCGGTCAATCGGGGTTATTAACGCACATCTGATGTTCTGGGAACTCTACGACAGCGTGGACTGGCCTAACTAGGTCACTTCCTGAGCGTCTG